>CAJQZJ010004888.1:13764024-13776496 GCA_907164525.1 Lophiomys imhausi
AAAAAAAAAAAAAAAAAAAAAAAAAAAAAAAAAAAAAAAAAAATTCTGCTGCTTCTGGAGTTCATATCAGACTCGATGTCATGAAGGAAACATTTGGTCCACCTGCCACATATCATTTCTCTGATGGCATCTGGGAAAGGGATTAGTACCTCCCCTTGGTTATTCTGGACATGTCAAAATAAAAATTTTCATTGTAGATAACATATTTAAGAGCACAAAATACAGTTCCCTGTATACTAAGCTAGTTAGTAAATGTATTTTCTGTCCTCCTTCTAAAGTGAATACTTTGTGAACACAAAGGAGGCAGGCCGCACTAATAATTAATGATGATTTGATCCTGATCTGTCTATCACAGAAACTTAGTGGGATCTAAAAGTGTCTTTTATGCACCAGTGAGTTCGGTGAATTCCATTCCCAGGGATGGAAATTTCCACTCTCTTACACTCAATAGTGTTTGTCTCCTTATATTTTTTTCAATTACCTATGGCATCTTCAACACTGTGCATGTCAAGAGCCTTGCATGAACACTGAAAACAGAATGGCAGCATCAGGTTCCAAGTCTCTGAAACTTCACTTTTAATTCCCAATATTCTTGACACATCAAAAGGACAAAAAAAAAATTAAGTGTAGTCAATACTAGAGGGTATGGAGTCACTGGCTCCTTCTCACATATGCCGGAAATGACAGGAAAGTCGTGTTACCTAAAAGAGAGATTGATTCCTGCAAACCTACCATGTCTTCTTTCTTTGTAAACTTGCCCAGACAATGACAGAATAAGTGAATAATGTCACAGTTATTGTACTCTAACTTACAAAGTTCTATCCCTGTCTAACTGGGTGCAATAAAGGTACACCATGGAGAAACCAAATGCCATAAATCCGGATGGCCAACCATAGATCTCCAGGGTGATACTCTAAGCACAATAAATATTATTGGTACACTAAGTAAGAGATAGAAGGGTGTTTGTTTATGGGTTGATGTTATGCATTAGCAAGGCAGTGTATATGACATTGCACATATGTAAACTCCTAGTGAATTTTTCAATGACTTTCTACAACCTACACCCATTTCCTGAGAATAGGTAAAATGTGGATGTGAAGCTTTCCTATTGGCTAACTTTCATAGAGATGAAAGATGCCATGCATGCTACAGAAGGAATGTAATCATCTGTCATACCCAGCTGTGGACCCTAGGAACTACAATAATAGCAGGCAGGATAATACATACCCTATACTGCAATAGTGACACAAGCATCGTAGGGATAACCAACCACGTTTTGAATGGACTTAAGTTCTGCTCCACAATATGAAACCCACACGTTGAACCTCTTTGGGGGCAAGAACATTGGCAAATAGGTCACAGACCCTGGGGGGGGGAGAGGGCCTACAACTATAATTAGCTTAATTAAATGGACATACTATTAAACTGATGTTTTATTATTTATCATTATACCTATAAATTAATGTATTTCTAAACCCTCATTACAGAAGCTCTCTTTTCTTTTTCCATTCTTTTTCCCTTTTATTGAAAACAGAAAAGCTTTTATTTGCAATAGAATGCAATTAACATAGAGCTACACTGGTCAACACACAAAGAATAAGAGACTACTGCATTCCCAAATCTAAATGTGACATCTATGCTACAAATCCTCCTCCAAAGGTTCAGGGGTCATTGAAGAAGAGGAGACCAAAAGAATATTAAGAGACAGAGTGATGAATGAATACAAGGGAAAAACGTTTTTGGACACAGCACGGTAGTTGCACTTATGAACTCACAGTTGTTGTAGCAACATGCACAAGAGCACAAGACCTGTGTAAACTTGAGCCTGACAAACTGCCAGTATATACATATACATGTACGTGTACATGTATGTGTATGTGTAGATATGTGTATATATGTACATATATGTGTGTATGTATGTGTATATATATATATATATATATAGAGAGAGAGAGAGAGAGAGATGAGCATGAAAAGCATGAATACCACTTCCACCTGAAGGGTTATTGGCAATTGGTAGCTGCTGGAAGAAGAGTCAGTTTTCAAGAGTGTATCCCCCTCATAGGTCAGCCATACTCAAGTGGAAGGTCACACCCAAGAATATGTGGTAGTACAAAATGGATTTGAGGGATTATTTTTAAAGATACCATAAAGTTCAGTGGCTAGGGAAAGCAGGTAGATATGGAAAGAGATAAGGAAGGAAGTGAATATGATCACTTTGGATCAAATTCTCAAGGAATGAATAATTAGGTGAGAGGAAAAAAAGATTAAAGCTAAGATGGAATTTAGCAACAACAAAATTGTTAAAATTCCCCAAGGAGTTCTTCAGGCTGGAGATCCACTGGTTTGGAGAAAACATTTGCACTTAATTTTCCTGGGTTTTCTCTTTCTCAAAGCTCCCATTTTCAGGTAACATAAGTGTAGGCACTGCAGCGTCACCAAAGGCAACAGAGAACTTGCCAAGAACCTCTGGAGGGGAAGCAATTGCCTGACAAAGGGAAAAGCATTCAAATAGAAAAATTATCTTAAAAATCACCACAGCACTTAAACAGACTCCTGACTTGGAAACAAGAGAACAATTTTCTAACATCCCAGTGAACACTGCACTTAGCTAACTGTCAAGTATGCAAACAGACTAATTTTTCATTCTAATTATTTTGGGATGTTGTTCCTGGGTTGCATGATTATGTGACTAGAAATCCTAATTTGAGGCTTGTATTAATTGATACCAAGGCCAATAAAGACATTACAAGCCTTGGAGTCCACAACAATGGCCAGTGTACTTACTAATGGAGCTTGCCTATGCATGGTTATGACTCACAAACTTGAGTATAACCTTTAAAAATAATTTTAAGAAAACAATAGTGTCTTCCAGAGGTAACATGACAGATATATATATATGGACTCACAGAGACTATGCCAACATGCACAAGACCTACATATGTTCAAATAAGACAAAAAAAAAGTAAAATTAAATCCCAGCATAAAGAAGGAGACATGAGCACAAAGTCTCACACATAACCAAGAAGCTATTTTCAATTGATATCTGCTGGGAAAGGGAAAATCAGTGTTCTCCAATGGACTGTCATTGGGTTTATCAACCACATTCCAGAGCAGGCCCCATGTCTAGGAGTAATTGGCTAACACAGAACAGACCCCACACTCCTTGGTGTATGTGTCTGTGTATGTGTGTCTGTCTGTCTGCATTTGTGTGTCTGTCTATGTGTGTGTGTCTATATGTGTATGTGTGTGTGCTTTTGTTTTGTTTCATGTTATTGATTTTTTTTTTAAAGATCTGCCTGTCTGTTTTGATTTTATTCTTTTCTTTTTGTTGTTCTTCCTTTGTGTATGTGTGTGAGAAAGACAGAAAAGGAACATGAAGTTGAGTAGGTATGGAGGTAGGGAGTTCTGGGTGGGGTTAGGTGAGAAAGAATAATCTCAAAAATACTGTATGAAAAAAAAATAATAAAGCGGATTCCAGCCAGGAGCAGCAGGAAGAAGGAGGCACACACCATGGGTTAGAAAAAAGAACCTCATTCCCATGGCCAGGAACATTGGCATAGTGTAGAGAATGGCGGTCCAATGGGGCATATGTATATATGGGGTCATATTTGGGTAATAGAATTATGAGCTAGCATAGATGGGCCAAGATTGCTCGATCCAGACCAAGGCTTGTAAAAATCCACATGGTGTCTATGTGCTCATTTTAATGTCTGCTTAATGATTAACAGCTGCCAAACAAATTAACAATAATCTAAATACTGTTAAATAACTTATTAGCCATATTTTTTTTTACAAATGGTGTCCAACTAGGGAAATTAGAATCCATGCTTATAGCGTGAGAAGGCCCAAGTGAAAGCCGGTTTCCTAGCCAAAGAGCGGGGAACTGACCCAAATGCATTTCAAAGGTGCGGCTAACTTAATAAAAGCTGTTGCCTTGCAGCAAAGGTGGAAAGCTTAGCTCTCCTTACATACTGAAAAACTGGCAGCCTTCTAAACAGAATTTGAGAGCGAAATTAATAGCCTAGATTAAAAAATGGAGGAATTCCATAATGCCTCAATAGGTTTGAATTCCAATTGAGTTTCTCTTAGCGTGCAAATTATTTTTACCCTGACAATAGTGGTTCTGTGTATCTTTTTTGAGAAAGTTCGGACTAGGATAGACTTAAAGGAAAGAATTTACAGATGGAATGCTAAATTGCCAACAATGATAATGAAAGAAGGAGGGAGGCTCTTCCTGATAAATAATACAAAACTAATGGCAGCTGGAGCTAAGAGCTCCCTGGGTACTAGGTGCCTGTCAGGAGTTTCTGGTATTGGCCCACCAGTGAAATGCAGCCAAAACTAGATTTCAAGGAATAACAAACTGAGCTTTAATTATAGCATGGGATGGCATGGTTAAACATGCCAAGGCTTTTGGAATGTTGTTTCTTTGCTGGATTTTTGTTTAGTTGTCTATGATTTTCCTATATCAGGAGATAGAAAGGATATTCTTCTTGTTTGGCATTACTAAAACGTAAGAGATATTTAAAGATTTTGGACAGATTTCAAATTGTCACTACAGTTTAAAGTTGCTCTTTGTGTTACAGAGTTACTTAAATCTGGGATTTAAGTGAAATATTTGAGCAGGGTGGTACTGGCACACACCCTTAATCCCTTAATCCCATCACACTAGAGGAAGAAACAGGCAGATCTCTGGATTCTAGACCAGCCTGGTTTAAACAATGAAGGCAGGGTGGGAACCCTGCTGATAGGATAAGGCTGCTTAATAAAGACAGTCCAGAATTCAAAACTGACACATTTTTTTCCTTGATGTTAAGTTTAATAATGTCCTTACTGATCTAAAGAATAAATTCACATAATCTTAAATTTGTGTAAAAAGAAAGGAGTTACAAGCCATTCTTCTTAGGTGTGGCTCCCACTGGAGAGCTGGTTTCAAGAGATATTTTTCCCTGAAGGAGATATATTACTCTCTGGGCATGAAAGTGCATACCTTTAATCCCAGAATTTTGGAGGCAGAAGCAGGCTAATCTCTGTGAGTTCAAAGCTAGCTTGGTGCAAAGTGAGTCCAGGACGAGGATACACAGATAAGTTCTGTCTCAAAAAAAAAAAAAAGAAAGGAGAGAGAAAGAGATATATTCTGTTAATCAATGTAAGAACCCAGAGTCAGGCTAGGGAAGAACATGCAAACAGCATGCCTCCCACAGTCAACAGTTAAGAAAAGCTAACATAAAATAGCATATCATACTATTCTACGCCAATCTCCTTAAGAATGGGGTTTCCATGGGAGAATTGGAACTCAAACTAATACAAAATATTTTAATTAATGTTATTGTTTAATAAGGTTAATTTAATTATTTAAATTCATACCTTGATCTCAAAACTTGGGAGACAAGGAAAAAACAGATTCCTTGTGTGTTCGAGGCCAATCTAAATCTACAGAGCTCTACAGAGCAAATCAAGACAGCTCAAGCTACAAAGAGAAAACCTGTCTCAATAAGGATAGATATATCCACATAGAAATTAAATCTCCAAAGAAACGAGAAAAGGAAAGAAAAAATATATAAATGCATACCTTCGTTCCCAAAACATGGAAGACAAAGACAGAGACAGATTGGTTCCTTTTGAGTTTGAGGCCAACCTAATCTACAAAAAGCCAGAACAACACAGAATAAACCTGTTTTAATCAATTAATAAATTTATGTCAACTATAATGGAGAATACTTAAACTCCATATAGTCTTATGCTGTATTTTCAATTTAAAATAGATTATCTATAGCATATGTATGTGATACTATTACATGCCATGTTTTTATATGGCATGAATGGAGACTTAAAAATGTCTTTCTGCTGTTCAAAGAACAGAAAATATTCCTTAATTGATTGTGCATCCTGCACATCCAAGGCATTTTGGTAATTGTAGAACTGTATGTTACTTGTGAGAAATTATATATTTTCAAAACAACAGGATCAGAGTCCAAAGAAGACAAGTAACCCAGATGATCCATCCTCATAAAATGTCTCAATAGCTGTTTCCTCAAAAATCTGTGTCAAGAACAATTTCAAACAGCTTTCTGAGATGGCCCAGCCTCAAGGACTGAACTTTTCTACCAAAGTCCAGCTTCAAACTACAAATTGCTCAGAACATTCAAATTTCTGAGCACATAGAGACTGGACAACAAATGTTACAATTTACTTGCTTAACCATTTTTTTTTTCATTTTATTTGGGTCCCCAAACAGGTTTTCTGCAACCCAATTCAGCAGGAAGCAGTTTTAAGAGAGCGACGTCCCATTCCCAAAAAGTGGGGTGGATGATAGATGTTGTTAGGGGGAATGGTTACAAATTGTTATATTGTCTTGTTAAGCAAGGTATAGAAAGTTAGACTTGGAGATCTCTTTTTCCTTTCTCTATCATTCTTTCTCTCTTATATAGGGGGGAAAGACTTGAAAAGGAAAAGAGGGGGATATATGTATATAATATAGAAATGATAAGATATAAGGATAGATTATTGAATCTGTTCTGAAACTTAAAATTATTGTTATTCTTAAATAAGGTTATCTTTTGATACATTGGTATAGAATTTTGTATATTGATACAACATAAGATTAATTTTGATTCATTAGTATAGAATTTTATATTTTGGCACATAATATGTATATTTCAACTCTTATATAAGGTATTGTGCCTATACAACTCATTTAAAAGTACAGGTTTACTTCCGATCCTTTCATGGGTTGCTTTTGCAATCTATTTAGGAGTCTGGATAATGCTAGTTGACTAGCCAGTCAAGCTTCTGGTCATGTCAAATACTAGTCTTAATTTATCACAAAATAGTCTTAATAGGTTAAACAGATAGTAAATGGTTAAAATATTCAGTTTGTTCAAAGATAGAAGATAGATGATAGATTTATAAATAAAATAGATGTCTTCAAAACCCTCAGAGGCATACAGAAAATGGCATTTAAAGATTTTTTTATTATTTTAAGAATTGTTTGACTTAAGTCAGCTCCTGACATCTCCCATTTGACTTGGAAGAAGACAATGAGCATAAAAAAAAGAGAAATCTCCCATTAGGAGATAATTCCTATTGGGCAAAAATGCCCCTGCTCTCTCAACAGACTATATACAGCCCAAAGATGGACCAGAGCTCAATGCAGGTAAGTCGATGTCCTGATTCTGCAGAGACAGAATGGGAAAATCCTTATTTCGTGCTGCACAAATTAGTCTGTGAAAAATGCTTGGCCAGAAGGCTGAAGATGATGCTCCAACAATATCAAGAGATATTTGGGACTGTCTAGGCAACAAACTGTCATATTTCTTTTTGGAAGCTGCTCTCCTATGCTTCCTACTCACTCAAATAATAAGTTTATCCCTTCTTATGTCTTTGATGGGGTTGAAGACATAATAGTTATAAAATTTCAATTGAATTTGAATTGTTTACAATTTAAAAGGATATTTTTAAGTCTAAATAAAATCTAGGTTTATAAACATAGGATATGATAGAAATTATTTAGGTTCAGAACTTTAGACACAGCAAGAAAGATAGATGATTTTTTTTCTTCAAGATTGCCTGATACAAATAGGCTAAACATTATATGTATAACTTGTATATATGGTTTTCTTGATTGTTTCATATTTGTTCTTATTGTTTTTACTATATGGGTTAAAATTTAGCCTTTTTTTTTTTTAGACAAAAGGAGGGAAATGTTGGGGTACTGTTAAGCATTCTAAATGTTAATAAATTGGTTCTGCTTGCTGTCTGTTACTTACATGGACTCTGATTGGTTAAATAAAATGCCAAGGCCTGAGAATGGGCAAAGACAGAGAAAGGTGGAACTTCCTGGGATTAGAGCAGAAAGCCTGCACTTTAGACAGAGGATTAATTGATTCCAGCCAGGAGCAGCAGGAAGAAGGAAGCACACACCATGGGTTAGAAAAAAGAACCTCATTCCCCATGACCAGGAACATCGGCATAGTGTGGAGAATGGCCGTCCAAGGGGACGTATGTATATGTGGGGTCATATTTGTGTAATAGAATTATGAGCTAGCATAGATGGGCCAAGATTGCTTGATCCAGACCAAGGCTTGTAAAAATCAAAATAATAATAATAATAATAATAATAATAAAGCAAAAACAAAAGATTAACAAAATTCTAAGTAAATTTAAAAAGATGTAAAAAATAACTCAAAAGCTTTAGATATTTAAGGTGTGAAACATGATAGCTTGGTATAGGTATAATAAGCCTTGTGTTGTGTTTTCACAGACAAATTACTTACCACATCTATCACCATGAATGATATACTTTGGATTCCCAGAACTTGCTGATTGTGTGAGTAAAATCTTGTCTCTTGTGACCAATACATTCTTTGTTTCCCCACAGACCCAACCCCTCACAAGTGACACCTCACTCTCTTTCTGTGAGTTCGAAGAGTTTTAGACTTCACAAGTGACAAATACAGTATTTGTCTTCCTATGTTTGGTTTAATCCATTTAGCAACATGTCCTCTGGGTTCATCCAAGCTGGCACAAATCCTTACTCTTATGGCTGAATAGCATTCTGTTATATATTCTAGCTCCGCATTTCCTTTTCCAGTTCCCTGTTAGCTTGTTGTGACATCTTGGCCAATGTCACTAATTCTACAGTGGACATGAGAGTACAGATTTCTCAAGATTATGATTTTGCTTTTTTGGATATAAAATCAGAGGTGAGACAGCTGGATCACAAGGTAACTCTATTTTTAATATCCTGAGGTACCTGCCAGAGTTTTCATACAAAGGTTCCCTTTACTCCACACCAAAGATGATACTTTTCAATATCAGGCATTTTAATCGATGTAAGGTGATAACATACCTTGGTTTTGCTGAACCCTGTTTATTTTCAGTGGTATTAGACACCTTTGTATGTACCCGTTCCTACACATAAATCTTATTTGGAGAAAAGCTCTTCAACTTATCTGCCACTTAGATTAATACGTTTGGATTTGTATATTTTCCTTCTACTGAGTTGGTATATTCTTTTTAAAATATTACATATTAACCTTTAAACAAATAGGTGTGTTGAAAAGATTTTATTCCATTTTGTATGTTGTGGTTTCATTTTTTTATCTTTGTTGTAAGCCTAGCTTTTTTATGTTTATTTATTACTTCATGTTACATCTCCATCACAGTGCCCTCTTTCCACCCGTCCTGGTTCCACCATCCCACCTTCTCCTCCCTCTCCCACCCATCCTACTCCTCTGATGTAGAGTGTCTCTACATATCAGCCCCTCTCAGTTCAACAGTCATATGAGGGCTATGAGCTTCCTCTTGCACTGGGAGCCTACATGGTAGCATCCCTTGGACAAATTGTCCCATTAATAGGTTACAAAGTATATGTTCCTAGAAAAGCTCATTCTGAGTGAGCTAACCCAGACTCAGAATGATGCACATGGCATCTACTCACTTATAACTGAATTTTAGCCATATAGTACAGGATAACTGTCCTACAACCGACAAATCAAAAGGATCAGGAACATAGACTTTTGTTTTCATTTTATAGTTTATGTACTATGCAGAAGCTTTTTAGTTTAGTTTATCCTTTTAGTACTGTGCCAGGTGTGTTCCACAGAAGTGTACTCCATGCCTAATGTATGTGAAATCCTAGGTTTGATCCTTACCAATGCAAAGCTAATTTGTAGGGATAATTTTCTATTTCTGTGAAAAAAAATTATTGTAATTTCTATCAAAACTGCAGCACATAAAACCACAACACAAAAATTGGTTGCACATCATGTACTAACAGTGGACAATCCAGGAAATTAAGAAAACAATTCATTGGATTAGCTGAGAAATTTGGCTTTTTTTTCCTCTAACAGTTTGACAAGATGCAACAATCTCTCATTTTCCTTTGTTGGGGAGCACTACTGACTCATTGAAAATTCAGAGTTTCTGTGTCTTTGCGGTTCAGTTTTGAAAGGTCCTAGGTTACAGAGGTTCAAACTACCACAGTAGTCTAGTAATCTACAGAGTGAGTGCTATCTTAGCACAGTTCTAATGACAGGGCCAAAGAGACACCTTGACAATTACAAAACTGTGCTTCTCTTGCAGAGGGTCTGAGTTTGATTCCCAGCACCAGGTTGGGTAACGCCAACTGCCTGTAACTCCACTTCAGTGCATCCAACACATTCTTCTAGCCTCCATGGACAGCTGCACTCATGAACATGTTCTCGTACACAGACACTCAGAGGTGACACATGATTAAAAAGAAATCTTTTTTTAAACCAAATGTTACTTTCATGTGAATGGAATTAAAAAGAATACCAAGCCATTCAATTTTGAGGAAATTCCTATTCTTCCTACTAGGAAGATGTTGATAGGGCTACCAAGCATAACAGGGAAACAAATTACTCCATAAGGAGCTTCCACCTTCCTATTCCAGATTTCTTACAGCTAAGGCATAAACAGAGACAGTCCATGAAGGCTGAGGACTGAATATAAGGCATACAAGAACTGCCCTATCATGTGGGGACAGATTCAAGAAGGACACAGTGAATCTGTGTATAGTGAAGCAGAAACTATGTGATGGACACTGCTATTTTCTTGGGAGGTATTTTTAATCCATCTGTTTTAGCTGGTGTAACAAAATGGCTTTCATTATGACACTGTAACAAACATACATTATTGTCTTCTGCACATGTTTACCCTCCTTATAGCCTCAAGTCCACCACCACCACCTGATGATCCCTTTCCTTCCTCAAAATAGTCCTTCTCTGCTTTTGTTTTCGGTTTAGTTTTTATTCATTTCATATCACTGACCTGATTTCCCTTGGGGAATAATCTCTCCATTTCATACCATTTTACTGGACCATTTATAAAGATCCAATGCCTTCCATAGCTGGCAAGTAGATGAATAACCCTCAAATCAGTCCACCTGACCTTCTGACTTGGGAATATGAATATTATGCAGAAAACACAAAAAGTGACTGGAATCAATCCATGTTGCTTATTTGTTTCTGTTTAAATCATTGAGGTCTGACCCCCATTTCAGAGGACAGGATGTTTAATTTTCTTGTGATTCTGTCTGAAACCTGTGTTCTTCTCACGCTTTTACATTTCGGTTAAAATATTTTCAATCTGTTTCTGTTGGCTTGCACCATCCAGAGAACTCTAATCATGTTAGTAGTGCATGATAGGATCTGCTGCAGTAGTTGTGGCTTCAGATAATACTGTCATTTCTCCCTGGCTCTGGATGACATGCCTGGAATCTGACATCCAAGACTTTGTTCAGTTATTTTGATCTTTTGATAAAGTGGAACAACCTTATTTCCTTTTGAATAATGTGGTTTTATTTTCATTAGTGCATATTCATTATGTGAAAGAATGACCTTCATTATGTTTTCATACATGTTTATCACAGACTTGCTTATATTCACCTTATACTCTCAGACCTGCTCTTCCATTCTACTTTTTTTTTTTTGTCATTTATCACTAAGACTTGGGAGGGGATATGGCATAGATGTTCTTTTTTAAGACAGAGGATTCTCTGTACTATGGCCACTTGTGTGGCTCTATGTTAACCACCATCTACTGCAAATAGATGTTTCTCAGGTGAGGGTGTGTCTTCCTAGGCCAGTCATTATTACAGTACATGGAGTTCACAGCCCATTGTGATTCATGATTGGTTCTTTCCTCTTGTACTATGCATGACACCTTCCAGCATTAGGAAAACTAGTCAGTAAGTATGAAACTTCCAGGTCAGCCGCACCTTCATATCTTCACATTCAATGACTCACATATGCAGTGTCTTCAGTAATGGGGTTGTAGAGTTAAGTCTTGGAGGGTGACTATTCATGGCAGCAACAACCTCTAATGTTTGGGGGTTCTATGGGACCTCACTTGTCAACACCTCCAAAAGAAGTTCCCCTTTCCATCACTATCAGCTGCTGGTGTCAGAGTAAGGCAATTGACCTGTGTAGGGACGGGGAAAGAATGATAAAGCATGCAATTTGCTGCCAAATGGGTGGAAGTAAAAAAGCTCATCCCAGACCCAGAAAGATGTTCATGGCATCTATTCACTTATAACTGGATTTTAGACATATAGTACAGGATAACTCTCCTACAACCAACAGACCCAAAGGAACAGGAACATGGACTTTGTTACTTGTTGGTAGGACACTTTTCCCTAATGGAGCTGCCACGTAGGACCCCAGTGCAAGAGGAAGCTCTTAGCCCTTATAGTTGGCTGTTGAACTTAAGGGGGCTGATATGTAGGGCACCCCACACCAGAGGTGTAGGGGTGTAGGATAGGTGGGAGAAGGGAGGATGGGCCTGGGAGGGACTGTGATGGTGATGTAAATTGAAGTAATAAATAAACAGTAAAAAAAAAAACAGAACAATAAAGATCTTGAGAAATTGATATATGGAAACCTCCTACTGCAGAAGCCTGTGTGTGTGTGTGTGTGTGTGTGTGTGTGTGTGTGTGTGTGTGTGT
>CAJQZJ010004888.1:13776506-13804269 GCA_907164525.1 Lophiomys imhausi
GTGTGTGTGTGTGTGTGTGTGTGTGTGTGTGTGTGTGTGTGTGTGTGCATGTGTGTGAGTGTGTGTATGTGTGTGTGAAAAGAGTTAAAATGAAGTTTCTTGATGTATGTACCTTTTTAAAAAGTGTCTCATTAGCATTTAGAGTAATGAATTTCATGATGACATTTTCCTAATATTTATCAATAGTTTTCATTCTTGTCCCTCTCCCCTGCCATCTTTCCCATCTCCCTCATCATGATGTTGGTCTTCTAACTCACAGACTCCTCCTATTTGCTTTCATGTCACATGTATTCCATTACTTACCCAACACACACACACACACACACACACACACACACACACACACACACACCTTACAACCTCTTTCTCCTCTCCCATAGTCTCCTTTCTAGTTTCTTGACTGATTGCAGATACCAAAATTCACAGAAATTGTCCCAATAACCTAGTTCTAGATAGATTGATTGTCTTCATCAAGTCCCTCCCCTAAGGGCTCAGGGAACCCTGCATAAAAGGAGGCACAAAGAGTGTAAGAAGTAGAGGGGATAGAGAACCCCAAAGAAAAAAGGTCCTCTAAACACAGCAGGACCAACTGTGGCAACATGCACAGAGCCTGCATGTTGGATCTAGACCAGACAGGGGCCTTAGTACTGAAAGGGGAAGTGGACGCAAATTCCCATTCCTAACCTAGAAACTATCTCCAATTGATAATCATTCACAAAAGAAAAAAACAGTTTTCTCTAGTAGAGTCTCACTGGGTATACAAACCACTCTTAAGGGTAGGTCCCCTGCCCAATAGTAGATGATAACCAAAAGACATTTTTGGAGGTTCTTTGTCTCATAATACTTTGTCAGGAAATTGCTTTTCTTACAGGCCTTTTGCATGTATATTATGGCTTCCTGTTTTGTGTTTTTATGGGAATTCTGTGTGTGCTAATGCATATGTCTCTGCTTCTATACATATTTTATGTAGTATTTCTTTGGCTCTTTTTCTTCTGTTTGTTTATTTCTTTTGTACTATTCTGGTTTGTTTGTTTTGTTGTTGTTTTACCTTACTTTATAATTATTGTTTAGATTTCTGCTTGTTTTCTAAGAGGAAGAGAAAGAAAGGGTGTGGGTTTGCATGGATGGGGAGATGGAGAGGGTCTTGGAGGCGTTGAGAGGAGTGGAAACCATAATCAATATGAAAAAATCTATTTTCAATAAAAGAAAAGTAGGTGAAAATGTGGGTCTGTTTCAAAGAAACAGGAAGGTAGGCATATCAGTGACAATAACACTTTGTTGTTAGAAGAAAGTCCAGGATTTTCTTCCAATTGCTCTGCCTTCAATGACTTTCCCAGTACTTCTATTTTATATCTTCTTAGTGTCTCTCTTATTGTTCCACTATTAGATTCCTGATTCTCCATACATTTCATAATTTGAATTTCAAATAAAATACTATGTTGCTAAAATTTCAATTATTCTACCTACATAAAAAAAAGATATCTCATATGCTGTTTGTTATCCTTCAGTACAATGTCCAAACCTATTCCATCAGTGGCTGTCTATCAGCCAAAAATTAGTCTGGAGGTCCTCCCTGTATGACTTCTGGGGTTTCAAATGGCATCACTGAAAACAATTGAAAAAGTACTGAGCAGAAATGTAAATTCAGATCTGAGTGGCTGTGTGGCTTTGAACAGCATTGGGCTCTTTGGTCTTCTGACTGTCCTTCTGAAAAATAGGTTACACAGATAGTTCATTTTACCTTTGTAGTAAAGCAGAAACACATAATTAAGAATAGGATTTTTAAAATAATAAATTTAATCTTTTTATCTTTTATTCTATAATGGGGGAGGAGGGTTTCTTCCGGAATCAATAGGCTATCAAAAGCAAAAAAAAAAAACAAACAAAAAAAAACTCATGACAGTCTGGGCTGCTTCCTGTTTGGCCAGTGTGGTCCACTACATGCTCTCAAACATTACAGGATATTTACATTATTCTTGGTTATCCTCTACAACTCAATGGTAAGAGTTTACTGCTGAAGACCCACACAACTGAATCAGAAGGTGTAAAGAAATCAAGCACGTACTGACCTGAAATCTTCATCCATACTGCTAGCTTTTACTATTCTGGAAGATACTATGAGGAAGTAATCAATATTCTGTTCTTACTCATCAGTGAGTCATGTGAGGTACAACAACAACTTACTTTGCAAAATATGTACACTAGTACGATAGTGCTACCGATGTTATGTGTTAATCAACAATGTTCTGATAGGATTTAAAGCCCACTCCATATGCAGAACTAATACTTGGTACAATAAACTGAGCCAAAAAGCAGTGGCTGGCTAGACACAGACCCTAGGGAGCAACTTATAATACTATTTTTTTTCTGGTAAATAGAAATAGTATTCAAATGCTCCTCCTAAGTTCTTCTCTTAATATGTACATATTAGTGCATCTCTCATCAGACATCTATGTCACACTCCTTCCCCAAAACATTCAGAAATATTGCCAAAGAACGATTTTAAGAGTCAGAGGTAGTGAGCCTCTGCAGCAAAATAGTATTTGTTGAACGTGACAGTGCCATTGCACAAATGAACTCACAGCACCTGTGACCACATACACACAACCTATGCAAGATCAAGCCAGAGAAAATGTCTATGCAGATGGGAATGGAACTGATTAAGTCCCACCTGGGAGGGCTTAGTTGCACTTGGTGGCTGCTGGAAGAAAGAGTTTTCTTTAGCAATGTGATTCCTGGAAGGGTACTTATGCTCCAGTAGAGGGTCCTATATTCATTCACATATATGTAGCATCATGTGGACTCAGCGAGTTTTTAAAAGGAACTCATGAAGTTAAGAGAGAAAAGTAGTGAGGGATGGGGGTCAACAGGAAAGAAGAGAATGAAGAAGTAGATTTCATAAGAACGCATATACATGTGTGAAATGCTAAAACAAACAAAAAAAAAGAGTCTAGAAAAAAATCCAAATCCACCTGGCCTGGTAATAAATTGTGAGGTCTTAGTTGCTACTTGGTTGTTCAGTCTCTCCGGCTCTAAGGTCATTATAACCATCCTTACTGGATAACTTTGTTTTATGGATTAAATAAAACAATATATGCAAATTCCCTGTGTTCTCATAGGAACTTTAATAAGCCATAGCTGAGAAAGCAAGATTGGGTAATTTATCCAGAACCACCAAGTTATAAAACTGTCTTCTCTTCCACAATATTTACAATAGCCACACATCTGTGAGGGGAACTAAGAAAGAAGAACTCAGCCTCAGTTGCCTGAGCCCCAAAAGTAATAACAGTGTTGAACCCTATTAAAGGCTCTGACAAATGTGAGAAGTCAACAGCACTGAACCTGGTGACTTCTGCCCAAATATCACTTGACCATTCATGTATTTATTAATTTGATTTTATCTCATTTGTTTCATAAATTACAGATGTTCCAGGCTGCATGTCAGACATTAAGAACATCAAGACAAATAAAGGCTAGTACTTCTGGCTCACTTGTTGTATTAACCCCACTAAATTGCTAGGGTTTCCCTAAGTGCCTGATGTAACTGGAGATTTTCAGTGGCTGAGCATGTACTTGGATGGGAACATCCACCTCAGCTCCACACTGAGCCCTCTCTCCGTCACACTGTCTGCTCTTTGACACCCATTAGCACAGCTGCTGGAGAAAGATGGAAAGCTCCCCTCAAAGGACAAGACACTAACTCCCCTCCAGCAAGGAGAAGGTCACTCATTCACCTAAATCTGGAAAAAAAAATGCATTCCATAAGGTTAAAAGAGAGAATGGCTTCATTAAGTTGACAAATAGCCTTGACTGCTTGCCTCTCAGGGTTGGAGAACTGGAGATTTTGGAGCAATTACTTGTACAGGCAGATTTAGACACCATTTATTATTCTGCTTTAATCAACTTGCAAATCAGAGTCCTCCAGACTTTCTCCTTTAATTTCTATAACAGGAATGGTACCCTGTTTTTAAAAAGAACAAATTGTTACTCTTCTTGAAGCATATTTCCACATTAATACATAATTGCACAACTCTCACAACATTGCTTTAGATAACACAGGATTCACAGCTTTATCTCCATTTTCAGATGAGTAAGCAAAGGCACAGATAAATTCAGTGGCCACCATCCAAGACTTCAACCATAAGAGATCAATATACTCCAAAATTATATGCTTTGAGAAATATTGTTAAAAAAATGGAATTTCTAATCCTGTATAAGGGACAACCTAAAGTATGTAAATAGAAAGATAGAAGAGAGGACACTGTTGCTGGTGGTGGGTTTTTTTTTCAGAGAAGGACTTATGAGACATCTCCATATTTTCTAAGTTTTCCATAATGTTTGCATACTATTTTCTTAAGGTAAATGTTGGTTTTAATTTTTTCCCTCATGAAAGAGAGAGAGAGAGAGAGAGAGAGAGGGAATAAGGACTCTCTGACAATTAAATGAAATGATTGTATACTCATTTAATTATCAGAGATGTAAAAAAAATAGTTAACTAGAAGCAATACATGAGAATAGAGGTAGTTCTATTCTGTTAAGAAAGATAATCTGTCTGAGAGCCAGAAAGTAGTATCACATATCACACACACACACACACACACACACACACACACACACACACACACACAGACACACACTAAAAGCATTAAAAAAATGCTCAAAATAAGATCTGCAGGTATCTTGCCGAGGCCAGAAGAGGCTATTTATCGTTTGAAGAATTGGTTAATTTGAGACATTGCTAGCAGCTGAGAGATGTCAGGAACCAAGATTATCCAAAACCCAAATGCATTACCAGCACAAATTACTAGCCTTTACCAAGAAGAAAAATCACTTCTTGCTCAAGTGAGTCAGAGAAGATGGTTCAGAGTCTCTGCTATATGCAGTAGTTTAGGGACCAGGTTTCATCATGTACTAGGGACTCAAAAAACCTCTGCAAACAGTGGAAAGAACTTAAGCCATTGCAGCAGTGTTGGTGAAGGACATGGTATGGACCCTTTCCTTCCATTCCACTTATGTTCTGACAACACTTCCCTGTGAAGGAAATGTGAAAGGTCCATCTAGTGGATACGTAGAATGAAATGAAGTGGGTTTGTTTACCATCTTGCTAATACATCCCACAAAGGATTTTGAAGGACAGTGAATTGCTGCAGGGTAGATAGCTGGTGGGTATGTATGTATTGCATATACATATACTTCCATGGGCTTCCCCACACCTTACAAGCAAGCCAAATATCTTTACAGTAGAGAAAAATCTGCTATGGATACATTTCTAATCTTCTGGTAGTAAAGTAAACAAAGGAGGTCCTTGACAGGATTTCTCTACCTTATTCATGCTGGAGTGTATTTGAAACTGATAATATTTGTAGAGTACTCTAGTATAGCATATAGAGTAAAGACAGGTACAGTCAACTGACAGAACTCCAGAGGCTTCAGGCCCTACTCAATACCCCAGCCTCCTGTGTAACTGAACTGCACCTCATCTGTGGGAAACTTTCCCTTGATCATATAATTACATGGAGTGGGTAAAAAAGAAAAATAAGAAACCAGTATGGTCAGACACTCAAAACCTTCCCACCACTCTTACTATATTACTCTGTAGTGAATAATTGCTATTTCTGGAGAAAAGAAACTTCCCAGGCAAAATTGGAAAAATATCATTAAATCTGCATTAAATCTTCAATTAATCATAATGTTAAGTGGGGGAAGTGCCAACAAACTCTGGAGCTCTATAATAACTCATGAATATAAATCAGAGACTTTAAATTACTCCTTAAACAAATATTTGGACATTCACCGTTATCAATAATTATATAGCTTATCTGAGAAGAAGGAAAATTGAAGGAGGTTGAACTTAATGCTCATTTAACTTTCAGTGGGCTCCATTCTTTAAAGGGAAAACCTAACAAAGTAGCCGCTGAAAGCCTTGCATGCGGAATGCTTTCCAAAGGTCCTGGTTGGCAAAAGTTACCTTTGTGACTCTCCAATTCTGCTTGACATCTCATTGAGTGAAGCCAATAATAGTTTATTTAATAGTAATGACAGCACATGCTGGTGAGGTTTTAGAGAAGGGGGAACACTCCTCCATTGCTGGTGGGAGTGCAAACTTGTATAACCACTATGGAAATCAGTCTGGCGATATCTTAGAAAACTTGGAATAGCCCTACCTCAAGACCCAGCCATACCACTTCTAGGTATCCACCCAAACAATTCCTCACAAAAAACACAAGGATATCTCCTCATCTATGTTCACAGCAGCCTTATTTGTAATAGCTAGAAACTGGAAACAACCCAGATGTCCCTCAACTGACCAATGGATACAAAAATTGTGGTACATTTACATAATGGAATACTACTCAGCTATCAGAAACAAGGAAATCATGCAATTCACAGCCAAATGGATGGAACTAGAGAAGCTCATGCTGAGTAAGCTAACCCAGATTCAGAAGGATGCACATGGCATCTATTCACTTATACTCAGATTTTAGTCATATAGTACAGGATAACTATCCTACAACCAACACACCAAAAAGATCAGGAACATAGACTATGTTACCTATCAACTGGACAATTTGCCCTAGGGGTACTACCATGTAGGCCCCCAGTAAAGAGGAAGCTCTTAGCCCTCATATGACTGTTGAACTGAGAGGGGATTATATGTAGGGACACTCTACACCAGAGGAGTGAGATGGGTGAGAGAAGGAGGAGAGGATGGGAGGGTGGAACCGGGAGGGGTGGAAAGAGGGCACTGTGATGGAGTTGTAATTTGAAGTAATAAATAAACACAAAAAAGAAAGAAGTAATTATCTGATGTTTAAATTAAATCATTTGTAAGAGTTTATTTTTCAGAAACCTGAATGTTAAGACAGTGTGATCTCTACCTGAGTATCTTTGGAAGAACAGAACCATGCTGGTGGAGACCACTGAGAGGCTAGGCCAGCAGTTCTCAACCTGTGGGTCACAAGCTCTGTCTTTGACAAACCTCCAAAAATATTTACACCATCATTCATAACATTAGCAAAATTACAGTTATGAAATAGAAACAAAAATAATTTTCTGGTTTTCAAATAGCTTTTTTTTCTAATTTATTTATTTATCTTATATTCTAAGCACAACCCTGCCCTCCTCCCAGTCCCACCCTCCCACACACTTCACCCATTACCGCAGACCCCAACCCAGTACCAACCCACTCTGGCACATCTCACCACAACAAGAGAAGCTGTATTAAAGGGTCACAGCCTTAAGAACTGTATTAGGAAGGTTGAGAACCTCTAGGCTAGGCAAAGACCTTAGTTTGTGAAACTGGCTTCCCCTTAGAGAAATTTGTTTTGAACTTTCCCAGTGATTGAAGGTCAGTTTTCTGTTGTTTGTGTTGCATTTTTTAACTTCTATTAGGGTTTCTCATTCTTTCTCTGGCTGTGGATTCTTTGCATAGATGGAGTTTTTTCTGGGTGTTCAGCTACCAAAAAGTGGGTATGAAGTATTACACTTGGTGCCTCCTGTGCACAGGAGAAAATGTTGCAAGCAGACGGCCAGGGGAAGTCTTGGGACTTCAACAGTACCCACTCCTCTTCTCCTCTCTGAATCTAGCACAATAAAAAGCAAAATGAACCTCATTTCTTCAATGAGATCTGGAAAGCAGAACATTCCCTCCCACCAGTTCAGGAGCCAGAAACCTTAGCAAAAATTTAAGTACTGAAAGGTAAGAACTGTTTGATGTAATGCAGTCCACATTGAAACAGAATCATGATGCTGAGGACTAATGATTATTCAGTGCTCTGGACCCACCTACCCACACCCAAGACTATGAAAAAGTATTCATTTCAAAACACTTTAAAATATATGAATTTCTAGTTGTAGAAGTCGAGGTAATCCAAAGTAACAAAGCCAAAGAAATTAAGCATTGATTTACTAGCCCCATCCATACACGAACCCTGCAAGAACAACTCAGACTATATATGTATATAATACATGCAATACTCAATTTAAAGAACATAAGAATAAATTTATGATAGTGAGTGCCAAGAGTCATAAGAAACATAATCATTAGTGTATCTTCCAGATCAAGTAAATCAGTTAATAGTCAAACTCAACCAGCCCACAAGGCTAGGAACCATACATAAACTTTGGAATAAGAAACTCAGCTCATGTGAAGAATACTCCCTTTGATGGATGTGGTCTGGGTCTTTCCCACAGTGTTAAAGGAATGCACATTTGAGATAAGTTGTCCAGAACTAAACATACACACACACACACACACACACACACACACACACATACTCACATATAGATACATACACATGCACAAACATGCACACACATACATTTATAAGCCTACAGACAGACATATGAACATACAAATATATATTCAAATATACATACACAAAACATACAGACACACGTGTATACATAAGCACACATACATACACAAATACACACAAAATTACAGACATCCACAGACATGTATACAAGTATATATGCTCACATACACGTACATATGCACTCAGTCATACAAAGCTAGTAAAATGGAAATAGTGGTTGTATAAATGTCAGATTTCTGGTTGTGGTACTGTACTATAGTAATGCAAATACTAACTTTTAGGAGAAGCTAACAAGTAGATACCATGGATCTCCCTGCACTATCCCTGGCATCTACAAGTGAACTACAACTGACACAAAGCTTTTAAAGTGTACAAAGCAGTTCATAAAAAATTGAACTGGTAGCTGAACGGGGCTGAAGAGAGGAATGAGATGTGATTCTATTTTAATTAAAAACATTTAAAAACAAATAAATGAAATTAAAATAACAAAAATAAAGTCGGCCACTCCCCAGAGCCACTTTGCAACAGTATTCTTCCAAGCATTACCCGAGTGACAGTGCTCAACAGTGAAGACATTTGGATCTTGAGCACATTCATCATGAGTGATTGATGTAAGACATACTGTTTTACCACTTATAAAAAAAAAAGTCCTACACCAGTTTTCAATGATTTGCACCAAATTGCCACAACTTTGGTAACTTGAAAGAACATACCTGTTGATTTGCACAATGAGCACAGCTTATCTGGGTGGACCTTGTGCTCGGGGTCCTAGGGGCTGCTATCTCATGATAACAATCAGGCTGTGTCTGGAAACTTCACTACTTATGACTAAGACTGTAGTCTTCAGTCTCTGTGAGTTCTGTGAGTTTTGCTTAGTTGATTTAGAGGGACATGTTCTTCTGATGTCCTCCATGTCCTCTGGCTTTTATACTCTTTTACCCTCCTCTTCCCCAGGAATCCCTAAGCTCTGATGGGAGGGAATTGAGCTGTGTGTCTCAAGGTCTCTGTCTCTCTTTCTGTCTCTCTCTCCCTCTATCTCTCTCTATTTCTCTCTCTCTCTCTCTCTCTCTCTCTGTGTGTGTGTGTGTGTGTGTGTGTGTGTGTGTGTGATGTCTTTCTGTGGGTCTCTGCATTTGTTCCCATCTGCTGTAGGTGGAGGTCTCTCTAATGATGGCTGAGTAGAACACTGATCTATGAATATAGCATAATATCATTAGGTGCCATATTATCACTAACCAAATAGTGGTATTTGGTTTTATTATAGGCCTCTAGGATAGCCAATCTCTGACTCCTGTTCACCCAAACAGTGTCAGGTATGTCTCTGTCTCCTAGAGTTGGCCTCAGGTGAAATCAGATACTGGTTGGTTAGTTCTACAAGTTTGTGTCACCATTAGCCCAGCATATCTTGCATAGAGGATAGAATTACAGATCAAAGTTTTTGTGGCTTGGTTGGGGTTTATGTCTCTCCTTTGGTAGCCTGCAGAGTATCTTTCTTCCTGATCCAAAGAGTCTAGAACATAGGAGTGAAAGATCTCTTTAGGCACCAGTTCTACCTCTCCATGTTCAATGAATTGTATGGGTATTCTTCAGCAATGGAGCCTTGCTGTCAGTTTGTAGAGAACAACCTACAGTCTTGGAAACAGCTTTGATTGTTTGGGGATTTCCATGGGACCTCTTTAGCCAACAACACTCCTGGTAATGGAAGTCTCATTTGGTTACAAGAGATGGCATCTGAGACTCTGTCTCTCTCTTTACTTGGAGACTTCATTAAGACTGAGTGACAGGGATTTTAAATTTCCCATCTATTTCACACAGATCTTCTCCCTCAAGATTGGGAAGAAACCAGCAAAATGTCAGGTGCCATAATCTCAACTCACTGAAGGAGGAAGAAAAGCCTCAGTCTAGAATTTACCAGGGGATGAAATTCTTAGAAACCTGAAAGAAGTAGATGATGAAATGTGGATTTATTCTGGGACCAATAGCAGAATGTTACGGTGGCAGTGAGTGTAAGACACAAACACAAGCAAAAGAGTCTCCACCTGCACAGGACTGTCACTGTTGCCAGACAGAGCCTGGTTGACACTTTGACAACAGCCCCTGAGACCCCAAGCAGAAGGTCTAGCTACATTGTCCATTGCGTGAATCAACGAACATTTTATTTCAAACCAGTGACATTGTGGTACTTTGGTGAAAATCATGAAACCAATGTGGGATTTTTATAAGTGTTCAAAACATAATATATCAATGGTAACTGTTAACAGTGAAGGCAGCCTAGGAAAGATGTAGGTAAACAAGTAGAAATGGATGAACAAACTCAGTAACGAACAGGCTTTATTCCAAACATGCAGCTTCTCTCCAAAGGAGTAAAAAGTGCCCCCAATGGTCTATGAGACTGAATTGTTGTTTTTTTTTTTTTTCATCCACACAATTTTGTTCTTTCTGTTCCCTCTGCTATGAGCTTTGCATATGAGTTCTAGCCCATAAAGTCCTCCTGGTTTCAGGAAGCAGCTCCTATGTCCCCGGTGTAAAGCTCTCATGTTTGTTTGTCCTTGTCGCCGGCCAAGCTGCCATGTTATGAATGCTAACATAATTTTTGTAATTCTACATACAACATATTGCAACATATTTGGACACTTGCTGCTCTGTCTGACCCCATCAAATGGTAATTCATGAGATCTGAACCCTGTTCCTATGATCTACAGACTTCTTCATCCAGCATCTAAGGTGTTGATAGTCTCAAAAGTAATAAATGTTTATGGAGCCCTCCTCTGTGGAAACAATCTGCAGATCTGGATTAGGAGAGGGAAAATAGAGGAAGTTGGCACATGTCACAACACATTACTGTTCCTTCCTCCCTTCTGCTCTGTTTTCAGCAAAACTTTATTTCTGTCCTCAGGGGAGGCTAAGTAAGTGGGAGCTGCCTGCTGCCTCTGCCTGCAGTCTTATGCCAGCTTGCTAAATTTAACTTACTCCCTCTCATCCCTTCCTTTTCTTCTCAGCAGAAGGTAGACAACATGACTGGTGAAACCCAGTGGCAAATACAATCATGAAATGGACTGAAAACAACAGAGGAGAAAGCAAGCTGGGTGCTCCTTTGAGAAAGCAATATCCTGGTTTCTCTCAAAGTTTACATCATATGGCTACCTAAAAGTTTTCCATTTCTAGTTCCCTCAGTTAAGCTCTCTAAACATCCACCGGAATGCTCTTTGTAACTCAGAGGTATCTCTTTCCCCCTCCTTCATTAAAATATATATTAAACAATCTCCGGTTCACTCTAGTTTTACATGTAGACATTAATAATGCAATGCTCCTAAGCACTTACAGTATGGAGATGTGATGCTCTAGGCTGTGGGAGAAATCAGAGTGCATGTTGTGGACTAGGAGAAAGCTCTGCACTTGGAAGGAGCTTAGAGAACAGTTTCTTTTATCATTATTATTATTATATTTATGTTTATTTATTACATCAAGTTACATCTCCATCATAGTGCCCTCTTCTCACCTCTCCCTGTTCCACTTCTCCTCCCTCTCCCACCCATCCCACTCCTCCAATGTGAAGTGTCCCTACATATCAGCCCCTCTCAGTTCAACAGTCATATGAAGACTAAGAACTTCCTCTTGCACCGGGGGCCTACATGGTAGTACCCCTAGGGCAAATTGTCCAGTTGATAGGTAACATAGTCTATGTTCCTGATCTTTTTGGTGTGTTGGTTGTAGGATAGTTATCCTGTACTATATGACCTAAAATCCAATAGGAGTAGATGCCATGTTCATCTTTCTGAGTCTGGGTTAGCTCACTCAGGATGAGCTTCTCTAGTTCCATCCATTTGGCTGCGAATTGCATGATTTCCTTGTTTCTGATAGCTGAGTAGTATTCCATTATGTAATGTACCACAATTTTTGTATCCATTGGTCGGTTGAGGGACATCTGAGTTGTTTCCAGTTTCTAGCTATTACAAATAAGGCTGCTATGAATATAGATGAGGAAATATCCTTGTGTTTTTGTGAGGAATTGTTTGGGTGGATACCTAGAAGTGGTATGGCTGGGTCTTGAGATACAGAGCTGAGCTTCTCTACAAGCCTAAGGTGTCAAAGGGAATAGTTTAAAAAGTAAATGCCACAATGAGGCCTCTGGAAGTTGACCCCTGAGGAAGAATTAGAGCACAAAATTCCTTAGGCAAGGCTAAATGAGAGTAAACAAAGCCAGGGGGAAGTTATGCATTGACTTGGGAGGTATCAGAATAGACTCTGCGTATTTGCTTGGAGGTAATTCAGTGGCTTCAGTGTGCATGTATGTGAGT
Organism: Lophiomys imhausi; assembly: GCA_907164525.1. Classification (NCBI taxonomy): domain Eukaryota; kingdom Metazoa; phylum Chordata; class Mammalia; order Rodentia; family Muridae; genus Lophiomys; species Lophiomys imhausi. The sequence goes on from CAJQZJ010004888.1 coordinate 13,789,123, forward strand.
TGTTGAGTGCACTGAAATTGTTAAAGTAGGACAATCGAGAAAAATAAGGACTCTGATGTCAACATCTATTCATCCATTCTGAGAAAATTGACTCATTTTCTCAGCACTTTATGGTATAAGCAATACAAACACTAAGATTCTAGTGAGAAGCAAAAAATAATATTGCAGTGAACAACAAAATGTCAGGTACTGACCAGGACCCTTAAACAGCTGATCATTTATTACCAGAAGAACCCTTTCATTTAGATTTTAGATAACCATTTGACCAAGAGCAGCGGGAGAATATAACCAGGGCTTATACTGGGAAAATGACTTTCACAAAACTCACATAGCTAGTAAGAGAATGTTCAGGCAGGATTCAACTCACCGAGTCAATTCAAACATCAGAAGATAATAGAAAATAAAGAACATCCTAGGTTCCATTCTCAAAACCTCCCAGATTCTCATTTCTAAAGTGGTTGTGGTTAAATTTAGAAGCTCTCAATCGCTTTCCAGTCCAGTCTGCATGGCTGACTGCAAGATTTTAAGATGTCGTTCTTTGATTAGAGGCATCAAAACTGGCTGCTAAACCATCTTGGCCCAGCACAACGGGGGTTCAATTGGGGTATGAGTCAGCCAGGAAGCCACCATGAATGTCAGAAACAAACATCCCAGAATAGCTGTCCACTGAGTACAAGGCTTCAGAGGTTGCCCTAGACTGTTAGCCTATGAAGTGGGATTGGTATTGAGCATGTCAAGATGGGTCTAAGCCAAAAATAATGATTGCTCCCTGCTCCTAATGCCTCCAAAAAAAAGTAAGGAGAACAAGCAGGCAGCACTGAGCACTGAGCAGATGTGTTACCTGCAGGCTGCAGAGAACAATGCCTGATGTGGTGACCTTGGCCCAGATGCAGAAACATTTTATTCTAAGACAGTCCTAGCAATATTAAGAGGCCTTTCTAAATATTTGCTTTTAATTTATTTATTACAGTTTTCTGTGTATGTGTGTTTTATGTGTGCATGCATATATGGGTGTATATATATGGGTGGCATGATAAGCTTGTGGAGATCAGAAGTCAGCTTCATAGACTTCACCCTCTCCTTCCACTATCTGTTCTAGGGGGCTGAACCCAGGATTACATGGCAAGAACTTTTACCTGCTGAGTCATCTCATGCTCCTACTCACTTTAAAGATTTTTTTTTTTTAATGTGCCAACATGAAGTTGGAAAAAACAGAAATGAGATTAACTCAGTTCAGAACCTAGACTATTCACTAATCATGAGAAACAAGGTAAACTGAGGGAGAAAAGGACATGGGCTTTCAGACACCAATTGCTTAAATAGGGCTCACAAAGTGTTGGACAAATAGCTGGGCACTGGAGACATAATGGTAAACAATGCCTCATTAAACACTGATTCACCACAAAATCCAAATTCATTAAACAAATGCTCAAGGGGTCTCCCTTTGGGAGGATGCATAATGCATCATTAGATCTCCCCAAGTTAAGGGTATGAAAACCACACTCCAATTACATTACAAGAGAAAGAAATTGTTTGTTTGCTTGCTTGTTTATGTAAGGACCCAGAATTAGGATATCTTTAGATAGCTCTTACCCAGATGCCAAAGAAGTGTTATTGAAATCCCTCTCCTCTCTCTCCCTCTCCCTCCCCCTCCCTTCCTCCTCCCTTTTTATCTCCCTTCCTCCTACCCCCTCCCTCTCCTTCCTCCAATCTCCTATTTCTATATATCTCTTCCTCATTGTCCTCTATTACTCTATTGTGGATTCCTTTTTTATTATAATGTTTATTTACTACATCAAGTTATATCTCCATCATAGTGCCCTCTTTCCACCCCTCCCGGTTCCACCCTCCCACCCTCTCTTCCCTCTCCCACCCATCCCACTCCTCTGATGTGCAGTGTCCTTACATATCAGCCCCTCTCAGTTCAACAGTCATATGAGGGCTAAGAGCTTCCTCTTGCCCTGGGGGCCTACATGTTAGCACCCCTACTGCAAATTGTCTCATTGATAGGTAACAAAGTCTATGTTCCTGATCTTTTTGGTGTGTTGGTTGTAGGATAGTTATCCTGTACTATATGGCTAAAATTCAATTATAAGTGAATATATGCCATGTGCATCTTTCTGAGTCTGGGTTAGTTCACTCAGGATGAGCTTTTCTAGTTCCATCCACTTGGCTGCGAATTGCATGATTTCCTTGTTTCTGATAGCTGAGTAGTATTCCATTGTGTAAATGTACCACAATTTTTTATCCATTCGTCAGTTGAGGGACATCTGGGTTGTTTCCAGTCTCTAGCTATTACAAATAAGGCTGCTATGAACATAGATGAGACTATGCCCTTGTGGTTTGGTGATGAATTGTTTGGGTGGATACCTAGAAGTGGTATGGCTGGGTCTTGAGGTAGGGCTATTCCAAGTTTTCTAAGATATCGTCAGACTGATTTCCATAGTGGGAGTACAAACTTGTACAACCACTGTAGATTCCTTTTTGATACTAACTTTTTTAAAAATTCCTAATACCTCCAGACTTTCATAGTCATGGCTCCTGTGTAGTGAGAGTCATGTAAAAGTTTCAGTGATTATCTCTAACTGAAATTGTTGGAGTAAGATACTTATCCTGAATTGTTAATAGCTGGTGAGACACTGATTGTTTACTGCTGAATATACCACTCACTACCCAGAGATGGGACCAGACATATGCAATTTGCATTTGCTCTAAGTAAGAAAGGGGTACTTTCTGTAAGGAAAATTACTGTTCTATCAGAGAAAGTGATGTGCATGTTAGATGGGCAGAATCAAACTCTGCATAATACCCAGGTATAGTAAGACTACTCCTGTCCTAAAGGAATTAAGTGGCAGTTGAGTTCTATTTCCTGGTCCTGTCATTAAAGAGTTGAGTAACACCAGAAAGATTCTTCCACCTCTGAGCCTTTGCTTCACTTCTTAAGTAGAGAATTGTTCCAATTCCCCAGTAGTTGGGTATTTTGTTTAGTTAAATGCTACAGAGAAGACCAATACCTGAGTAAAACATGAGACAAACATGCACCTGCTACTGGGGAGAAGCACCACTCCTGAGATTTCTTTCTTAGGTGCCTTCTGGTGTGCTTTGTTAAGGACAATTAATTAGTACATGTTTTGAGCACTTACAAAGTATTGTACCAAGTACAAGGTGAATGACAGAAAGCAAAGAAAAATGAGAAATAAGCCAAAAGTACTTGCCAAATGAATTACTACTCTAAAGGCAGGGAAAGGTGTCCCACTGTGGCAACTTGGATAACAGTAAACATACACCATGAGTTTAGAGCACTTAAGGCATTTATACATCAGTATGCTGAGAACTGTGCCCAGATATTATCATGACATTGTTTCATTTGCTGATATTAGAGAAAGACTTGAGATAAAAAGGAACGCCTTCTGGATGTGGAAATGTTAAGTAGTGACCTGTCCCAGGATTTTAAAGATGTTTGCTTAAAAACTGGGGAGATGACTCACTTAGTGAATTTTTTATCATGTAAGTATGAGTATCTGAGTTGCAAAGCTAGAATCCACATTTCAAAATTAGTGTGGCAGCATGCATTTGTAATCATAACAGTGGAGCTGTGAAGACATATTGCTCCCCAGCTTAATCAGTGAGTTTCAGGCCCGTGAACAATCTTGCCTCAAAAAAAAAAAAAAAAAAAAAAATTAACAATTGTTTTGTTGTTGTTGTTGGTGGTGGTGGTGGTGGTTTTTTTGTTTGTTTGTTTGTTTGTTTGTTTGTTTTGGTTACCTAGATTTAAGAAAGTGATGGAGAAAATAATATAAATTAAACTTAAATGTAAGTCTTGTCTCTGATCATTATACTACTTCCAGAGAGAAGAAATATCACTCCCAAGTATTGAAAAACCATTATCTGATTCAACAAAGAAATAATTCTTATTGTTGATTTCATTGCTTCAATCTTCATTTTACTTATTAACATAAATAAAAGCATGTGCCAGCAACACTCATTCATCAACTGAAACCATAGTTTATACTACAGATTCAAGAGTCTTACAAAAAGGAGCCAAAACATTCTCTGATAATCAATAGGCTCTATGGAATTTATAACACAGAGTTCCATATCTTTTGAGATTATAGGTTGAGTGCTACAAATTCTTCATATGTGCATGAGATACGTACATCTATCCATGTCTACTGTTTTTCTAAGAACCAGCAGTTGAGCATTTGCCAGGACGTCATAGAGTCCATCTCCAGCTGTACACTATCCCACAAACAGCTTTCCTGAAAGGACAATAATTCCAAGTCCTAAGGCTTGGCTCAGGTCACTCATACAAATGATCTTTGTCTAAGTAATTTCTTCCATCAAATCTCTGTGGAAGTATCCACAGCCATCAAAGAAAGTCGGTTGGCTGGACACCAAAAACAAAAGTTGCAGGAAACTTCAGAGACATTTCCCCAGGAAATTGTGAGGCACATTGTATGCTTGCCCCCAGAACTTTAGAACAGTAGTGATCACCCTTCCTAAGGCTGTGACCCTTTAATACAGCTCCTCATATTGGGGTGACCCTCTCCCAACCATAAAATTATGTTTGCTGCTACTTCCTAATTGTAATTTTGCTACTGATATGAATCATAATATAAATAGCTGTTATGCAGGATATCTAATATGTGACCCCCAAAAAGGGGCTGTGACCCACAGGTTGAGAACTACTATCTTAGAGCTCTTCCAACCAAAAGTTAGATTAAGAAGGCCAGCTTTGGCCAATCCATCAAATAAGATTTTGTGTAATATATCTGTACCTCCTTAATACAACCCAGAAAAGTCTTTATGGTCATCTTATCTGGGCATGAGAAATTCTCTTTTGCTGGTCCTACCACTAGAAGAAAAGGGAGAAAGCAGGTCCCAGAGGTCAGGTTCTCAATTTTGTTAAACCAGAGATTAATATTACTTAAACAATCCTGTCCTGTCAATCACTGGATACTTATGGAAAATACACAGCAGGACATATTGCTGTTGTTTTAACATCACCAAAGTCCCCAGGGATATAAGAAAATAAGCACATCATTCAGTCTGCCTACAAATGCTCAGGTAAGTGCTGTGAGTTCATGGGAGGGAGAACCTCTGCCAGGACACTTTTCTGCTAGAATGCAGAAATCCCCTCCCCCGCTCCAGAAAAAAAAATATATGGCAGAAAATATGGGAGCAATGTCAGGAGAAGAATGTTCAGCTGCCCTTGCTTAAAGAGTATGTGGCTGGAAATCATTGGTGCAGAAATTGAGAACTTGATTCTAATCTCCTACAGCTACTCTTCTTGTCTCTCCACTGCCTCATTAACATGTCTCCGGCCTAACCTCATGAAATTTCCCTCCAGATTCGCCTCTTTCAGTATGAATATTGGCTGTTAAGCCTTTTAGTTCTGTGTTAATAGCTCCTTACACATTCGGTACATGTCGCTCTCACAATGGGCTGAAGATACATAGGGAACTATCTGTCTCTCCCCTAGACTGCAAACACCTTGAGAGAAGACAGGATGCCTCACTCACTATGTTATTCATGCTGTGTACCATATGCATACCATTCATTCCACAGATATGAACTTACTGCTGACAAATCCTATCTAGCATGGAAAATTTTACTGATCTGGGATCAGAACATATCATTCTTACGGACTTCAAGCAAGCTCTCCCATCTTGCACATTTTGTTCTCTGTCTCAACAGGGTACATATGCACACATTCACACACACACACACACACACACACACACAACACACACACACACACACACACTTGCTAGGTTGTTTGGTTTCATTTGCCTATCATGGTTCCACATCCCCATCTCTTCAGCTTTCTCATAATTCCCTGGGGATAGGGATAGAGGTCAGGGTCCTGTGCTCTGATTAAAAAAGTATTATGGTTCCCTGAAAAGGACACTTGGCCTGTAAATCAAATTTTTCAATTTAAAAAAATTTCAAGCCCATCTAGATAATCATGGGTATGTCATTTTACACGTCTTAGCTGCAGTCTCTTCCACCTGATAAACAGCAACAACCCAATCTAATTCACATGATTCCTCCCAAGTTCAAATGAATACTGTGTTAGGAATCATTTCACAAGTGTTACATTGTGCAGGCACAAGGTATTGAATCTCATTATACAGAAGGCATTGGCGATGAGACTGTTGCAAATATTTAATGAGAGTCCTAGAACATGCATCTTCGCAATCCTGCAGTTCTACAAAGGATTTCTGACATGAATCATTCTTCAGCATCAACTAGCTTATCCCATGTAAATCCATGAAACTGAAATAATTTTTCAAAGCCAGACCATAAATTACCATGCTAGGTTTGGTGCCTGACAAAAAGTGATACTCATATAAACCAGTCCAATTATGTGAAGCTCAAACATCTCTTCTTAAAGCTTTCTCCAGCTCAACTGTCTCCAAAATTCTCTGGAGGTCTTCTCATCCTCCTCTGAATTCGCTGTCTATTCTGGCATCTTAGGAGTTCATCCCTTCCCAAAGTAACTAATAATTTGAAAATATAAAAGTGAGCCAGAACAGAAAAATTTGAACCAATGTATGCTATGTATGCCTCTGCTTACTATACTTTGTACAAATAGTACTTGCATATATGAACTCAGAAAACATCACACACACACATCAAGCAGGTTATAACATTAAATTATATCTTGAGAATCATACAAGCCAGGGCCATATAGAAAGCAAAGAAACTTAATGGGGCTGATTTTTACTGATACTACATGCAGTGTCCAGTCCTAGCTTTACTTTTAGTACCACCTTTGTTGTTTGGAGTAAACCACTTACTCTCACTGAGCCTCAATTCCTCTATCAGTATAGTAAGTGATACTTATTCTTAATTCAGAAGTTAACTGTGAATATTAAATGAGATAATGCTGAGAGCACCAAATACCATAGAAATACTCCATGAATGTCATTTATTGTTATCATTATACTTCAGGATCTTGGGTTGTAGTTCTTAGGCTCTGGTAATGTCATAACATATATTGAGAATTTTGGTTTCTTTAAAAAATCCAGTTATGTTTTATGAATATGTTTTTGTTTTAATCCCAGGCATGGGATATGGGGCTGCTTCGGATTTTTCACAGTAGCTAACTATAATGTGTCTCATACTCTGGAAGGGGTGTGATTTTACCAGCTGAGGACAGATAACATTCATAATTCTGGGGACTCTTATAAATGCCAGAGTGCCAAGAGGGGCCAAAGGCATCTAGAGAGACCGGCTGCTGCTGGTCCTTCTGCTACTGCCCTGGCTGCTGCTGGTCCTTACTGTTGCTTCCCCAGCTGATGCTGGTCCCTCTGCTGCTGGTCCCTCTGCTGCTGCCCCAGCTGCTGCTGGCCTCTACTGCTACATTGGCTTGTTTAAGGGTTGGCTGGATTGCTGGATATTCTGATGATGAAGATTGGACTTGTCCTTAGGGACCCTGTAGAAATATGTAATTAAATTATTGCCAGTGTTTATATTATAGTTAATTGGCCAACGGTGTTAATCCTTAACCCATTATAAATAATCACACTGGGATCAAGCCTTATCCTAAACTGTGCAATCTTAACCCATCTAAAATATCTTATAATTCTATCTCCAAATAAAATCCCATATAATATACATATGTCCCCTTGGGCTGTTATTCTCCAAGCTATGCCGGTGTTCCAAGTCACATGGAATGATGATCTTCTATCTAATCTATGGTGTGTCTTCTTCCTCCTCCTCCTGATTTCCTCCCTGTCCCATCATCCTCTCTGCCCAAAACCTTTACGATGTCTACCTCTCTCTCTCTCTAATCACAGGTCTTAGCATTTTATTAAAGCCAATCAGAGACAATGGTTAGCAAGCAAGGTAACACAGTGTCATTTGGTGTATAACAAACAGGCCTCTGGGAGCAGATTAATTAACATTAGAATACATAACAGATCACTGCATCAGAATCCAACACCCCTGATCAGCAGAAAGTAGTCTAAAGAGGTCTATACCCTACTTTCCCCTCTAACCTTCTTTCTCTCCTATCTAATGTTGAGGGGTTGAAAGGGATTGGGACAGAAAAGGGCAGTAGGTATAAGAACTCAATAAATTAACCAAAAAACTTATGTGTACCACCACATCCACTGCTATAGCAACTCCTGACCATAGATTTTCCATTGACCATAATCTAGGCATTGCTACTTCACACCTTGGCATCAATACTTCAAGACAAATGCAAAACACAGAAAGAAGTCTTCCAGAGAGCCCTGGTCAAAGATCTCTCACAATTCATACTTCATTCTATGCCCCCACCTGACATGCATAATTTGTAGCTTCTTCGGAAGCATATACAATATCCTTACTCCTTCTGATTGCAACTTATTGCTGACATGATGTTTACTTAATTATCAGAAAGAATTATATTTGAATTGTGTTTAAACCAACTGAGAGCACCGTATATTAATAGTGCACATTAACAAGGATATGGGGTGGGGCATGGGACAAAGTATGAAAAGTGAAATAGTTTGGAAAGTGTGGGTCCTTTGGAGACATCTCTCTCCCTTTTACATTTGTCTTTAAGTTATTGCAGATTAGTTGGTCTTCTACCTCATGCTCAGAGACATTTTCCGACACTGCTCATCATTCATGTAGTTTATTATCATCCCTTAATGATTCTGAAAGATTTAAGAGCAGTTCACCATTTCTCATCTTTATGCACCCAGTGTTTCATAAAATATCTAGCATATCATTTATATGTTTATCATTTATGCTAAGACTGACAACCCAGACTGACAAAAATAAAAGCTTTATCCTGTCCATTTAAAGAAAAACTTGACTGAATCCATTCAGCCAGAACTTCCTAACAGATTAGAGTAAAAAATTCCTTTGTGGCCTTCCAGGCTCATTTTTAATTTTTGAATAAAATTAATAACAGAAATACCTTCCAGTCATATGTTAGCTTCTTTCCTAAGGGTAAAAGACTCTTTCTTTTGTGCTATTTTATATGGTATAGGGTAGATCAATAGTTCCATAGTACTGTTGATCTATCCTTGCCTTGTACAGTTCAGTCACTAGATAATACCAAGTGACAGTTAATGAATTTTAGCATGCTAACCATTGGCTGTACAACATGTGTCTATGTTTTTAGTGTCTTATTAGTCATTAATGCAATTGATACATGAAAACTAACTATGATTACTTACATAAATATGGCATACTTGCCTCATCCCACAAATAGGAGATTTTTTCCCCTTGATTTTACTGTAGATGCCACACTGAACTATAGTGTGCTGTCTTTCTGCTCCACTATCTTGAGCTACAGCTCCAGGCATCTTCTACATTCAAAGCAGGGGGAAAAAAAAGGCAAGCTAAACTTTTTAGTCCTTTCTGTGTTTTTCAGGATATCAAAGGCTATTCCCAGAAAATCACGGTGAGAGTCTACCTGTGCTTAGCTTGACAGTCTAGTACATGAGAGTCTTGAAGAAGTTCAGAAGGAAATGAACAAGTTTCCTAACAATGAAAGAGGGGGATGAATATCAGGACAGTCCTTAAGAGCATCAACTACACTCCATGAAATCCTAATGAAAGTGGCATTCTTGCCTCTGTTCCCAAGTGTGGAGTCCCAATAGGGTAGAATGACATGCAGGTTAGATGACTGGAGTAGGAGCAGCTGTCTCTCACTGTTGTGTTTGTCAACTCAGAACTCTATGATCTTTACCACATGATACTCTGCGAAAAAGAAATAGACAGGAAAAAATGGTCTAAATTTATGTTTATATGTGTTTAAAAAAAAAAACAAGCCTTCTGTTTATAATTTCCTCGATTCATAGGAAGAGGTTATTTGCCAAGAAGGCAACTGCATGCCCTTCCAGCCATGGCCATCACTTGAGGACCAAATTAGCATCTGTCTCTATTTTCCAAGCATGCTTTATAACTAGTCTCTCATTGTCAACAAACTGCCACTACAGGGTACATCACTACAAAACATGTTCAAACTACATTTTGAAATAAATGAATCACAATGAGGTGTTTTAAAATTGTGCAGGGCAAAGAAACAACCCAGACTGACAAAAATAAAAGCTTTATCCTGCTCATTTACAGAAGAGCTTGACTGAATCCATTCAGATGGAACTTCCTAACAGTTTCGAGAGAAAAACAGTCCTTTGTGGTCTTTTGAACTCATTTATAATTTTTGAATAAAATTAATAACATAAATGCCTTCAAGCCATGGGTGGCCTTCCTTCCTAAGGGTAAAAGACTCATAAGCATTCCCTGCCATAGCCGAAGCCTGCTGCAACTTATAAGTAAAAGGGTAATTCTATCTATTTTACAGACAAAGGAATTAAGACCCAGAGAGATAGAGTTGCTTAATGAAAGTGAAAACACTTATCAAGATTACCTTGACATTTCACTTGTAAATTCTTATTAGGCCCCATACTCCAGAAAATAAACTCTATTTATTTACTCGAGGTCCCTCTGGTGCTTAGCCACATGCCTTCTTATACTACAGCAGACAAGACCAAAGCATTATTGCTATCAAGCAGCAGCTGAACAAGACCCCTATGTATAAGTTTTCTCGTGAACTATATTGACACCTTCCTTTGGTTTAACTACACGTCCCAAAACCAAATGTTTCACGGACTTTTTGTCCGCATGAAGAGCCTCTTTCCTAAGGAGTTTCACTGTGTAAGGAATGTTGAAAATTACAATGCCTGTCCATTCATGAGCATACTGAAGCCGGGTTGGGGGGGGGTGCATTTTAACTTCATCCAACAGAAGGAGGGAAACTAGAGAGAAGGAGAGTTCTGCTCACTGTCTCCCTTTGCTGGGCTTCAGTTAACTTGACAAGGCAAAATGAGAAGAATACAGAGAAAAGTGAATTCGAACCCTTGTCCTGACTTATTCTTCCCTTCAATACCTGTGAAAGGCTATGACAAGCATACTGAAGTATTTCAGAGATTTCTTGGGCCAGCCAAATGGCTAAGCAGGTCAAAGCTCTTGTAGTACAAACACCCAGACTGTAGTTTGATTCCCAGAACCCATTTAAAAAATGGATGCAGTGGCTAGCCTCTGTAATCCCAGCATCCTTGTGGTAAAATGGGAAGCAGAGCCTGGAGAACCACCAGGTTTACATGCCTACTGGCCTGGAGTACACAGAGGAGAACCTGTCTCAATGAAGTGGGAAGAGATAACTGATTTCCAAAAAGCTGTTCTCTGACTGCCACATGTATATGTGCACCTCCATAAGCACCTGCAAGTGCATACACACATACACAGAGAGAGAGAAAGAGCAAATAAAAATTTAAAAATAAACAAATAAATTAGATTTGTTGGGATTTTAGGTTTAAAAAAAAAAAACCTTGTTTGCATTTGATGTTATATAGTTACAGTTACCCATAGAAAGGTGATAGGCACACTTGTCTTTGTTTGCAGAATGTTGTCCTCAGAGGCCCTGAGGGGGCCAAGCTCCAGACTCACAGCACTCTTCCGTGGGCTGAGCATCTCTAGTGTAGATGAGTAAATTCCATATCAGTCAAACTGACGCATCTTAGAAGAGGAAAGAGCCGTGAGACCGTGGATGAAAGCAGGTGATATGACCACAGTGATCTTAGTCCTGAAAGATGTAGGTGGTCAAACTTCTGAGGAAGAGGTAAGGATTACGTCATCAAAACTACCCAGTCCTTCCTTTGGCTTTCCCAGCTCAATTCCACATTTTACTGAATGTCATTTTACCCCACTTCAAAAGATTCAGCCAAGAATAGTCAGCTAAACAGAGCTGAATTGGAACCTGGGGAAACACAAATAACTAAAAATTATTAGAAACGGTCACAATATCCCCTTAAGAATCTGGAAATTGGAAAAACTGAACAACAAAATATCTCAAGAGGGCAGTAAAAATGGAAGTAAGTGACCAGCATGTTTCTTAAACAGAAATCTCTTTGTTTGCTTAAGTTTGTAATACTGAGCACTAATAATTCTTTGGATGAATCTCAAAGCATAAACAATTCAATGTGCAGGTTCCCTTCTCATTCAGTACTGAAATAATGTAGCATGTTAGCAAATATACCTTGGTTTTCCTGTAACAGTGGCCTGAGAATAGCACAAATAAGAACTGAATTCACGGTACAGGAAATATAAGTGAGGGGCTTTGCTTGAAGTCTTCCTCGAATAATGATGGATGAAACTTGAATGATGGACTAGGTCTTCAAAGACATAGCGTCTTTTCTCTCTGATACCACACTGAGTGCCAACTAAAGCAATCTCTTCCAAAACACAAGTTTATTCTTATTCCCCTACTCATTCCCCCAACACAGATTCAAATGACTCCAAATGAAAATACCACTTAGATCAAAATACTAGAAATATATCAAGACATCTAAAATTGCTTGCAGTTCAAAGAATATGAAATCATATATTTTCTGGATCCTCTCAGGACTGCCATGAAAATAATAAAGAGTCAATTTCCCACTTCCCACACCAACTCTAACATAATCAAAACACAGTTACATATTTGCCTTTGCTAAACTGGGATTTGCAAGATTATGAACAAAAATGAGTACAGTGTCAAACTCTGGGATTTCAGAAAAAGGCATGACGTGTGGTGACACATGAATTTTAATTTAACTGGCAAATAGTCAATGACTACCAATGTAATGAAACATTTTTATGAAAATATTTGTTGACTCCAAAAGACTGAATTTTTGCTGGACCTTACAGCTAATCTAATATGCATAATTCTTTATAACATTCTAAACTTTACCCATATACCCGTTAGGTATAGCTATCAGCTCTTATCAAAGAAGTCTCTCTAGCTCCTAGAGGCATTGCAGATATGACTGCTGTGTCACATGTGCATCAGTAAGTGGCAGAGAGGAGAGAGGCTATGTCTACATTCAGTGTTCATAGTGTTCTATATGAATAGTAGCCTAGCATTCCCCCAAAAAAGGAAGACTGAGACCTGTTGTGGAAGGTCTAATATCATTGCTTCTGATAGGCTGATTTCAATGCTGAGGTCTGATTACCACCCCTTCTGAGGCATTCTCTTGATTTGTTAATAAAAGTTGCTTATGGCCATTTAGCTGGGCAGAAAGAGTAAAAGAAGGAGGGACTTCCTGAGATTAGACAGGAACCCTGAGCACACACAGAGATTTGTTCTCTTTTCCAGCCAGGAGCAGGAAGAAGGAGGACACACACCATGGGTTAGCAAAAAGAACCTCATTCTACATGGCCAGGAATTTCCGCATAGCATGGAGAATGGCAATCCAAGGGGACATATGTATATATATGGGGTTATATTTGAATAATATAATTAAGAGCTAACTTAGATGGGCTAGGATTGCACAATTCAGGCCAAGGCTTGTTAAAAATCCACATGGTGTCTGTGTGTACTCATTTATAATGGCTCCTTAAAGATTAACAGCTGCTGAGCCAATTAACAATAACCTAAATACTGGTAAACAATTTAATTGATTATTTCTACAAATGGTGCCCAACATAATTTAATTAAATTTTTTCTACAGAGACCACCACTAGTTCAGCACCAGGGGGGACTGGACAGAGAGTTAGCCTGGGAGGACCACCAGTCCAGCAACAGACAAGCATCAGATGGGCTCCCAGGATAGGAAGCAAGCCAGAGTCTAGAAGAACCCTGCTTGGCACCATGGACCCCAGGCAGCTGGCCACTGTGGAGAGCTGGACAAGGAGTGAGCCTGAGACAACCACCATCCTGGTACCATTGGGCATGGATAGGGAGCTAGCCTGAAATATGCACCAGTCTGGTTCCACGCAGGCCTGGGAGTCATACAATACTAGAGATGATCCCTGCTGGGCACCATAATGCTCAACGAACAAGTGGGGCATAGCACTCCTGAGACAACTCCTGAGACAAGCCCAGACACTCAGATACCCCAGGCACCACTAAGACAAGCAAGTAAGTGTTGGAGAAATGGAAGAGAAAAAGAAATGGTAGGATGTAGGACAATGAAGAGAGGCAGAACTGGAGACTTGAGAGTGATGAGGAACAACCTGATGTGAGTATTCCTTAGTTACACCTGGGACTATAGTAGAGTCCTGGCCTCTGCTGCCAACAGGAGCCATATCTGGGTCCATGGTCCTGAAGCATCAGGGATCTGTTACCACAAAAAGCCAAATGGACATACATGGTCTGGGCTGCCACTAGGGTATATGTTGATGTCTGAAGGCTGTGCAGAATTGGCTCTCCTGCTGACCTGAGCATCATGGAAGAACTGGCCTTAGAGGCATGAGAGCAGGAGAGCTGACTCTGCCCCTAACCAGCTACAGTACTCGGGAAAGCAGGCTCTGCACATTTCAGGAATTGCAAGTGAGCTGTCCCTAAGGTTGTGAGCTTTGGAGAGCTGCCTCTACCACATACTTCCCTGTGAAGGCATGAATGAGTGAGAGACACCATCCTCTCCCTCACTCCTCATCAACCATACCAGATGGGAAACTTGGGCCTGTGGTCATAAAAGCAGAAGAGCTGGCCCTGTCCTTAACCAACTGCAGCACTCAGGAGAGCAGGCCCTGCACCTCACCTGGGTAACACAGTATGGCTGGCTCTGGATGTGGGGGTTGTGGGTAAGCAGGCCCTAAGGTTGTGAGTGTGGAAGAGCTAGTGCTGCCTTTTGTTTGTGTTGTGGTAGTATTAGCTAGGGAGAGATACTCTCCCCTTCCTTTTGCCCTCACCATCAATGGTGGACAGGAGACCTGGTCTCAATGGGGTCACAGGAGCAGGAGAGATGTCCCTGTTCTTTGCAGGCTACTGCATTCAGGAGAGCAGGCCCTGTACCTCATGTTGGCAGCACAGTGGAGCTAGCCCTGGATATGGGGATTATAGATGAACCAGCCCCGAGGCTGTGAGTCCAGGAGGGTAGATCCTGACCCTTGTCCACTGAGTGATGGCATTGCCAAGGGAGAAAACCCCTTAACTCTCTTTTGCCCTTGCCACAGGTAGTGGGTGGGAGAATTGGTTCTGATGGGGTCATAAGAGCAAGAGATCTGACCCAACACCTTACCTCCTACAGTAGTCTCCCAGGAATGAAATCCCTTATTGGTCAGCTCTAAAATGATACACACACAAACAACAAGAACAGATTCAGCAGATTGGTGTGTGTGTGTGTGTGTGTGTGTGTGTGTGTGTGTGTGTGTGTGTGT
>CAJQZJ010004888.1:13808498-13839601 GCA_907164525.1 Lophiomys imhausi
ATAGCTAGAGTCTCATAGTTAAATTTTGAGTTGTTTAGGAATCAAGAGGGTGTTCTGGATCTAAGAAGATATTTTTAAAATTATGAGGCAAGTTAGTATGAAAGCTGACTTAGATATAGAACTTTAAACTCATGGAGATGGTTAGATAGTAGAATGTTAAAGTCAGGTGCCAAATACATATGGACTGGACATTGGGAATGTATGCTAAGCCATATAACTCTTATAATCGGGGCCTATTCATTTCTGTTGTTTTGTATTGTATTTATAGTTATAAGAAAAAGAACCATTATTTTGACTGAAAGGGAGAGCTGTTGGGGGGAAAAATAAATACCTTAAACTAAAAAAAAAAAAAAGAAAGAAATTAAAGTGAAAAAATAACCAGATCTTGAAATATAAAAAAAAATGAATATGGAAAGACTTCTATTCTGAAATGTGTGCAGTGTAGAAGAAGAGAATGACAGAAAACTAGTGAGTTCTGAGCCAATTTGGAAAAGTCTACATCAAGTAGAATACAGTGTATCAAGGCGAAAAGCAAAACTGTGAATTACAAAAATTAGCTTCAGGGAGGAAGAGAATTCAGGCAATGTAGGCAAGATAAGAAGTTGGATAATAATAGAATGTTTAAAGTGAAATGAAGATGGATGGAAGGCCAAGGCCACAATTTTATGAGCTTGAGGCCAAGCTGAGATATTCAAGGAAGGAGAACCACAGAGCGATTTTGAAAGAGCAATGAGGCAAGTTTGCAACTTCCTACATGAGACTTTGAGAACTATTTTAGAAGAAAATGAGTGGAGAAAAATCATCAGGAAATAGCACTAGTTCAAGTGAGCTAGTGTGTGTTCCAAGTCTGGACCTGAATAGTTGTGGAGAATGGAGAATGCAGACATGGTGGTGAACATGTAGTAGAGAGTAGTTGCTGAATAAATAAATAGGAAGACTCATAGGTTACCGATGGATAGATGGATGATAGATAGATAGATGATAGGTAGGTAGATAGATAATCGGCAGATAGATGATAGATAGATAGATGATATATAGATACATAGATACCTAGAAAATAGATTATAGATAGATACACAATTAACAAATAATAGATTAATAAGATGATAGGTGGATGGATAGATAGATGAAAGATAGATGATAGTAGATAAACAGATATTACAACTCAAATAATTGTCTTTATCAAACTGTTTTTAAATGTGAACTTCAAACAAGTCAAAGCCAGGGGTAAAGAGTGCTTTTCCTCAGGAAAGCATTCCCTGCATCATATTGAAAAAAAATGAAATAAGCAAGTCCTATGTGCATCAGTAGTGCGAAGAAAGACCTAACAATATGGCAACAAACAGGGACTATTTGCAGGGAGAGAATTCAAACCTCAGCCACTCCCTCTAAGGTCTTCCTCAAAGACAGATCATTGGAGAAGCAATACCTGCTATGCATTATAAGAGGAAGTGAGAATGGAAGGATTTTGTGTTGAGGTCAGTGACTGGCTGAAAGACAAGACTCAGCAAACAGTTTTACTTTTAACTAAAATGGAGCAAAGAGGTACAGTGCACTGTGAGCAAAAAGACATTGTACATGGAGCAAAGTCCAGTGGAAATCAGATTCAAGATGCAAAGTAGAACACACAGGGAATGTTTAACTTCTCCATAACAGGCTGTGGTAAGACGTGTGTGGTGTTGATGACCAAGAAACCTCATTAGGGAGTGGGCATCTCAGGATTTGTTGAGAGGAAGCCACACAGGTAGCCTCTGCCCAGCATGTACCAGAAATTAAGCAGAAGTTTCAGACAAATCATACCATGTATATAAATTAAGGTTTACTCATAATGTTTCTCAGTGGATGCTATAATAAACACCTGAAAAAAAAAACACAACCTAAGGGAGAGTGGATTTATTTTATCTTAGAGTTTAGAGAGAAGTCCCTCACAGAGGGGTAGATATGGCAGCAGGAATGTGGGGCAGCTGATCACGACACATCCAAAATCAGGAGGTATAAAGATGAACACTTATGCTCAGATAATTTTTTTACGGGCAGTCTGGGAATCTCCAGCCAATAGAATAGTGTCACTCACACTTAGGGTGGGTCTTCATACCTAAATTAACTTGATCCAGGTGATCCTCCATAGACGTGTCAGGAGGCTCACCACCTGGATGATTCTAGATTGTGTAAAGTTGAAAGTCAGTATTAACTCTCACAGAATTTTTTCGTATTATTTATGAAACATTTTATATTTGTGTAGGGAGTTCTTTATTAGTCAAGTTCTGAGTTGCCTTAGTCAACATTGCCAGCAGGTCTTTACATGGATAGTAGACTCATCTCTTTTGTGCATGATCCTGTGTGGTGGAGATACTGATGGCCCTGCTGAGAGCCAGCATTCCGTTAGACAAAGAAGACTTTACAGGAGAAGTTTATAAAGCTCTTTGCAAGCAAAAGTGCAGTTGCATCAGCATTGTCCTTGACCTCCTGAGTTAGCAGATAATTACAAAGCCCTAGGGATCCATTTCTACTGATTAAGAAGAATCCAGCTGCATCACAAGCAGATGCTTAGCAAAAGATGTGCTTGCAGTGGTAGCTATAAGATGATGAGACCTCTAGCAAACACCAGTCTAATTACCTGAAATCTATATCTCAGAAAAGAAATACTTGCAAATCCAATCTAGATGTCCAAAGACTTATATTTGAATTGAAGAAATTTCTGTGTTAAAATAGGACCTGTCCAAATTTTTTAGATCTAAATCTAGTCTTACTGATTATTAGTGAGTATAGATAAGTCCCTTTCACACCACAATCTAGTTTATTTGGAGGAGTAGGGTCCAAGACCAAGGAGTTTGAATAACCACACTCTTCAAAACAAGCCACACTCATTTATTCATACAAAGACCCTCTATTAATGTCATTTTGTAACTTTCCCTTCAACTCCTATCTCCCCTCTCTTTCCTACTCTCTATACACATAGATCTTGGTATACATCTGTAATAAATATGCTTCTAACATTCTAACGTTCTTTCATAAGTACAAAGAATAGAATACTATATGCCTGTCTGGCCTAGATAAGGAAGAACCCTTTTTCTTCAGTGAGGTAGCCACTGATAAGTTACCTATGTTCCAGTAATGAATCTTACATCCATGTTTATGCAAGAAACCCTAATTATGCTTGTTATATCACCAAAAATATAGGAGGAGGCTTACTGGGAAGGAAATGGGGTATGGAAAGAGTAGAAGAAGAGCAAAAAGAGTAATGGGGTGACTATGGCCAAAATATATTACATACATGAATGACGTTGTCAAGAAGATGGAAAAATCTCTCATGCTCATGGATAGGTAGGATCAACATAATAAAAATGGCCATCCTGCCAAAAGCAATATATAGATTCAATGCAATTTCTATCAAAATACCACCACAATTCTTTAAAGACCTGGAGAAAGAAATTCTCAACTTCATATGGAATAACAAAAACCCAGAATAGTTAAATCAATCCTGTATAATAAAAAAAATCTGGAGGCATCACCATCCCTGATTTCAAGCTTTACTACAGAGCAATAGTAATAAAAACAGCATCATACTGGTATAGAAACAGACCAGTGAATTAATGGAATCTAATTAAAGTCCTAGAAATATACCCGCACATCTATGGTCACTTAATTTTTGACAAAGAAACCAAAACCATACAATGGAAAAAGGACAGCATCTTTGACAAATGGTGCTGGTCAAACTGGATGTTGACATGCAAAAGAAAGAAATTAGACCCATACTTATCACCTTGTACAAAACTTAAGTCCAAGTGGATCAAAGACCCTAAAATAAGGCCTGGCACACTAAATCTACTAGAAGAGAAAGTGGGAAAAACCCTCAAACTCATTGGCACAGGTGACAACTTCCTGAACAGAACACCAACAGCTCAGGATCTAAGACCAACAATCAATAAATGGGACCTCATGAAACTGAAAAGCTTCTGTGAAACAAAAGACACTGTCATTTGAACAAAACGACAACCTATAGATTGGGAACAAAATCTTCACCAATCCCACATCTGACAGAGGGCTAATATCTAAAATTTACAAAGAACTCAAGAACTTAAATGCCAAGAAACCAAATAATTCAATCAAAAAGTGAGGAAAAGAGCTAAACAGAGAATTAACAAAGGAGGAATCCCTAATGGCTGAGAGACACTTGAAAAAACGCTCAGCCTCCTTAATCATCAGAGAAATGCAACTCAAGACGATTCTGAGATTCCATCTGACACCTTTCAGAATGGCTAAGATCAAAAACTCAAATGACAGCACATGCTGGTGAGGTTGTGGAGAAAGGGGAACACTCCTCCATTGCTGGTGGGAGTGCAAGCTGGTACAACCACTCTGGAAATCAGTCTGGTGATATCTTAGAAAACTTGGAATAGTTCTACCTCAAGACCCAGTCATACCACTTGTGGGTATACATCCAAATGATTCCTCACCAAATCACAAGGAAGTTTCCTCATCTATGTTCATAGCAGCCTTATTTGTAATAGCTAGAAACTGGAAACAACCCAGATGTCCCTCAAGCGAGGAATGGATTAAAAAACTGTGGTATATCTTCACAATGGAATAATACTCAGCCATCAGTAATAACGAGATCCTGCAATTTGCAGCCAAATGGATGGAACTAGAGAAGCTCATTCTGAGTAAGCTAACCCAGGCTCAGAAAAGGATGCATATGGCATCTATTCCCTTATAATCGGATTTTAGCCATGTAGTACAGCATAACTATGCTACAGCCAATGCACCAAAGGGAACATGAACATAGACTTTTTTACCTGTCAATGAGACACTTTGCCCTAGTGGTACTGCCTTTGTAGGCCCCCAGTGTATGAGGAAGCTCTTAGCCCTCATATGACTGTTATGTTGGGACACTCCACTCTGGAGGAGTGGGATGAAAGGGATAGGGGATAGAGGGTGGGAGGATGGAACTGGGAGGGGTGGAAAGAGAGTACTATGATGGAGATGTAACCTGAACTAATAAATAAACATAAAAAATTTCAAAAAAGAAGTAAACTTTAAAGTTTTTTTTTTTTTTTTTTTTTTTTTGGTTTTTCGAGACAGGGTTTCTCTGAATATCTCTGGCTGTCCTGGACTCGCTTTGTAGACCAGGCTGGCCTTGAACTCACAAAGATCCGCCTGCCTCTGCCTCCCAAGTGCTGGGATTAAAGGCGTGCGCCACCACCGCCCGGCCTAACTTTAAAGTTTTTAATACACCTCAAACACTCATTAGATCATCCAGATAATTATGATGTGTTTTTTCTTGTAGTTGTAATTATTTTTGTTTGTTTTTTGGGAGTGTGTGTGTGTGTGTGTGTGTGTGTGTGTGTTTGGCTGCAAATATCTTCTAATAGTTTGTTTAAGGTTTATCACCTCTTTCATCATTCTTGGCCAGGCCTGAGAGTGAAGCAGGATCACGGGGTTCATATCTGTTATAGATTGACTTGTCCCTACACCCCAGTGATGTGTACAGGTCCAAAATCTTAGTATCTATGACTGTGACCTTATCTAGACATAAAACCTTTACTGAATTACAGTGAGCCTTAACACCAATGACTGATGTTCTCACAGGAGAGGAGAATTTGTACACAGAGATATAGTCATGTGATACAATAGGAAGAAATTAGAGTAAAGTTATCTACAATTCATGGAACATCAAGAATTGGTTACAGCTGTCACATTCAGAAAGAGCCAAAAACATATTAGGTCATTCTTGAATGATTTATCAAAAACACGGTCTTCCAAATATATAGATACTGGATTTCCATACTACAGAGTTGTAAAGGAATAAATTTCTGTGTATTTTTTTATTCTTCTCTCATACAATGATCCTGACTTCAGCCTCTCCTCCCTCCAGTCCTCCCAGTACTTACTACACCTCCTCTCTCCCCGAAATCTACTATTTTCTATTTCCCTCCAGAAAAGAGCAGGCTTCCCAGTGATATCAACTAAACATTGCATAACAAGATAAAATAAGAGTAGGCAAAAAACCTCATATCAAGACTGAATGAGGTGACCCAGAAGGATAAAAAATGGTGACAAGAGCAGGCAAGGGAGTCACAGATACAGCCTCTCCTACTCTTAGGAGTCACACAGTATCTCAAGCTAAACAACCATAGCATGTATACAGAGGACCTAGCACAGACCCAAGCAGGCTCTACAATTGTCACTTCAGTCTCTGAGACCTCCTCTGAGTACTGCTTGGTTGATTCTGTGGGCCATGTTCTCATAGTGTGCTAGACCCCACTGGATCCTACATTCCTTCCTCCCCCCTTTTCCACAGGGTTCCCTGGATGTCACCTAATGTTTGGATGTGTGTCTCTCCATCTGTTCCTATTAGTTGCTGGATGAAGCCTCTCTGATGTTGATTGGGATAGACACTGATCTATGAGTATAGCAGAATATTGTTAGAAATAATTTTGTTAACTGCTTTTGGTCAGTCATGGTAAGTTCCATCCTAGATCTCTGAGCCATCCAGCTTCTGGTTCCTGGCCATCCAGGCATGGGCTCCTCCTTGTGGTTTGAGCTTCATGTTAGACCAGTCATTGGTTGGCCACTAGTCTATTTGTGACAGCAGCCCTTGGAACTCACCACTACAATGGCTACCACAGTATCAACTTAGTGATTTTTGGCCAAATAGCATTATCAGGTTGTGCTGGCTAGACTTAGGTCAACTTGACAGAAGCTAAAGTCATCTGAGAAGAGGGCGCCTCAGTTAAGAAAATGCCTCCATAGACTGAGCTATAGGCAGGCCTGTTCTTTAAATTAGTGATTGATAGGGGAGGATCCAGCCCATTGTGAGTGGTGCCATCCCAGGGCTGGTGGTCCTGGCTTGTTTAAGAAAACAAGCTGAGTAAGCCATGAGGAACAAGCCAGTAAGCAGCACCCCTCCATGGACTCTACACCAGCTCCTGCCTCCAGAAGCTGCTCTGTTTGAGTTCTTGACCTGGTTTTCTTTGATGAAGAAGAAATACAGAAGTATAAGCCAAATAAACCCTTTCCTCCTCAACTTATTTTTTTGGTCAGAGTGTTTCACTGCAGCAGTAGAAACCCTGAGACACAGGTGCCAACACAGACAGTGTTGATCAGAGGTGAAGCAGAATATGAGTGAGCAAGCCTTAAGTCTACTGGCTATAAAAAAGTAGCGTAGAGTTAGAGCCAGTCCCTTGGGTACAGTCAAAAGAGAACTATGCTCTCTAGTGCCAAGAAAGTATGGCTACCCTGCTGTATATTTAGTTTTATGAATAAGGAAAACCAAGGCTGTGGGAGGTGAAATTCCTCAGCTATGGTTAGAGTGTAAGTTAGATGGAGTAGCAGGGGGAGCTGATTCCTGAGTCAGTTAGACTTTCTCCATCGCATGCAGAATGCCAAGTCCTGTTTCATTCACATTCAGAAAGATGTAAGCAATGAGGAAGGGAAGAAAACTTGTTAAGAATGGGGGCAAAGCAGCCTTCTGGAAAAAGCAAAGGCTGTGGAGCCTTTATAAAGGCAATGAGTCATCATCCCTTAAATCAGCATCAGAAGCAAAAGGAGGGGCTATTTTCAGAGGCCTCATTGGTTGATTTTCTCTGGTGAAGAGCAGACACTGCTCTCCCATTAATTTTAATGGCAGGTCAGTTTAAAGGGATTTATGACCAAAGAGTATAAAGGGTGATTTGAGTTACAACTTGGCCCGGTCATGTTTGGAGGCAAGGGTAGAATGTTTCATTTTCCAGACTGCTGACTTTCTTTTTAGCTCTCCTTCCCTGAAAACATAAATAAAAGAGACACAATGAAAAATGATCCTGACTTTCTTAGTGGTTGACCCTATTTGGAATGGAAAGAATAAAAGCCTAGCAGTTCAAGAACACAACCTGGCAAGGCTTGCATGGTATCAAAGAAAGAGTTCTAAGATGGGTTACCTATTCTGCCCTCAGTTTGCTAACCTGTTCTGGAAGAAGCTTCTACAACCTGGACCTCTGCTTCGTCATCCATAAGGGAACATCATACTGTTATGATCTCTCGAAGGGACTCTGAAATCACATTGTCTCTGAATTCAAAACCTTAGACCAACTCTCCCAAGCTCTGTGACCTTGAGCAGATCTTTCCACCTCTATATTCCTTTGTTGAATAGCCTTAGTTCCCATGGATTTGTATGTGCCTTCAAGGGAGAGAGAAAGGAAAGGGGCAGGCTCTGGACTTCAAGTATATATGAAGTCACTTAGTTGGATACTAGGTTAAAACAAACAAACAAACAGAAGACTGATTAGAACCGCCAATTGGACTATGTACAGATGAACAATTGATTTCAGAGTGGTAACCCCAACCATCAGTAAAATGCATTCCATTAATTGACAGACACCACCCCCTCACATTAGTCCACAACTCTCTGGAAGAGGAAAATAGAAAGGGAGAGGAACTGAAGGGGTTTGCCCTCATACAGAAACAGATTGGTCCCTTGTGACAAAATATTGAATGTAGTTATCATTTCATGATTTTTTTTAAATGTACTTGACTGTGGGTTTCATCTCATGACAGACACATGGTTTCAGGCTTCACCTGACTTCTCATCTCAGTTCTCTTACTAACAGAGCACACTTGGGAACTTCTTTAACTTCCCTGTGACTCATTTGCTCACCTTTAAAATGGGAACAGTAACAGTCTACTACATTATGTATATGGGGAGAATTTAAAAAAATGCTCTTCATGTGAAGGAACATAAAACACAATGCCTATATCACATACATGAGAGTAAGATACAGTCATTGTCAGTATTTTCTGAGTCTGTCAGAGCCCTTAAATGCATCTGTTTCATTTCCCTTTTGCATGCAGAAGAATGCCTGAGGATCCCCTATTTCACTGTCAAATTTGCTAAAACTCTCAATTTATAATCCATTGTACTTCCTTTATGTTCAAATCAAAATCTTTCTTTTTCAAGGAAGATTCCTATAGTATTAAATTTTTGTTGTTGTTTTTGTAGCTGTTAGAGGGAGGTCTTCCCTGGCCCCCCAGTGTACAAGGGCAGTGGACACTTGACTGTTAATACTGTTTTTGTTTTTTTAAACAAATTCTGAGGGTCCTAATGCAAACCTTCACTTCCTTTGAAGGCAATGATAACTGTTCCCACGGGCCAACTATCCTTTCTTAGAACTAAGATCTAAAGTGTCTGTGGAAAAATTGGCCAATAACTGCAATAAAAGTCTTAGACTTTGTATTATGAGTATTAATTTCTCTAGCATTCTTGGCTCAAGGATTATTTTATCACAGTGATCTATACCAGAGTAAAGGGGAGGGATATTTGAATACACACAAAGATGTCCCTATTACTTTATTCTACATTGGTGGAAACTTGGACACAATTCAAAATTTTGGCAATAATAAATTGGTATGGCTACATGTTAATTAACAGTGCAGTCAGCTGCAACAGGGCCAACTCACTGAATTCTTTGAAGTATAGCCATGGCTACTAGCCAAACTCATCTATTCATTCAGCCTTTCAGACTCTTGTATTTGTTAATGCTGATCTCATGGGATATACAATATGCTTAACTCTGAGATATACTATAAAGTAAGACATTGCAACCCCTGCCCTTAAGATTGTCTCTAACAAAGTACCTAAGAAACTACTACAAATGCATCTAACTATTAATATATGGGAGCATGGCAAATGTTTTAATCCAAAAGTCATTTTGAAATGGTAAGTGAGAGACCTTAAAACTGGAAACCTCACTAAAGGTTTTAGCACTCACTATTGCTCATTTGCCTATGGATAAATAAATATAATAGATTAAAAAGTTAAGGTATAAACTGAGAATATATTCAGATATAGGACTGTTATCTACAATATAAAAGAACTCTTTAAAATTAACACTTAGACAGTAAACTAGGTAACTGTGAGCAAACATATAAAAACATATCTCAGAAAAACAAATATACAAATGGGTTTTCATTGCAGGTCATTAGAGAAGTAAAAATTAAAACAACAGTGAGACATTTCAGCACATCCAAGAGACTACACCAATATGTAAATTGGTACATATTTAATTATTATGCTATATATGAATTACATATTAGCATATGTAGAGATTATTTAAAAAGAGGAAATCTGATAGCTTCTTTAATACCATGTGGTTTCTGGTGATAGAAACCATCTTGGATCACTAGTGAATTTAAAGGATCTGACTGGTACAACTGTAAAGCATGCTAGGAAGCTTGTTAGATACAGCAATAAATCTCAAGTGTCAGGAACTCATGTGCTTTGCTTACTTTGTTGTAAAGGTGTGGACACTTATGTCCACCTTTTATATCTTCATTCTATGAGGGTGTTTGATGCATAACCCCAATTGTGACTCTTCCTATTCTGGCAGTCTAAAAAAAATGAATCAAAGCACATGAAAACCTTTGGAAAATTATGGGAACCAAAGTATAATCTTCATTTTAAAGAAAGTGTTGCTGGGAGGATGCTTCTTAGTATGAAGACAAACAGATCTGTGGACATTACAATTAGGCATATTGACTCATGCAGGCAAGGGGGCATTGGAAGGACACTTTTTGCCCAGGTGCATCTGATTTTCAAAAAGCAAGAAATCATGAAAGGACCAAATTGGATATAAGGTTAGCCCATCTTCTCCACCCCCAAGAAGCAACATAAGATCTTCCCACATCTCCTGGTCAGATGTAACTTAACTTCAGTGAAACTGATTAAGAAAAAATGAAAAAAGATCCAGGGTGTTTTAGTTGGTTTTTGTCAACCTGATGCAAACCTAGACATATCTAGGTTCAAGAAGGAATCTTAATTGAGAAACGCCTCCATAAGATTGGCATGTAGGCAAATCTGCGGAGAAGTTTCTTGATTAATGAATGGTTCATGTGATAATGACCAGCCCATTGTCAGCAGCGCCCATACTGGGCAGGTGATCATGGGTGATACATAAAAGCAAACTGAGCAAGCCATGAGGATCAGGTCCATAAGCAGTGCTTCTCCATGGCTTCTGGATCAGTCCCTGTCTCCAGGTTCCTGCCTTAAGTTCCTGCTCTGACTTCCCTAAGTGGTGGACTGTTTCCTCCCCAAGTTCCTTATGGTCATGGCATTTAATCCCACTAATAGAAAAGCAACTATTGCAAGGAAAATGCTTAAATTCCCTTCCTTTAACAACCAGAGGGGTGAGAACAAAAATATTCCCCTCTATCAATTCTGCAGTACAACTTTCTCCCTACGGTAAAAGATGACTCCAGCAGCCCTGATGTCATTCTTTACAACTTGGACCTTTTAACACAATAGAAACATCTTTCCTCCCAATGTCCCTATAGTGATGCCACAGAGCATATATATCTGGTTGGCCTCACTCGAGCCACCTGCACATCCCTAAAACATTCATTCCATTGCAAACATGGAGTGATCATGTTTGCAATGATCAAGACTTGATCATTAATCAGCTATCGATTGTGAGCCCATTCTAGGGCTTAAGTGAACAAGGAGAGTTTCCAAAAGAAGGAGTATATGAAAAAGTGCTGAAGGTCTACAGTTCCCACTGGATAGAATAGTAGCTCACTCAGAAATACACAAAATCTGTGACACTTGACTTCTGTAATAGTTACTTTTTTGTTGTAATTAAAAAATGATGATGATGATGATGATGATGATGATGATGAAGAACAAAAGCACTTTATAGAATTATTCATTTGGGTTTACATTCCAGAGGGTGAGTTCATAATGGCAGATGAGACATGGAAACAGATAGGCCAGAGTGAGAAGTGAGTAAATTACATCTTTAACCTCAAATACAAAGCAGAGAGGGAAGTGGATGTGGGCCAAGGTTGTATAATCCCAAATCTCACTGCTAGTAAAGTATTTTCTCTAGCAAGGATGCACCACCTCCTTACCACCAACCAACTGGAAACCCAGTGCTCAATTACTTGAGTCTGAAGGACACTTCTCATACCACAGCAGCATCTAAATCCATCCTATAACAAGTCAAAGATAAAAGGAATGTGCACTGACTAATCTTGGTTGTCAACTTGACATCCCTAGGAAGAAGGAACTTCAACTGAAGAATTGACTCCATCATATTGGCCTGTAGACATACTATGGGGTTACTTCATTGATTAGTAATGGTTGTAACAGTATCTAGCCCACTATGGGTGACACCTTCCCTAGGCAAGTGGATTTGGGACATCTATGAATGGGTCCAGGAGCAATCCAATAAACAACACATCTCCATTGTTTCTGCCTCAACCTCCTTCCTTGAGTCCCTCCCCTGAATCCTCTCAGTGACGTACTGTGACCTGAAAATGTAAGCTAAATGAACTTTTTCCTCCATTTCTTGGTTGGTTTTTCTGTCAACTTGAGAAGAGCTAGAACTATCTGGGGAAGCAAAACTCAACTGAGAAAATACCTCAGATTTCAGGTAATTTCAGCAGGTTCCTTTAAGCAAGTCTTCAGGGAATTTTCCTGATTCATGACTGACGTCACAGGGCCCAACCAACTGAGGGATGCCACCACTGTGAGTGTTGGATGATATAAGAAAGTAGGCTGAGCAAACCATGGGAAGAAACACAGTTCCTACTTTCAAGTCTTGGTGTGACTCCCCCATTGACAGACTCTGACCTGAGAGTTGGTAAGGCAAAACAAGCCCTTTCACCCCTAATTATTTATTGATTTTTTTTGGCTATGGTGTTTTATCACAGCAATAGATAGACCATAACTAAGGCATCTTTTAAGTTGGTTTTAGTCAGTGTTTTGTGGCAGGAGTAGAAGGCGCACCAGGGAACCTGTAATTTAGACTGAATCACCTGCTCCATCGCAAGTGCTGAATAAGTGTTGCTTGGGACCTCATCCCTTGAAATCGATAGTATCATCCTTGTTTTAATTACATGTACCTTCATTTTATATATTATTATCGTGTATATGTGGGCATAAGTGTCTCATTGTGCATGTGGAAGTCAGAAGACAACTTTGTGTACTTGGTTATTTCCTTCCACCTTTCTGTGGATTCCAGGAACAGAACTTAAGTTGTCTGGCTTGGGTGGGCGGTGCTTTTACCCACTGAAATATCTCACTGGCTCTTCTATCCCCTTTTAGCAGAGAAAAAGGAGGAGAAGAGAGCTAAAGTAACTGGCAAAGTTTACATAGAAGTAAATGGAGGAACCAGGCCCAAACTCAGGCCTCACAGGAAAGCACTCAGTCTGAGAACACACTGTTAGTTGGTACCAAAGTTCATACAGTCAGGGCTTATCAGTAAGATCTGAATCCCCAGCCTTTGATCCTTGCCTCAGTTTCAGAAAGTCTTTCAATCACTATTTCTCCTGTAGGTACTAATTTCTCCTTTCCAAGAGAGTCTCACGATTTAAGATTCTTATTTAACATGTACTGGGATAGCCTCAGAATTCTACATTTCAACCATAGCTATGAGATTAGAACTCATTCAGAGATTGCAAATCCACTAAGTCTGGACTCAGGACTGCAGAAAACTAGGGCTCCTCCGCTTCATATCTGTTTCCAAATCTTCCCAAGTTTCTCTTATTGGTAAAGTCTACACAGAGCTGTTCAAAATGAGAAGTTGTAGTGATGGTTCATGGAACACAGTCATGGTATACACACACACACACACACACACACACACACACACACACACAAGCATTCACACATAACACACACACTTTGATGTCCAGTTTCAAAAGACATATGGATGACCTCAACCAATTCATGGACTCTCACTGATGAGGAATATTCAGAATAAGGTAGAAACTGACCCCAAAAATCCAATTTAAAGACATGCCACAAAGAGATTACTGCCTTCTTTCTACTTTTGTTTCATTCTTTCTGTAATATTCCTGTCAACTTGTATTTCTTATAAACTTGCAGTTATGAGGAATGTGCCTCTCTGGATCTGCAGGCTGTTTATACTGACTCTAAATCTATCCATCTATGCTTTCCATGTTCTGCTTCTGGTTTAATCAGTAAAGCACATACGCATAATTCATTATTCACAAATACAGTGCTGGAAATATTTGATGCTACTAGTCCTGTTCCCTAGGCTTATCTCTTCCAAGTTCTTACCAACTTTATGGCTGAATCATGTGGAATGGATCCCCTGACCATCTAAACCCCTGTTTATTCATCTAACAAAACTTGGATGTATTGTTGAGAGGAAATGAGTATTTTACCAAAGACAAAAAAAAAAAAATCAGAAACATCTTAATCTCTGATGCTCCTTGTAACCTTGGGGGACTTATCTCATTAGAACTATCTGAGGGGTCAGTCAGGATCTCTGAAGCCCATTTTGTGTTATCTTCTATCTCTTCCATCTGAATCTTTTCCCTTTCTCCTGGCCACTGAACTTTTCTGTTTCCTGCCTTCTCTACTTTTTCCCTCTTTTTTCTCTGATTCTTCTAGCCATATTTCTCACCTTCAAATGCCTTTGTCTTTTAAAGATTCTGTTTCTATTTCTCTCTCCTTGGCTTCTCTTTCTGTCCCCTGGTCTTCCTCTGTCTTCATGTATCTTTCTGACATTAGATGATGATGCATGAACAAGAAGTTGTGAGAAGGAAGAACAGGATCAAGACAGGGCCTCTCTGGGCAAGGTTCCCTGAATCAGGTAGAATTTTTGCTATCTCCAGTAAGAGGCTCTAGCCATTTAGCTTACCAGGCCACAGCTTCCTTCTCCTCCTCTGTAGCAGGTGATATAAGATCTAGGGGGCTAGGGATGCTGGGGAAGTTTCTGTGCCAAGAGCTAATGATCTATGAAATGAAAATGCTTGGCCCACCTGCTCTTTATGGCCACTTCACAGCAGGGACCCGCAGCTGGCCCCAGCCAATGCTGAGGAAATACAGGCAGATACTTGTCCCAGATATCAGTTGAGAGAGAAAGCTAAGAGAGTCTGCCAAGTGAAAATAAATAACGCAGGCAAAGGTTCCTCTCTTACCAGTGTCATCCAACCCTTCAAATGCCCTGTAGCATGAGCTCCAAAGAATGCCAGGGGTCAGGAGACTGAATCTCAGGTCATTTAGGGTTTTGTCACTAGCTGACTATGACCTTGGGAAGATCACTTGTCCTTTCTGGGCCACCAGCCTTTCCACTATAAAGGGAGGACCATAAAGCTATCATCTCCTTTAACTGCTCCAATTACAAAGTTATTATAACAGAATTTGACAAGTTTCAGTTTCTACAATTTCTAAATTTGCTGAAAGGAAATAGAAGTATGTGGTTTATGAGAAATACCTAGAGTTTCCCCATTCTTGGAAAGAAATCTAAGGAATTACAAAGGAAGCAAGGTTTCAAGGTCCTGATTTGGGCAGTATACCAATGTGACCAGTGGGATATGTTGAGATTCTTGCTTTATTAGTCTATTAAGTGTACTGCCAGTGGTACCCCTTTGATCTGAAGTTTCCTCACCATTAAAGGGGTATCATTGGCTTGTTTGCTCAAGGTAGGTGTCTCAACAGAAAAGAAAATCTGACCCAGTAAAATCCATCCACAGGCTGGTCAGTGGAAATTAAGGTACCATAGAGCAGAGACCCAAAAAAGTAAGACTAATTAATAAGCCCAATCATATAATCTCCCAGTAGTTTGTTACAGAGGCTGATGAGAGATGTGGCCAAGCACAGATAAGAAGAGAATAGATTAAAGACATGGAAAGAAGTAGGTGTTCCTAGAGAAAGAACAAGTCATTTGGGGGAAAGTAGAGAATAGTGGTCCAGCATCCAGGCAGCTTTATGAAACATCCAAGGTCAGCAAAAATTCTGATCTGCAGAAATTGGCCTTTTTCATAACACATACTGAAGAACAACACTCCCAACAACCCAACATGAGGAGAACATTCAAGTCACAAGCCACAGACTGCTTCAGGAATATTAGGAGACCTGTGAGTCCAAAGCCAGCCTGAACTACATGAGACAGTCTCCAAAAGAAAACTCAATTATAAAATCAAGCAGAAATGGAAGATGAGACTTATATAATTTAGGTGATTCTTTTCAACAGAAGCATATGAAATTCTGGATATAAAATTAACTATGCAAATGTATGTATATTTAGAATAAGAACATGCAAGTGAGGAACCCCAGAGCTTCAGTTTCATTAGCATCACAAAAACTCCTGCCTCTGGCTCACCATTTTAAATTTTCTGTTCTCAGACTTTTAGGATAGCTCTGTGATCTTTCCTTGCTCTTAGATCTGGTATAAGAAAAATTCAAACACAGGGATGGATGGATGGATTCTGCAGTTTGTCATTCTATAAAGAGAAATATTGAGATTTTGAAGAGAGGATTACGATATCATACACAGTAGAAGTGTTTACACCAAAGAATTTAGAAAATACTGTAAAATGGGGTTCCTTCTAAGCTTTCTCATCCCACTTTCACAAGCCCCATATAGTTATGACAAACTCAGCTTTCTTCACATTAGGCTATAGCTTTTTATTTTTAAAGGAGTCATATGTGGTCTGGGCTAGTCTCAAACTTGCAATGTAGCTGAGGATAACCCTCAGCTTCTGATCCTTCTACCCAAACTTCCTGAGCACCTCAATGTGAGGCTTGTAAAGTGTCATGAATCAAATCAAAGTGTCAGGTTTTCCTGCATCACTGATGCCTGAGCTGTAGGGTTTTTTAGAGCAAGCTCTTGCATTCTATTCAACTCTGTTTCCTGTCATTTCTTAGAATTATAGTAGACATGATTTTTTTTCTGACAAAAACAATTGTTGGCTCCGTGGCTTCTTCCTTTCTTTATTGTAGCAATGAAAAAAAGAAAGGATTTGTGATCACTGTCCCAGATGTTAGTCATTGTCTGTAAATTAAATAACTTGCTGAGACTTGAGAATTGACAAGTAGCAGGCCTGTCTTGATGGAAGGTCACATGTCTGCTTGTGTCTGCACAAGAGAACCCTTTCCTTCAGAAGACACAGCAAGAAAAGAAATTGATCCCTGAGCCTTAAGGGGAGGCTTGGAATTCCAGTCCCTTATTGTCTGCCTATTGGTCAGTTATGGCTTTGTATGCTGATTACCATTTACTGCAAGGAGAAGCTTTCTTGGAGAAGCTAATCAGTTTCCAGATAGTCAGTGTAGATTCACATCATAACCCACAAAAACTGAGGCAGCTTGCACAAGACCTGCACAAGTTCAAGGCAGATGAACTGCAAACATGGAGATGAGGGGAGCATAGAGTCTCGCCATAGGCCAAGGAGCTATTAATAATTGACAGCTTCTGGGTGAGGGAAAATCAGTTTCCCTCAACAGAGTAACACTGGGTATACCAACCCCACTCTAGGGCAGGCCCCATGCTCAGTAGTCATCCAGCATAAACTGAATTCCATATGTTGGGGTTTTGTTTTATTGGAGGTTTTAAGAGGTGTAAAGAAAATGAAGTTGAGTGGGTAGGAAGGTGAGAAGATCTGGGAGGAGTTTGAGGAGGAGAGTGAATATAATCAAGAATGTTACATAAAAGTCTCAAAGAAAAAATAAAAATATTATTTAAATAAAGAAATTAAAGGGGGGCCAAGATGGCAGCGACCTACACTGACACATTTTGAAAGCGGGGGAAAAAAGAGCCATAAAAAACACAGAGTTATTGGGCACTGTGCAAAAACCGGAGGGGCTAGACCCCCCCGGGAACACTCACAGCTCCCAAGGGACTGTTAAAAGTCCCAGGGTAAGGCTCTCCCCCCCATCTCTCGCAGACACGGAAGCCACTAAATCCGGGATTCGGGAACTCCCATTTGGAGAGGCGCCTGGTAAGATTGACCCCAACTCACAGCAGGCAGAATCAGAGGCCACTTGGTGATAGATCACTAGCCTATTGGGCTCCCCACACCTCAGGTAGAACTTATACCCACTTAAAAAACTTTGCGAGATAGTGGAAGTCTTAGCAAGGAACAAACAGGGGGTTCAGCGGGTGGTCCGCAGCCCCTCGTGAAGTGGAGGGCGGGAGGTTCCGAGAGAGAGCGGGAAGCCGGGAACACAAAGGCGGGCGGGAGGGGCCGAATCCCACGCACTGACGGCAGTGCAGCTGGGGAGGGAGCCCGGCTGGCAGGGCCAAATCCCTGCGAACCCACGGCAGCACAACTGGGGAGAGAGCCAGGTGTGGGCGGGGCCAGGGATCTGCGCACCCACGGCTGAGCTGCTGGGGTGAGAGGACCACTCAGGTGGCCGGAGGATCTGGGGCTCGGTGCACCCACGGCTGAGCAGCCAGGGAGGGAGACCCACGGCTGTGCAGACAGGGAGGGAATCAGGCTCAGAGGCCAGGCCTGTGGCGAGAAGCCTAGTGAGAAACCAGAAATTGGGACCATAGCTGTATTCTGGAAAATCCAGACATATTAGGTGTGGAGCCAGACCCTGTCAGCCTCCGTGACGACAAACAAAGCCCACAGAATCTGTGCCTGGGCAAACAGGTCCATACCATCAGAACCATTACAGGCTGATAACAAAGAGTGCAACATAGGGAAGTCTGAATTGGGAGCAGTGAAACAATCCTGGTCCATTACTCACAACCTGGGAATAGGCTCCACCAGCTCACAGTGCCTCAGGCGATTAAAACCACAGTGACCATGAAATCCCCCTGTAAGCAACGACAGATAGCCAAGTAACTTGTCCCCTGCACCAAATCATCCACTGTGGTTCCAAGCACAGAAAACAGACAGCTAAACGCATCCAATGGCCAAAGGTCAAAAAAAAAAAAATAGAAATCAAGGAAATATGACTCCAACAAAGCAGAATTATCCTAGCTCATCCAATTCGGTTGACCTCACACCAACAAAAACACATGAAAACGTTGACAATTCTGCATTATGGAAAGTGATAGAGTCCTGCAAGAAGAACTTAAATCTATGAAGGAATTCAAAGAAGCCACAATTCTACAAGTCAAAACAAGGAACAACACCATTAAACAGCTCGAAGCCAAGGTGACAGAGCTTGAACAGGAAAAGGACAAAGCAATGAAAGATTTTCATACAAAAACAAGCAAGCTGGAGAAGGAAATGAACAAAACGAACAAAACCATACAAGACATGAAAATAGAAATAGAAACAATAAAGAAAACACAGTCAGAGTTCAAAGAGGAAGTGGAGAACCAAGGGAAGAGAACAGGAACTACGGATGTATCAACAATAGGATGCAAGAGATGGAAGACAGGATCTCAGGCATGGAAGATAAAGTGGAAGAAATCAGTACAACATCCAAAGAAAATGAGAAGGCTAAAAAAATCTCTCACCCACAACATCGAAGAAATCAAGGTCTCAATGAAAAGACAGAACCTAAGAAATATAGGTAGAGAGGAAAGAGAGGACTCCCGACTCCAAGGTCCAGGAAATATCTTCAACAAAATCATAGAGGAAAACTTCCCAAACCTGAAAAATGAGATGCCAATAAAAATCCAAGAGGCATACAGAACACCAAACAGATTAGATCAGAAAAGAAAATCCTCTCGCCACATAATAATTGAAACACCAAATGTACAGAACAAAGAAAGAATATTAAAAGCTGTAAGAGAAAAAGGTCAAGTCACATACAATGGCAGACCCATCAGAATTACACCTGACTTCTCCTCAGAAACGTTAAAAGCTAGAAGGGCCTGTTCAGATATACTACAAGTCCTGAGAGATCATAGGTGCCCAGCCAGACTACTTTACCCAGCAAAACTCTCTATCAACATAGATGGAGAAAACAAGATATTCCATGACAAAATCAAATTTAAACAATATCTACCCACAAACCCAGCCCTACAGAAAATCCTAGAAGGAAAATCTCAACCCAGAGAAGAAAACTCCACACAAGAAAACAAAGGGAATAGAAAACCCATCAGCAATTAAACCAAAAGAGGCACAGGTCCACCACCTACACCAAACTAATGGGAAATAACCACCCCAGGTCACTAATATCCATCAACATCAATGGACTCAACTCCCCAATAAAAAGACATAGGTTTACAGAGTGGATCCGCAAGCAAGACCCTTCCATATGCTGTATACAAGAGACACATCTAACTACGAAAGATAGACACTGCCTCAGAGTAAAGGGCTGGGAAAAGGTTTTCCAAGCAAATGGACCCAGGAAGCAAGCTGGAGTAGCCATCCTAATATCAAACAAAACAGACTTCCAACTGAAGTTAATGAAGAAAGACAAAGAAAGGCACTATATACTCATTAAAGGGAATATTCATCAAGAGGAAATCTCAATACTGAACATCTATGCCCCAAATACAAAGGCACCTACTTTCGTAAAAGAAACACTTCTAAAACTTAAAGCGCACGTCGATCACAACACATTAGTAGTGGGAGACTTCAACACCACACTCACAACAATGGACAGATCATCAAGACAGAAGACAAACAGAGAAATATTGAGTCTAACAGAGATCACGAAACAAATGAACCTAACAGGTATCTACAGAACGTTTCACCCAAACACAAAGCAATACACCTTTTTCTCAGCACCCCACGGAACCTTCTCCAAAATCGACCACATAGTTGGTCACAAGGATAGTCTCAATAGATACAAGAAAATTGAAATAACACCTTGTATCTTATCAGACCACCACGGAATAAAGCTGGTCTTCAACAGCAAAAGAATCAACAGAAAGCCTACACACACATGGAAATTGAATAGCTCCTTACTGGATTACCACTGGGTCAGGGAAGAAATAAAGAAGGAAATCAAAGACTTCTTAAAATCCAACGACAATGAAGACACAACATACCGAAACCTATGGGATACATTGAAAGCTGTGCTACGAGGAAAGTTCATAGCACTAAGTGCTTTCAAAAAGAAAATTGTGATAGCTCATATTAGTGAACTAACAGCTAAGCTGGGTGAATTGGAAAAAAAAGAAACAAACACTCCCAAGAAGAGCAGAAGGCAGGAAATCATCAAACTTAGGGCTGAAATCAACAACTTAGAATCAAAAAGAACTATACAAAGAATCAATGAAACCAAGAGTTGGTTCTTAGAGAAAATCAATAAAATAGACAGACCCCTAGCCAAATTAACTAAAAGGCAAAGGGAAAGAACCCAAATCAACAAAATCAGAAATGAAAAGGGAGAAATAACAACAGACATTGAGGAGATCCAGAAAATATTCGGGCATTACTTTAAAAATCTATATTCCACTAAATTTGAAAACCTAAGCGAAATGGACAATTTCCTCAATAAATTCCACCTACCAAAACTAAATCAAAATCAGATTAACAGCTTAAACAACCCAATAACACCCAAGGAAATAGAAACAGTCATTAATAATCTCCCAACCAAAAAAAGCACAGGCCCAGATGGCTTTAGCACGGAATTCTACCGGATCTTCAAAGAGGAACTAACACCATTACTTTTCAAACTCTTCCACCACATAGAAACAGAAAGAACACTGCCAAACTCATTCTATGAGGCCACTGTCATTCTGATTCCTAAACCACACAAAGACCCAACAAAGAAAGAGAACTTCAGACCAATCTCCCTCATGAACATTGATGCAAAAATACTTAATAAAATACTAGCAAACCGAATTCAAGAACACATCAAAAGTATCATACACCATGATCAAGTAGGCTTCATCCCTGGAATGCAGGGATGGTTCAATATACGAAAGTCTATCAATGTAATTCACCACATAAACAAGATGAAAGAAAAAAACCACATGATAATCTCGCTAGATGCAGAAAAAGCATTTGACAAAATCCAACACCCCTTCATGCTAAAAGTTCTGGAGAGAACGGGCATACAAGGACCATACCTAGAAATAATAAAGGCAATATACAGCAAGCCAGTAGCCAACATCAAATTAAATGGAGAGAAGCTTGAAGCATTTCCTCTAAACTCAGGGACAAGACAAGGATGTCCACTTTCACCATATCTCTTCAATATAGTACTTGAAGTCCTTGCTAGAGCAATAAGACAACTAAAGGAGATCAAAGGGATAAAAATTGGAAATGAAGAAGTCAAATTATCCCTATTCGCAGATGATATGTTAGTATACATAAGCGACCCCAAAAACTCCACCAAAGAACTCTTACAGCTGATAAACAACTTCAGCAAGGTGGCTGGATACAAAATTAACTCAAAAAAATCAGAAGCCCTTCTTTATACAACAAACAAATATACCGAAAAAGAAATAAGGGAAACAACCCCCTTCACAATTGCCACAAACAAGATAAAATACCTGGGAGTAACTCTAACCAAGCATGTAAAGGACCTATATAACAAGAACTTCAAGCCCCTGAAGAAAGAAATGGAAGAGGCCTTTAGAAGATGGAAAGATCTCCCATGCTCATGGATAGGTAAGATCAACATAATAAAAATGGCTATCCTACCAAAAGCAATATATAGATTTAATGCAATTCCTATCAAAATACCAACACAATTCTTTATAGACCTGGAAAAAGCTATTCTCAACTTCATATGGAACAACAAAAAGCCCAGAATAGCTAAATCAATCCTGTAAAATGAAAAAACATCTGGAGGTATCACCATCCCAGATTTCAAGCTGAACTACAGAGCAACAGTAATAAAAACAGCATGGTACTGGTATAGAAACAGACCAGTGGATCAATGGAATCGAATTGAAGACCCAAACATGGACCCACACACCTATGGCCAACTAATCTTTGACAAAGAAGCCAAAACCACACAATGGAAGAAGGACAGCATCTTCAACAAATGGTGCTGGTCCAACTGGATGTCCACTTGCAAAAGAATGAAATTAGACCCATACCTATCACCTTGTACCAAACTTAAATCCAAGTGGATCAAAGACCTTAACATAAAGCCGGCCACACTAAATATACTAGTAGAAAAAATAGGAGAAACCCTCGAACTCATTGGCACAGGTGACAACTTCCTGAACAGAACATCAACAGCTCAGGACCTGAGATCAACAATCAATAAATGGGATCTCATGAAACTGAAAAGCTTGTGTAAGGCAAAGGACACTGTCATTCGAACAAAACGGCAACCAACAGACTGGGAGAAAATCTTCACCAACCCCACATCTGATAGAGGGCTATTATCTAAAATCTACAAAGAACTCAAAAAACTAAATGCCAAGAAACCAAATAATCCAATCAAAAAATGGGAGATGGAGCTAAATAGAGAATTCACAAAGGAGGAATCCCTAAGGGCTGGGAGACACCTGAAGAAATGTTCAACATCCTTAATCATCAGAGAAATGCAAATGAAGAGGACCCTGAGATTCCACCTAACACCTGTTAGAATGGCTAAGATAAAGAGCTCAAATGATAGCGCATGCTGGCGAGGGTGTGGAGAAAGGGGAACCCTACTCCATTGCTGGTGGGAATGCAGGCTTGTGCAACCACTATGGAGGTCTGTCTGGCGATATCTTAGAAATCTAGAAATAACCTTGCCTCAGGACCCAGCCATACCACTTCTGGGTATACACCCAAAGGACCTCTCATGGAGACATAGGGAAGTCTCCTCATCTATGTTCAAAAGCAGCCTTATTTGTAATAGCTAGAAATTGGAAACAACCCAGATGTCCCTCAACTGAAGAATGGATCAAAAAATTGTGGTACATCTATACAATGGAATATTACTCAGCTATAAGATACAATGAAATCATGCAATCTGCAACCAAATGGATGGATCTAGAGAAGCTCATCCTGAATGAGCTAACCCAGTCTCAGAAGGATGCACATGGCATCTATTCACTTATAGTAGGATTTTAGCTATATCGTACAGGATATCTGTACTACAATCAACACACCAAAAGGAACATGGACATAAATTTTTTTTTTTTATCTTTTTCTTTTTCCTTCTTTTTTCTTTTTTCTTTTTCCTTTTCCCTTCTCTTTTTTCTTTCTTTTTTTGTTGATATTCTTTGTTTTTGTGGGTTTGTGTGTTTGTTGGTCTTTTTTTTTCATATTCCCCCAGTAGAAAGGAGACACCTTTCACTTGCAGTACTGCCTCGTAGGCCCCCGGAGAATGAAGAGGCGCTTGGCCCTCATATGACTCCTGATCTGTGGTGAGAGACTGTTAGGCAGGGACACTCCACCCCAGAGGAACAAGACGGAAGGGTCAGGGGGTAGAGCATGGGAGAGTGGGGCTGGGAAGCGGGAAAAGAGGACAATATGATAAGGATGTAACCTGAAGCAACAAACAAATAAATTTATTAACTTAAAAAAAAGGGGGGGGGGTAGGTGGCAGGGCTGAAACACTGTGAATGGAATAGAGGATACAGCCGTTCAGCCTGGTTTTGCAGACCTCCAGGTGTCGAGAAGACGTGGAGCTAAGGTAAAATACAAGAGAATTGTGGTGTTGGCCCATGCCTTTGACTTCAGCGGAGACAGGGGGAGCACCGTAGAGTTGGTGGTCTTATGTATTCTGGAGTCATATGGAACGGGGTGGTGAGGGTGCATACTCTTGGTCCCACCATTCAAGAAGAGTACACCCTTGATCCCAGCTCCCAACACACTGGAGATAGAAACGGGCAGATCCCGGAGCTCAGGGTCAGCCTGATGCAGGGCAAACTCTAAATAGAGAAAGACTTCGATCCAGGAGTGGTGGAACACATCTTTGATCCCTTCAGATGGGAAACACAGGTCTCTGATCCCAATAATTAGAGTTCAGAGACACACACATGGGATTTGGAGGGACCTAGGTTTGGAGGCTACTTACAAAAGGCCTTCTCGATGCAGGCAGATTGTCCTTTGGGATCTCAAAATATATACACTGGAGCTGGTTTAGCTCCAAGGTGACAGAATGATTTCTTCTTTAACCCGGATTGAAAGATAACGCTTTGTATGTTGTCGGAAGGCCAAATTTGCTCCAGGAGAAGTACTACCTAGCACCCCCCCTAAAAAAAAAAAAAAAAGAGGGCAATTGTCCCAGGGTTGGGATTGGGGCAGGGCTCTGTTCTTATCTTTCCAGGAGAATCGAAGCGTCCATTAGGGGAGCCCGGGGACGGCTGGACAGCGGAAACCTCAGCAGAGAGCAGAATCAGGCACCAAGGAGGACGAGTGACCCAGTTGATTCTGCCTGGCAGACTTCCTCAATAGCTGTCTCCATCGGGGGCCTGCAACCACCACGGCAATCCAATGTCGCTGGGACCGTTCAGCTCTACACAATGCCCCGGCAGGAACCTCAGTGAAGCCTGCAAGATCAGCTTCTGCCTACAAACCCCTTAGGTCATCTAAACAGCTGAGAACAGAAGGACTGAACATAAAAGGAGTGTACTAACATTTTTAACCATTTTTTTCCATTTGAGTTCGGGCCCCAAACAGGACTACTATGACCCAAATCAACAGGAAGTCACTTTAAGAGACCGACGTCCCATGCCCAGAGGGTGGGGAAGGTGTTTCTCTGCCCTTCTTTTTGGTTATTTGAAGGATAACTGAAAACTCCGATATTTAGGGGAAGAGATTACAAGCTGATAAATGGTCCTGTTTAATGGGTTTTGGAGGTTAGCCCCAGGGACTTCCTACTTTTCCTTTTCTGTATCCTTCTTCCTCTCCTATGTAGGAGTGCATAGGCTTGAGAAAAATGAGATATAGACATAGCACAGGAAGGTCCAAGAAGAAGGGGCAGATTATTGAATATGCCCTTATACCTTTGTATATTGATACAAAATTATAAGTTTATTTGGCTAAAGTGGTATTGACCATTGTTTATTGTGCAAAAATAAGATTGTATTGGATTACATCGGTATTGTTCTTTGTATAATGATACAAAATTAAGATTACAGTTGGCCACAATGGTATTGACCCTTGTATATGGACGTAATATTAAGATTGTATTGGGCTACATAGGCATTGATCTTTGTATATTGATACATAATTAAGAGTATATTTAACCACAATTGATTAGATCTTTGTATATTGATACAAAATTAAAGGTAACGCTTCCTAATGGTATCATACTTAGAGATACTTAAAAATAAAATGTGAAGCTCTGGCCTCTTGATACCAACCGTCTAAAACGATCTAGGATAGTTAAGTAAAACAAACTCCTAGTCATGCAAACATGTCACTTTGTTAGCTACTATGACAGTCTATCACAGATATTCTCTAAACTACCCAGTAATCAAGTTGCTAAGAGACAAGCAACATTTGCTTATCTAAATACAAGAGATGGATAGGGCATTTTCAAACACCCCAAGAGATCTGCAGAATATGGTATTCAAAGATATTATCTTAAATTAAGATTTTCTTTTCTTTTTTTGATATCGAGACATATCAGCGCCTGACAGCACCCCCTATTCTACTCCAAGTAGAAGATAAGCATCGAAGAACCTCCACTGTAAGATGGTTGAATTAGTGGCAAGCCTATCTCTTGGCATGAAAAAACCCCTTGCACCAACTGCAGACAGACTGCTGTCCAAAAGGGACAAAACTTGGTAGCAGGGAAGTCGACAGCCTAACTCTGCCAAGACAGGGTAGGTAAATCCTTCATAATCCCTGCTCTACAACAAATGTCTGTCAGAGAAACAGGACCCAAAGGCTGAAGACTGATGCAGGAATGTATGGAGAGAAAATGGGAACTGTCCAGGCAGTCATTGGTATGTCCTTTCTTAGTTTTGGAAGCTGCAGGCCCTGCACTTCCTATATAAGCAGATATATTTATCCCTCTCAGGTCTCTGAGGTGGTTGAAGAATAGACAGCTAGAGTCTCATAGTTAAATTTTGAGGTGTTTAGGAATCAAGAGGGTGTTATAGATCTAAGAAGATACTCTTAAAAGTGTGTTGCAAGTTAGTATGAATGTTGAGTCAGATATAGACCTTTAAACTCATGGAGAGGGTTAGATAGTAGAATGTTAAAGTCAGGGGCCAAATATGTATAAACTGGACATTGGGAAGGTATACTGGGCCATTTAACTCTCATAAATGTGGCATTTTTATATCTGTTGTTTTGTATAATACTTACTGTTATAAGAGAAGGAACCATCTGTTGGACTGAAAGGGGAAAACTTCTGGGGGGAAGAGGGTGGAAGGGCAGGATAGGAAGGGGGAATAGGGAGGGGTTTGTGATTGAGATGTAACTTGAAGAAAAAAAATAAATTATTTATAAAAAAAAAGGAAATTAAAAAGGGAAAGACAGGGAGTGATGCGCTGATCAGTGTTTCTCACTGGTCCTTCCCCATGGTGACTCTTTCTGGATATAACACCTTTCCTCAGAGAACGACTTAAGCGTTGCTGTGGTGTACAAGAACTTCAAAGTGCCTTCAATTCCACTGAGATCAACAAACAAGCAAAGTACTACAGTATTGATCTAACTGACCTTTCAGAGAACTCCAAGTCAAATAAATGACAGCATGTCATGAAACAAGTGGAACAATCACAGCAGCCCCAGAGGGGACCACGGAGTATGTGGACGAATCACACTCCAGCCTTGAGGCATGGACCAGGGAGGGAGGGCTTCTGCCAGTGTGATGCTTGGGGGCTGGGAAGATGGATCAATGGGTAAAGTTCTTGACACACAAACATGAGCACCTGTGTTAGAATAAACAAAGCTCATACAAAGCTGGCACAGTCACGCCCATCTGTCACCCAGTGCTCCTAACGTGAGATACTAGGCAGAAATAAGTGAATTCCCAAAACTTCACCAACTAGGGATCCTGGCTTATACAGCAATGCACAGAAAAGAGACTACACATCAAGCAAGGTAGAAATCAAGGACATGCTGTTGTCCTCTGACCTCCACATACATGATATGGCTCAGGTACACCTGTATTTACATGCATGAATATATGCAGATATACAGTTATGTATGCATGTACCAGAGAGAGTTGGAGGTGGGGGAGAGAGATTGATGGTGATGCCTGGATGCTTGATATGAGCCTGAAGGCTAAAGATGCCCTGTGGGCTGGTGACCATTCTAGTTGGGATTAGTAGGTGCAAAGGTGGGCAAGTGAGCAAATGCTAAACCTGTGGATGGCTTAGCTCTCCTAGGACACTTGATAGAAGTAGCCTTTTACAAGACTGCCTCAAATTCCCTTCCATGAATTATCATTTTTTTTTCTTTTCCTGTCAAGTAAGTTGAGCTCCAGTCATTTTAAATGTGTCTTGTGATGACCTATTTTGTTCATTTGTGGCAGAGTGAGCATCACAGTGTGTGGAATCTGTACTCTCTTTCCCTCTGAGGGTTCAAAGCCAACGTCTGCTGAAATAAAGCAACAATAGACAGAGTCTTGGAAGAAAATCAAATGTATTTGATTATAGTTTCACTTAGCACAGGAATCTTCACATTGAAAACTCAAATACCACTTTTAACACAGTATTCTTCCTCTTAGGGTAGACAAAGCATGAACAGCCATGTAGAAA
Source organism: Lophiomys imhausi (assembly GCA_907164525.1). NCBI lineage: Eukaryota > Metazoa > Chordata > Mammalia > Rodentia > Muridae > Lophiomys > Lophiomys imhausi. Next base: position 13,836,743 of record CAJQZJ010004888.1, read on the forward strand.
TATGTCTGAAAAACAAGGTGTGAGACAACGAAAGCTTTAGACAGGATAGGGGAACCCAGAGTGTTTGCTCAGGATCTTCTGGGCTTAACAGGTATGCCCTTAGATAGGAGCCATGATTTCTTTATGTCCAGCCCCTGTGCACAGGGGAAAGTTAGAGCAATCACACTGGCTTTGGTGACTTACTTTGGACAAAGTAACTGTTTTCTATGACATGCCTTGAGGAAGACAATTTACAGCTTCTTCAAATTCTTAGGTCAGCAGAAGCAGCTCAGAGATACATTGTTCTGAGGTTGCCATTGAGAATTTCTCTTTTCGATATTTTTCTAAGCACTGACAGGAGCCTACTTTGGACTTGGAATTCTAACATGCACTACTCTATCCTGGTCTATAATAGTCCATTCAATCCTACTGGCCTATCAGAACATTTTAGGGAAATATTTAAACAGGTCCAGCGTCTGGGTCCCACTCTAGATGTTCTAGTGGCTGTAATCTTTGTGCACCAGCATTTTGGAGCCAGGGACTGATATGTATGAAAACTCCTTTCCAGAGGAGTGGTATAAAAGGGATGGGGGTAGAGGGTGGGAGGGCAGATCTGGGAGGGATGGAAAGAGGGCACTGTGATGGAGATGTAACCTGAGGTAATAAATAAGCATTAAAAAAAAAAGTAGCCCCACAGCCACAGGCTTGAGAAGAGTGGAACAAAATAAAATGAAACAAGCAATGCACCTGTAAACTATGAAGTAGACCTTTGGTTGTGTCAGGTAGGCAGAGAATGTGTGTTACAGTCTCTTGTTGGATGAACATGTGCTTACAGAAATAGATATTCCAACCCAGAGGATACAAGAACTCCACAAGAAGACCAACAGAGGCAACTAACCTAGGCCTACAGAGGCTCACAGAGACTGAACCATCAAGCCAAGAACATGCATGAACTAGAACTAGGCCCCTTACACATATGTAACCAATGAGCAACTTGGTCATCATGTGCGTCCCCTAGCAAATGGAGAGGGAGCTGTCTCTGCCTTGGATGGTGATGCCTGCATTTTTTAAATTATTTTTTTCAAGGAACATCTCGATCACAGGCCCCTCCTTCCTCCCATCCCAGTCCTACCCTTCCACCCTCTTCCCCATCTCTGTCTTGTCCTTCTCCTTGGCTGAGGGGAGCCCCCACTTATCAAGCCCCCTCAGTTCATCAATCACATGAAGGCTAAGAGCTTCGTCTTGTATTGGGGCCTAATATGGTAGCCCAGTTAAGGTAAGATGTTCCACTAACAAGCAACAGGGTCCATGAGATGCTACTGGGTGGAATTTTCCATAAGATAGTTAGGCTAGGTTCCTGTCTCTTTGGGTCTGTGGGTTGTAGGAGAGTTGTCCTGTCATATAATTATGTCTAATATTTGGTTATACATGAGTACATACCATGTGTATCTATCTTACTGGGTCTGGGCTAGCTCACACAGGATGAGCTTTTCTAGTTCCATCCATTTAGTTGCAAATTGCGTGATTTCCTTGTTTCTGATAGTTGAGTAGTATTCCATTGTGTAAATGTACCATGGGTTTTTGGGTTGTTTGTTTTGTTTTTTGTTTTTGTTTTGATTTTTTAATTCATTCTTTGGTTGAAGGACATCTGGGTTGTTTCCAGTTTCTTGCTATTATGAATAAAGCTGCTATGAACATAGTTCCTTTTTCTAACCCATGGTGTGTGCCTCCTTCCTGCTGCTCCTGGCTGGAATGCTTTCTTTTTCCTGCTACTGGCTGGAATGCTTCTTCTTCCTGCTGCTGGCTGGAATGCATTCATCCTCTATCTAAGGCGCAGGCTTCCTTCTCTAAACACAGGAAGTCCCATCTTTCTCTGTCTTTGCCCAATCTCAGGCCTCAGCATTTTATTTAACCAATCAGAGTCAATGTAAGTAACAGACAGCAAGCAGGACCAATTAATTAACATTTAGAATGCTTAACACTACCCCAACACAATGTCCTTGCTGTTTGGTGGAGAATCTTTTGGGTATATGCCCAGGAGTAGTATAATGGGTCTTGAGGTAGAACTGTTCCCAATTTTCTAAGGTATCACCAGATTGATTTCCAAAGTAGTTGTACAAGTTTGCACTCCCACCAGTAGTGAAGGAATATTCCTCTTTCTTTTTGATCACTTCCCACTAAGGTGGCTGAGATGCCTGGCCTCAACTGAAGGGGAAGTACTCAGTCCTAATGAGACTCAATGTGCTGGGGTAGTGTGTGTGTGTGTGTGTGTGTGTGTGTGTGTGTGTGTGTGTGTGGCATGGGGCTTGTTCCACTTTTCTGAGAAGAGAAGGAGGAATAGGGGAAAGGTGGGACAGGGAAGAGACTATAATCTGGATATGAAATGAATAAATAAATAAACATTTTTTTTTAATAATTTATTTTTTATTTCTTCAAGTTACATCTCAATCACAATCCCCTCCCTACTCCCCCCTCCAGTCCCACCCTTCCACCCTCCTCCCCCTCAGCCCCACCATCCTCTTCCCTTCTTTTTTTTTTTTTTAGTTTAAGGTATTTATTTTTCCCCCAACAGCTCTCCCTTTCAGTCCAAATAATGGTTCTTTTTCTTATAACTATAAATACAATACAAAACAACAGAAATAAATAGGCCACGATTATAAGAGTTATATGGCTTAGCATACATTCCCAATGTCCAGTCCATATGTATTTGGCACCTGACTTTAACATTCTACTATCTAACCATCTCCATGAGTTTAAAGTTCTATATCTAACTCAGCTTTCATACTAACTTGCCTCATAATTTTAAAAATATCTTCTTAGATCCAGAACACCTTCTTGATTCCTAAACAACTCAAAATTTAACTATGAGACTCTAGCTAT
>CAJQZJ010004888.1:13849601-13871953 GCA_907164525.1 Lophiomys imhausi
TAAGGAAGAAACTCAAGGCAGGTACTTGCAGGGAAAAAGTGAAGATTGTGGAGGAATTCTGCTTCCTGCTTTGCTACCTTTAGAAGATATTTTTAAAATTATGAGGCAAGTTAGTATGAAAGCTGAGTTAGGTATAGAACTTTAAACTCATGGAGATGGTTAGATAGTAGAATGTTAAAATCAGGTGCCAAATACATATGGACTGGACACTGGGAATGTATGCTAAGCCATATAACTCTTATAATTGTGGCCTATTTATTTCTGTTGTTTTGTATTGTATTTATAGTTATAAGAAAAAGAACCATTTTTTGGACTGAAAGGGAGAGCTGTTGGGGGAAAAAAGAAATACCTTAAACTAAAAAAAAAAAAAAAAAAGAAGAAGAAGGGAAGAGGGTGGGGGTGGAGGGGGAGGAGGGGGGAAGGGTGGGACTGGAGGGGGGAGTAGGGAGGGGATTGTGATTGAGATGTAACTTGAAGAAATAAAAAATAAATTATTAAAAAAAATTTTTAAAAAAGGTGGATGTTGCTTTCTTTTGATGGAGACATTTTGCTCTGTTTTTTTTTTCTTGGTTTGGGGCCTCTGGCCATGTGGAATTTTTTAGCTGTCCTCTGGACTTGGGTTCAAAGGGGGCGCTTTGGTGTAGGAGTCGAATTGCCTTACTCCTGCCCATAAGGTGAGTCATTCAGCCCAGCCTCCTAGGTGGAGACCTAACTAATCCAGGGGGGTGGAGCTGTGTACAAGTAAGCTCTGGTTCCCCACCAGAAAGGCCAGTACTAGTACAAAATCCAATATACAACAGTTACAAATACCTCGCAGTTTGCCCAGGGTTGGCTCCTGTGGTGAGTAAATCTGTCCTTCACCCCCAATAGCCTTGCCGCTCCCACGGCCTGGAAACTGGCCAGTGACATCACAGCAGTGGGTTGCAATCTGCAGTCTGAAGGCACTTTGCAGCCAAGCTGCGCTCACTTCCAAGGGTCGCAACCTTTTGCCAGATAGCTGGATCATCTGTGCAAGACCTAGGGGTGCCCAGCAGGGTGGGGATTATCTCTGCATGGGATCTGAATCTGCCCGCTGGGTATTATATTGGAACTTACCATGCATCTCTCCTGGTGGGGGATGGGGGGAACCTGAGTCCCGGGTCCAGTGGCTTCCTTGCGTGTCCGAGAGTGGGAAGGAGTATCCTGCCCAGGGACCCTCAGTGGTCCCTGGATAGTTGGGTGAGATCTAGAAGGGGTCGAGCCATTTGTACAGCATCCTGCAACACTTGCCCCCCTGTGAGTGTTAACCCCGAAATCAAAATACGTCCACGCAGATCGCCACCATCTTGGATCCCCGAATTATATTCTGAATATGTACATTTATACCTATAGACCTGGGCTGCTCTCAACTTTGGTCACAGAAGCTTCTTTTTTGTAGTGGACAGCAGTCATAATCTGTTAGTGCTGAGAATAAAAGACTTGAGTGGTGAGTTCTAAAGAGGACAGTTATATTAATCATATCAACAACAAAGCTTAGAGAACATTGTGGAAGACAAGGCAGAAAGAATTTAAGAGCCAGAGAGAGGAGAAGGATGCTATGAAATATTGTCTTCTGGACATGATATGGCTATTACTATCATGAATTCACCACATCTATGATTATTTGCACAAGACCTGAAAGAGACAACCAACCAAAATCTGGGCATAGATGAGGTAGATGATCTCCAGGACCCACACCTTACTAAATAGCTTTTTTTTTGTTTTTTTAAATATTTATTTCTACTTCAGGTTACATCTCCATCACAGTGTCTTCTTTCCACCCCTCCCAGTCCTGTCCTCCCACCCTCTATCCCCTATCCCTTCCATCCCACTCATCTGAAATGGAGTGTTCCTACATAACAGTCCCCTGCCCCAGTTTAGCAGTCATATGAGGGCCAAGAGCCTCCTCATACACTGGGGCCCTACAAGGCAGCACCACTAGGGCAAAGTGTCTCATTCACAGGAAAAAAAGTCTATGTTCCTGTTCCTTTTGTTGCCTTGGTTGTAGTATAGTTATCCAGTACTATATGGCTAAAATCCGACTATAAGTGAATAGATGCCATATGCATCCTTCTGAGTCTGAGTTAGCTCACTCGGGATGAGCTTCTCTAGTTCCATCCATTTGCCTGCAAATTGCATGATTTCGTTGTTTCTGATGCCTGAGTAGTATTCCGTTGTGTCGATGTACCACAGTTTTTTAATCCATTCTTCGGTTGAGGGCCATCTGGGTTGTTTCCAGTTTCTAGCTATTACAAATAAAGCTGCTTTGAACATAGATGAGGAAACTTCCTTGTGATTCAGTGAGGAGTCATTTGGATGTATACCCAGAAGTGGTATGGCTGAGTCTCGAGGCAGAGCTATTCCAAGTTTTCTAAGATATCGCCAAACTGACCTCCATAGTGGTTGCACAAGCCTGCACTCCCACCAGCAATGGAGTAGGGTTCCCCTTTCTCTACACCCTTGCCAGCATGTGCTGTCATATGAGCTTTTGATCTTAGCCATTCTGACAGGTGTGAGATGGAATCTCAGAGTGGTCTTGAGTTGCATTTCTCTGATGATTAAGGATGCTGAGCCTTTATCAGTGTATAGTTGCTAGATGGAAGATCCTTTTTTTCTGTCTGAAGATGTAGCCACCAGTATATTTCCCTTGCTCCAGTGAGTGGTCACACACCCATGCACATATGAACAGTATAACTTTACTTAGTGGGCAAATTTTTAAGACATGACCATTGGGAAGAACACACGTTGAGAGGTATATGAGATGAATTAGGGGGAGATGAGGGATATATTATATTTTACCATATATAAGGCAGAAACATTCTTGGCATTTACAATCATCATGTTTGTAACTTGTCAACATGGCCTTATCTGTCATTTGTAATGAATATCTTCTACTACTCATTCTGTATTTCCTCTCTTCTCAGGAAGCATATCAGCATGTCCCACTGTTTTACTTGGAGGGGTGACCATTACTGGAAGGTCTGAAACATTAATCAACCTGCTTAGATTATGTTGTCATAATTTCCCATTGACCTTAATTATAGGATATGGTGACACCAAGAGATGCCCTTCAGGGTCCCCTGCTCTCCAGATGTATGTCTCTTTTACCTCCACTATGAATAAACAGTCCAATTTTCCTCAGTAGTATGTGTCAGTTACCCAATATAACTTCAACTGCTTTGTTACCCAGCTGAATCAAGTGCTCTAGGAGCCAGGAGGCCAGTGGGGGAGTCATAGCTTCCATTCAGTGAGATGTTTGTTATGTCTCATGGCTGAAGTTCTTCCATAACAAAATTCCTGGGATAGAGAAATGTGACCAGTGGCAGGAGAATGGGGAATCCTGCTTTTACCTCCAAGTGCCTCAAACACAGGTATGCACCACACCCAGCTTATCATATTTTTCCTTTAAGATCTCCAGTACAAATAATTGTTTCTTATCTACTTATCAGTGGATCTTGTTAAGAGGTAGACTGACTCAAAGGCAAGTCTCTGAAAAATACTGATGCTGGTGTTCTTTGGATCACATATTCCCTGTAGATGTGAAACAAAGTCTAAAAACTAACAGCTGTGAATCCAACAAAGCTATTCCTTCATTGAAGGTCACCCATGTGAAGGTTTAGCCACAGAGCAGGGAACTTTCGCGGATTCATTTCACAGTTTTCCTGACTTTACACCCAACCTAGCCACATTCTCAGCAATCCCAGATTCCATTTCTTACAAAGCTCCTTCAAGAACTTCACACATACATTCATGTATTTTGATCATATCTACTCACATTCCCTCTCCAATTATCTACTAGACCCTCCCAGCACTCTCCCATATTCCCAACATGATTTTCTCACTATTTCATCTCCTTTTCTTTTTTTCAGAAACTCGGAGTCTGATTAGTGCTGCCTATATCTGCATGAGTATAGAGCAATCCACTGGAGAACAGGCAACCCATCATGGGTCACATCACTGAAAAAAAAAAACTGTCTCTTTTCCAGCATCTTTCAACCATTAATAACTTTCCAGCTAGGGGTGGGGGAGCTTATAAACTCCTCACTCATCCACAATCTAAGTTTCACTGGCATGATCTTGTGGAAGCTATGTGCAGGGAACCACAACTGCTCTGAGTTAATGAATGAGACATCCCTGTAATGCAGGAGACACTGTTTCACTGCAATCCTCCCCAACCTCTGATTCTTCCTATATTTCCTCCCCCTGTTCCATGATGCTGTCTAGAAATTCTGCTTTTTATACCTATGCCTGTTGTGGATTTATAATCTCTGTTATTCATTTCTTAGTTCTAGTTTATCTAGTTTAAGCACAAATAAATATACAGTGGGCTGTGGAGTAGCTTATAGGAGTCCTTGCATGCCCAAAAGCATGAAACTGTACCCATTACACTGAAACAAGATGGCTACCTCAAAAAGGTTCAAGCAGTGACAGTACCAACAGACATGTTAACACAGGAGGAGGAAATCTCATGGGGCCTCAGCCCTAGACAAAGAACTAGAGGCAACTAAGGAACGCTGAAAAAGGAAGAATTACTCTTCCTCAGGGATGAGACCTCTCATTGGTTATCCAATATCAAGTGATCAGCCCTGAAATCATATGCACACAAGCACTACTAAACTCAAAAGGGTGTGTGTGTGTGTGTGAGTGTGTGTGTGTGTGTGTGTGTGTGTGAGTGTGTGTGTGTGTGTGTGAGTGTGTGTGTGAGTGTGTGTGTGAGTGTGTGTGTGAGTGTGTGTGTGTGTATGTGTGTGTATGTATGTGTGTGTATGTGTGTGTGAGTGTGTGTGTGAGTGTGTGTGTGTGTGTGAGTGTGTGTGTGTGAGTGTGTGTGTGTGTGAGTGTGTATGTGTGTGTATGTGTATGTGTGTGTATGTATGTGTGTGTGTTTGTGTAACAAAAGTAAAGGAAAAAGAGGCCATGGACTCAGTACTGAGAGGAGCAAGTAAAGCCAAAATCCCACACGTAACCAAGAAGCTAGTAAATGGAAAATCAGTTTTCTCTAATGGTGTATCACTGGGTATAACAGCCACACGCAGGGTAGATACCATCCGTGCCATGGAATAGTTGACCAACATAAAATGATGACACCAACAACCTGGACTTTTTCTGGGTTCTTCGTAACCTTTTCTTTTGTTTGGAAAATTTTTTCTCTGTTTTTGTTTTGATTTTTGTTTTTGTGGTGATTGGGTTTTTTGAGAGAGAGAGATGTTGGATAGATAGAGAGGTAGGGAGGATCTGGGAGGAGTAGAGGGAGGAGAAACACGATCAAAATATATTATATGCAAATTTAATTTAAAAATAAGCCTTGAAAGCAGCAGAGCTGGTAGAGAAAAAGAAGGGAATTTGTGAGAATTGAAAAATATAAAAGAAAACAATGGTATGTTCATAATGCAGGGCATACATTATGAAATTGTCAAAAGAAGTTTATAAAAAAAGAGGACATGAATTTGACAGAGATTGAGGAAGAACAGAGAAATATTAGAGGAGTCATGGGAGAGGCTGAAGGGAGGAAAGGGTAGACAAAATGATGTAATTATATTTTAATAAGTTTTAAAATAAGAAAAAAGGGGAAATACAAAACCACGACATAAGGGGCTAGAGCGATGTGGCTCAGAGATTGAGACAGTTTGCTGCTCATGTAGAGGACTCAGGCCTGTCTCCAAGAACTTACATATCAGCTCACTTAAACACAGTTCCAGGGAATCCAATGCCTCTTCTAACCACCATGGGCTCCAGCATGCACATGATCCACATATACACATTGAGAAACACACACACACATGCACTCACACAATTAGATATAGATAGATAGACAGACAGACAGACAGACAGACAGACAGACAGATAGATAGATAGATATTGTTTAAAGCCACTGGATACATGGACACGATTAGAGCACAAATGACCTTATAACACAGGTTTGGGTTTTTTGTTTTGTTTTTGAGGCATTAACGGTGCCTTTGACATCCCCTAATATCAATTAATAATATCAATTAATAATATCAATGTGTCCTTCAGTGAAGAAAGGTATAATGTGAGATGAGACTTGGTGCTAGAACAGGCAGCCAAGTCTCAGAGAGGCAGAGTGTGCCTGCTCCTGCCTGTGCTAGATCAGCAAATCTGCTCGAGTTCAACCAACCTCCTGACGTCTGAGTCCTCATGGAAGGTCTGCCATAAATAGGCTTCTGTTCCTGTGACTACTGCAGCTGCTCAACAGTGACACTCAGTCCAGAATGCTGTCTGCATTGCACCGGCTGTGGCCTCTCCTGAGGGACAAGGACAGATAAAGCTGGGAAGACTTTAATTTTTAAATTCTTCACTGTCCAAATCTTGGGTTTTTCTCTTGTGGGCAATGACATCAGTGGTTATTTTGTTACTAAAGCCAAAAATATGACCTTGCTTTCCCTTTCTTGCCCATTTACCTCTTGTCTATCAAAAACAATAACAAAAAAAAACCCTGTTGGCACCACTCATGAATCATGGCTTGAAGATAATCACCTGTTTCAGACTCCATTTTGTCAAACTAAGATCAGAGCAAGCTATCACCTTGGTTGGACTCTCAACAATACTTTCCTTAAGAGCTCCTCTCTTTGTGTGTATGTGTGTGTTACATTTATTTTATTTTATGTATTTATTTGTTTGTTTATTTATTTTAATATTTATTTATTATTTCAGATTACATCTTCATCACAGTGGCCTCTTTCCCCCCTCCCAGTCCCGCCCTCCCACCTTCTACCCCCACTCCTCCCATCCCACTCCTCTGGAGTGGAGTATCCCTACATACCAGTCCCCTGCCCCAGTTCAGCAGTCATATGAGGGCCAAGAGCCTCCTCATACACTGGGGGCCTACAAGGCAGCACCACTAGGGCAAAGTGTCTCATTGATAGGAAATGAACTCAAGAAATTAAATGCCAAGAAACCAAATAATCCAATCAAAAAATGAGGAACAGAGCTAAACCGAGAAAGGAGAAATCCCTAATGGCTGAGAGACACATGAAAAAATGCTCAGCATCCTTAATCATCAGAGAAATGCAACTTAAGACAACTCTGAGATTCCATTTCAGATGTGTCAGAATAGCTAAGGTCAAAAGCTCAAATGACAGCACACGCTGGCGAGGTTGTGGAGAAAGATGAACACTCCTCCATTGCTGGTGGAAGTGCAGGCTTGTGTAACCACTATGGAAATCAGTCTGGTGATATCTTAGAAAACTTGGAATAGCTCTACCTCAAGACCCATCCATACCACTTCTGGGTATACATCCAAATGATTCCTCACCAAATCACAAGGGCGTTTCCTCATCTATGTTCATAGTAGCTTTATTTATAATAGCTAGAAACTGGAAACAATCCAGATGACCCTCAACTGACAAATGGATTAAAAAAAACTGTGATACATCTACACAATGGAATACTACTCAGCCATAAGAAACAACAAAATCATGCAATTTGCAGGCAAATGGATGGAACTAGAGAAGCTCATCCTGAGTGAGCTAACCCAGACTCAGAAAGAAGCACATGGCATCTATTCACTCACTTATAATCGGACTTAGCTATACTACAACCAATGCACCAAAAGGAACAGAAGAGCCCCTCTCTTAATACACTTGCCCCTGTAACCCTCTTTCCATAAGATGGTAGAATGTAAAATAAGATCAGCAGCTGGAACATCTTTCTGCTTAGAATATCAAAATGGTGGTTTGTCAGATTAAAATCCAAAATCTTATATCCTCTCTGCCTCTGTCCCTTCTCTCTTGCTCTTTCTCACTCTGTGTATGTGTGTCTCTCTGTCTCTGTCTCTGTGTGTGTGTGTCTGTCTTTGTCTTTGTGTTCCCTTATCCCCAAGCATTGTAATCTTTTCTGTTCATCATAAAAAGCCAAGACTGATGCATGTAGGAACACTACAATTTTTTATTATTCTAGCTTTCTTATGAAGACTCTAAATAAAACTTTCAGTTGGATAGATGAATGGATGGATACTGGGGTGGGCCAATAGAAAATGACATCTGTGATTCCCATGGTTACATGCAGGAGTCCTGTTGTAGATGTATCCATTAGAACTGTGCTCAACAACTGCATTTTATTGCTTGGGTTTTTCTGTGGTGATGCCCATCTGTTGCAAAGAAAAGTTTATTTGATGGAGGAGGATGGTTAAGGACTACACTTATCTGTGACCATAATGACAAATATTTAGAATGTAGTTGGGGATTTTGCTGGTTTATCCGGGGCTAGCCCCAGATAAAATCAACTTTTAAATATATTTTACTTACTCTTTAAGACTCCCATACCTGTACACAATACGTTGTAATCATATCCTTTCCTGTTCCCTCCTCTGCAACTCGCAAACAGCCCCTACCAAGTCTCCCTCCCAACCTCATGTTCTCCTTTTATGTCTAATCCATTGGATCTAATTAGCCCTCCCAGTCTGTACCTGAGTGTAGAGCCATCCACTGACACATAGACAGCCTGGTAAGGCCCACATACCTGAAAACTTTAGTAACTATCCCTCTTTCATCCATCCTCATTCCCAATAGCTCCCTAGCTAGGGGTGCAGCTTCATAAACTATCCCATCCATACTGGAGTTTTACTAGGCTTTATTTTATGTAGATCTTGTGTAAGCAACTACAGTCACTATGAGTTCATATATGCAACAAACATGTTGTGTCTGGAAAACAATTTCTTGGTCCCCCCCCCCACATCCTTTAAACCTTACATTCTTTTCACCCACTTGTCCATGATGATCCCTCACCCTTGAGCCAGGGTGAGGATATGATATAGAAGTTCTATTTAGTGTTAAACAACATAAATGGTGCTAAGAGTTAATGACCATATTCTAGGCAGTTTCCTCATTGCCCTGACAGTGAAAGGAAAAATATTGAGATTTTAATAAACAGGAATCAAAGACTGTCCTGAAGGAGAGATGTTAAAACCAAGGTGAGTCCGAGTGGCCTTGGAAGCATGGCCTTCCTCCCCAGACAGCAGTTCTGTCCACTTGTCATAAACTATTAGGCTATAGCCCTGGCACTGGTAAAATGTCAGAACCCCAAAGAAGCTAATACTCTTCACAATAAAATAAGCAGAATGTCCTGCCCTCCTCAGTTGCTAAAAGCATCTCAAATTGAAGGATCATCTTGAGTTTGGGCTCATATAGTTTGTTATTTCTTTCCTCTTAAGTATAAATTAGATTGAGTTGTGATATGTAATTTCTCTCTAGTAAAAACCTCTACATAGATCAGGAACTACAGAAAGGAGTTCAGAATCATGCTATTATTGGCCTCTTAGAAAACTACTTGAGATTCCACATACTCCTAATGTCCACCTGTGTACCATTAGCCTTCCCATCATCCTGATGACTCTAGGAAATGATGCTATATCTCAAAGATTTCCCCTTAGAGAGCCCTTCCCATGGCAAAGCATCAGAGTTCTAAATTACTAAATTAACTTCATTTTTCTCTTTCAGAGAAGAATATAGATTTTTCCCCCTAAACTAAAATAAAAGCATCCAGAATTTGAAGAAATGCTGAGTAGGCTCTTAATTCTAACTCTACACTGAACCAGCTACTTGGACATGAAGAATCCTTTTCCTTGCTTGATCATGTGTGAGAGAAGCAATAGTGAGATTTGGGGGACAAAATTAGAGAAATTATATGTGAAGGCATTTATCATGCCCCCCCAATAAAGCATGTCTCATATTAATATGCCATTTCTTCCTCCTCAGCCCCTGTATCAAATCACCTTTTCAAAACCCAAGATTTGTTGTAGGGACAGGCATTCCTAAAATAGCTCTAAATAATATTTGTAATTTCACCCCTTATCCATGCTGCTGACTGGTAATCTGAGAGCAGTATAGTTCAGAAGACAGACTACCTGCATTCCAAGCCTGGTTTGAACTTTGTTTGTTTAACCTGCTACAAGCTATACAATACCTCTGTGTCCTGTTCTCTCCGTGTATAGTCATACTGCCACCCACACAAGATTGGCGTGAGGAGGAAAATGAGTTATTCTCAAACAATTCAAGTCAAGAACATGGAAAGTGTTAGTCTTCATACATGAGAAAGCTGGGTGCTGGAGAGATGACTCTGGTTTAGAGAACTTGGCACTATTCCAGAGGACTCACAACTTCTGTATTAGATACTTTTTGCTGCTGTGGTAAAACACCATGATCAAAAGTAAATTATTCATGGAAGAAAGAGTTCATTTGGTTTTTGGTGCCAGACAGAGACAGAGACAGACAGAGGGAATATAAAGGTAGTGAAGGCATGACAACATGTGGCCAGAACAAAAAGCTGAGCAGTTCATATCATCAAACACACACACAGAAAATAGCAAACCGGAAGTAAGACCAGGCTATAGACTGAAATTTCATCCCCAGTGACTGTTTCCTCAAACATGGCTACATTTCATAAAAGTTTCATAACCTCCCCTAATCAGAGGCCCCAAGAGGATACCAAGTGTTCAAAGTAATGTGCTTCAGGGGGACATTCTACTCCCTGGCCCCAATATACCCTTGGCCACCCCATAAAGCAAAATGTGTTAAGTACAATTTTAAATATCCCAAGTCTTTGACAGTCTCAACACAAGGAGTTTCAAGTCTCCATATTATATGGCTCACAACCACTTGTGACTCCAGCTCAAAGTAATTCAATGCCCTCATTTGGCCTCCATCGGTAAGTACATACATATGGCATAACACACACACACACACACACACACACACACACACACACACACAAATAAAATCAACCTTAAAGGAAAGAGAGAGAGAACTAGAATATGTGACATCTTGAAGTGTGAAGTCTGCTTTATCTAGATGCCTTCTAGAATTCCATTTTCTTGGATAGTTGCCCCTCTGTAGCCCAATAACCAGCACAAACATGTGGTAAGATGGAGTCTCCCTGGGCAGAGCTGCAGCATGGGACTCAGCAATACAAAGAACAGTTAATTAAGAACTGGAAAAAATCCCCCCCAAAAAAAAATAAGAGAAAGATTTCCTTTTTTCTCTACACATATTGAGTTTTTGTTAAATGAGTTTCAGAATCCAGAAGTCTAAGTTGTTCTCCTGGCTTGTGTGGTTGAGTGGTACTCACCACAAATAACCAGAAAGAGATAAGGACGGGGTGGTGCTTCACGGTCTCAACTTGCAGGCTGTATTTATGACCCAACTCACACAGCTTATTCTATTCTGTTTATTTCTATTTTGCATTAGCCACAGTAAATGGATTTTTTCCTATATGACAGCTCTACTCTGCAGGTAGAATTTGATTTATTAGGAAAAAATTAAGAACTCTGAAGCTCCAGCTGAATTCACCAGAATGTAGAAGTAATGATTAAACATCACAGTCTGCCATGGATAGATTAGAGAGTAAGGTTACGTGGCCTTTGGGCCACATGATTACTTGATCTGTCCAATTCTGGCCTTGATGCAGCTGCATCATCAGAAACAATAAATAAACCAGATGTAGAAAATGCACATGATCTATCTTTGGCAGATGAGATCCTGTGTCTCTGTAGAACAATGTTCTTTGTTTCCCATGCTTTCCAAGTTTGTCAAAATGTTTATGGGGCACATAAAGCCACTAGGCATGTTAGGTTTAACTGTTATCTTTGTCCACCACAGTTTCCATGTGTGCCCTGTATTATTCCATATCCTCCACAAATGAGATCAAAAACCACGAAGAGTCATCCCAAAAAAAGATCTTATATTTCAAAATCTTGATTTGAGAGTCTCAGAGAACTTCAATACAGGGTTGAAACAAAAGCTTATCAAGGGTCCACCATTTGGAAACAGATCACATGACATCAAATGTTGGTTCTTCCCTTCAACTTGTGTGTGAGCAAATCATTTAACTTCAGTGGACTTGCACTTATTCCCATGTCATGTATGTAATAGCAATAGTTCTTTTTTTTTCAGCAGCCAAAAGGGTCACAGTATCATAAGAAACACTTGGAGCTGGGGCTGTATGCAGTGAGCAACCCATGAGAGCCATGTGTGTCCATTTTGGTGGAGATCATGAGATTAAGAGGTTTTTTTTTTCCTTGTCCTCCATAGCTTCATTTAAAACATCTTCCAGGAGAAGACGGAAGGTGTGTAGAAAGTTGTAAGAAAGTTAGATGTTGGTGCTTTTTTGAGAAATGGTCTCCCACACTACTAAATCTGGAGATAGCAGTAAGAATGAGGTGATACACAACAAAATGCAGAGTAAAACTATTTTAGCTACTTTCCTTCAAGAAATTGGCTTGAATTCTTGACTGAGTGGCTAAAAAATAAATGTGTGACTATAGCAGACCTCCTCATTGAGGCAAGATGAGAGCAGGACTAGGTGGAGATAGGATCTGAGAAGAAGAGAGCTTCCTGACCCATTCATACCCAAGAGCCTATAAAGCACATAGTGAGGAAAGCTGAGGATTCTTGCTTAATCAATCCTTGTACATAAGGGGAAAAAGAGGGAGTGGTTGGTCTTACGGTGTCAACTTGACACAACCTAGAGTCTTCTGAGAGAAGGGAACCTCAATTGAGAAAACACCTCAATAAGATTGGACTGTGGCAAGTTCAACTTTAGTTTAATTTGGAAAACAGTGAGTTTAATCTACAGGGAGTTCAGAGTGGCAGCTCCTCCTGCTGGTGACCATGCACCCCTACAAGTTCACTGGGTAGCACTCACCTGCCACATGACTTCATTACCTCTCCCTCATCATTTGCACCTTTCTTCTTCATGAACAAAGGATCTTTCTCAAAGGTCCTTCCCTACCCCCATAACATTGTGTGTCTAGCTTTGCTAGGCTGTGTATCCATTTGTTCCATTGAAAAGCAGTCAGGCAAGAGAGGTCCTAACTGAGAGAACCTATTCATGTCCCACCTCTCCATGTAGGAGTCAAGATATGTGGGTAAACCGAAAACAAACCTTGGTGCTACCTGGCATGCTCTCCAGAAGCTGTGTGCTCTTGAGCAAGCCACACTACTGTGATAGGGCCTCAATTACTCTATGCTGTGAGCAGATCAAAGCTTCTCAGAAGTGCCAATGTTTCGTAATCTATGGATTCATGTATTCAGACTTCCACTTTACCCTAATATCACTTTCTTCTTTTTCTTTCCTTGGTGAACCATCTTCTATCGTGTGGCTGAGGCTGGAATTGACCCATGGCCCATTCCAAACAGAGTATTTTGCCAAACTAGACTCGAGAGAACTCCAGCTAGCTGCTGCCACCTCCTGCTGCCTCCTGGTGCCAATCAGCAGTAGCAGCAGTATTTGCAGGACATTTTTAGAATGAGCCCTGGGAAGAGGAATGGGATTGCATAATTGCTTTGCTTTAATGAAGGAGAAAAGGCGATGGAAGCAAGAGGGAGCTTGGCACAGATGCCAGGTTCTAATGAATTGTTGAGGTAAGAACTCTCAGAGTGGAGAGTGGAGGCCAGACACTGAGCTGTGCTAATGCTTCATTTGCCACTGAACTGTATTGTGAAACACTTGCACCCAAACAGGGTTGATGTTTTGATGGAATAAACTAATTGGTAAAGTTAAACAGATGATCAAGACAGTTAACAGTTATCCGTGTGTGTGTGTGTGTGTGTGTGTGTGTGTGTGTGTGTGTGTGTGTAAAACTTATTTACTTGCTCAGCAGCTGGTTATTTTCCTCAAACGTGAAGAACAAAAATATAGAGGTAGTTTTTAAGGATCTGTTCAAATGTTATTGCCACACTGATTTCACCAGTTAAAAGTCTGGAACAAAGGTATTTATAACATGACTTATTTCTTACTGATCCACAGTCAACCTGAGTGAAGAATCCATGCCCAGTTCATGCCTTCCCCTGTACAGTGGCATGCTAGAAAGCTTAGATCATGGTAAACACATTAAAGAATGAATGACTGAATGATATTTGCCAAGTTGGCATAGTATTAACCCTTCAGGAAATTGCTGCATGCCTAATTACTCACTTAGAAAGATTTGTCACACTAAGTAGAAGGTAAATACTCAGGGCTTACTTTGTGCAAGCTGTTGATCTAAGTACTAGAGGTATCTTCAATGAGTAATGGAGACAAGGCTATCTCCCACAGGGCTTAGGTTCTCCAGTTCAATTGATTTTTACTAAGCATCAAAACTGCACCAAGGAACCAGATTTGGTGTCACAAATTTATAATCTTAGCACTTAGGGGGCCTAGACGAAAGGATCACAAGTTCAAGGTCAGTTTGGGTTACATAGCAAGATCCTGTCTCAAAAAAATGAACAACAGAAAAACCTATCGATGTTTGAAGACATAGAATATACCATATGGTACCAGCTGATGACCTCAGCAATCACAGTACCTCTCCACAACCTACTGAAGGATTTCTCTGGCCTCTCTGGGTCAGGCCTGAACCTATTACTCAATCTTATTCCACTGAGGATGTTTGACATCAAGCGGGTAAAGATATCAAAACCTAAGTAGCAATGTAGATGACTACTCTTTAATCAAGAAGCCAGGATGAATACTGGGCATGTCTCATGAAAGAGATATGTCATTCTCCTCATGTCAACCATGGGAAGAGCAGGATATTAAGACTCCAATAGGAGACAGAATTGTCTGTGGGAACTATGCCTAAATGAAGGAATCAGAAATTAAACTGGTTTCAGTAAGGCTTAATTATAAAACCTGAAAAAGAAAAAGATGGTACTTTGGTGATAAAAAGGGTTTTGTAAAACTTTCATCCTTTAGTTTTTACATTAAGAACATTAGCCTTAAGCAGCATATATTAAATAAATCTTTAAAACACAAACTTCAAAGAGAATTTTTGATAATGAAAATGTGCTTTTGATAGAGCACATAGACTAGACATCAGTTTCTGAAAAAAGTTCTTGAAATATTTTAATAGCACCAGCAAGAGTGAATTATGATTTACCATAATATAGCAAAAAACTGAATGTTGTTTTCCAGTGACTGGTCTGTTCATACACACAAACCAAATACTGATAAGGTAAGGGTTATTTTAGGGTTTAAAGAAAGTACTTTTGGGGGTTGTCCATAAGTTGGCCTATTTAGGGTACTCCACAGTTGTTTTCTCCCAATCCCGTGTTACTCGTCTGTTCAGTGAAGAGCAGAGACGTTCTCACATCTTCTTGACTCTTACGTGGGAAGAATTCCACCTTCCACTGATTCTGTGGAATACACGCAGCAATTCCTAAGAGAAAATGACCCAGTGCTGCTCTCACAGTCTCTGATATCCATTTCCTGAAAGAGTGGCAGCACCTCTTCTTTCAAAAGCAAAAGCCAAGTACCCTTGGCGTGATGAGTCCAGCACCCCAGACCTTGCAAGGTGGCTTTTCTGTGAAGAATTTCTGGAAAAAAAGAAACATTTCTTGCTTCTCTGATCCTAGAAGATGAAACTTGGCTGTGTTTTAGGTTCAAAAGATTCCTATTTTTGCTCAAGCGTCTTACCCAACTCTTTAAGAAGCAGAAGTGGCTGCAAAGTATTTCAGATAATAGCTTTCACAGCCACCCTGTGAATTGACATGACACACTGAAAAAGAATAAGATTCTCCTGTCTGCATTGCAGAAATCAAGAGCCCACATTGAAGGTAGAAGAACTATGGAGAAGATTATCTCCTGCCAGGATAATGTTTCCCTTCATACTTTACCTAACTAGGAGATGCCCTTTATCTGATTTTTCAACATGCTACACATTTCAGCATTACCTAATTCAGGTGAATTGTGACATTACCTAGCATGCTTCTACAGAGAATGCTTTCTTTCCTTTGCTAGTAGGACCAGCTGCTCTTTCAAGATCCATCTCATCTATCACCTAATGAAATGTCAATCTTTTCTTCAATACCTCAAATGAGATTATTTCTTCTCTACTAATTTCACCCCTTCATCTTGTACTGCTCTGTTTAGAGATAAGAAGGTCAGACAGAAGCAAATAAGGGTATGACTATTTCTGTGTGGAAAACCACCTCATCTCTTAAAACAATCTTCTGCAGAGAAGAGTTATGTTCCATCTTGGCCTTTTGCTTTCCCTCCCATTTGTTTATTTGAGTTATGTGATTGTTAGACAATCCAATCAACTCACATGTCTAAAAATGGAGGGAGTTAATCCACCAAAAATCACTAACAGTTTTGGTCTCTCAGGTAGACTAGTGGAAAGCAGAGAACTGAACACAATTTTTCTCTTAGATATGCTCTTCCAAATCCAAGACTGAAGGAGTAGCATAGAGAGTGGGAGTTCATAAACTAAGCAGTATTCTTGAACTTAATCTGGACTATTAGTAAAGAGATGTTTTGTTTCCTCATTTGAGTCCTATTTTATTTTCTCTTGTTAAGAACTTGGATGAAGAAAGATGACTTCTATAGTAGGTGCTACTTAAAAGAGCTTTAGCACAGGCCTAAAAGATCGGGTACATGGTACGTGTATTGCCTTACCATACGTTTCTGATTGGTTTGCTGCTGAACATTTATTTCATTGTGTGTATTTCCCTGTGAGAAGAGGCATGAGTGAAGATGACTAGAGAATGGTTTGTAGGTGAGTCTTTGAATATAGGAGACATTGGTGCCTGGGTGGTAGCAGAAGCCGTGAAAAAGACATAATCTCCACACAAAGATGACAAAGTTGTGCTTTTCAGTTCTGACAACACCATGTTTCCAACCTACAGGCTTCTGCTGTTGTTTAGTGCATGAACGTTAAGAATCCCATAACTGATGGACTAGTTTTGCTGTCTTTTCGAGGTAGCTGCCCTTTCTCCATGCTTTTCTTCATCTTCTTCAGTGACAGCTCCTGATGAGGGTCAAGACTATGTCCTAGACACCTCAGCAAACTTTCCAGTACATTGTTGATAAAATTTCAATGCTCTAGCTGATACTGTACAACCAAGTATTATTATCTGCCATCACTTCTGTCTCCTACTACATTTCTGACAGAACCTCTAGCTTTTCTGTTCTTTTTTTTTATGTTTACTTATTTAATGTGCATGTGTTTGCCTGAACATTCCACAGCACTCACGTGGATGTTAAAAGTCAACTTTCAGGAGCCAATTGTCTACTTCAGCCATGGAGGATCCAGGGGTCAAACACAAGTAGTTAGGAGAGGTGACAAGTACCCCTACCCACTGAGCAATCTTCCTAGAGCAAGGTTTTCAAAAGACCCCTTAGATCATTAGATTCAATTAGTAACATCAGTCTAACAAAGGTCAATTGTTTAAGAGGAGAAAAATGAGACAAGAAGAAGGGAAGGTAGAAAATAAGAGAAAGTCAGAAAGTAAATTTAAAGAGTATACATCTAATGGAAAATTATACAGTCAAACCATTCTGTTTCCCTAGAATGTTTCTGACACTGTTCCTAACACACACACACACACACACACACACACACACACACACACACACACCTTGTAGCATCATCTGTTTCCCTTAGTTGAGGTAAAGAAGCCAATGTAATTCTTTTCTCAATTTTCTAAAGAAGATGAGATTTCTCACTTTTCCTCCCCATTCTCCAAAAGGAGAAGCTAAGCTCATTGGTAAGTATTTAATTCCTGTCTGTGTGCTATTGAGAATGAGGCTAAAGTTTTAGAAGTCACCACATAAGCTTCACCAAATATGCTTTAAAATGACCAATATCATCGTCAGTCATGGGGAAAATGAAAATCGAAATTAAAATGAGATATAATCTTGCACCAGTTAGAACAGTTATTATCAAAATGATAAAACATGAACATTAGTCAAGTGTGTAGCACATACCTGGAATCCCATCACCCAGGAGGCTGAGGCAAAAGAATCTCAAATACCAGGACAGTGTGGCCTATAAAGTGATAAGGTGTATAAGAATATACAGAAAAATCAAAGTTTTACACCCAATTAATACTAAAATTACCATTTTGTCAGGCCTCCCTGAAATCAGCCACCAAAAGCATATCTCTGCCATCTAGCATGGCACATCTATCCTTATTGCAGTATAACTCACAATGGTCAAGATACAGAACCAAGCTGTATCTTGATGAATACCCTTCAACAGATGGATACGAAAAATGTGTGTATACACACACACACACACACACACACACACACACACACACACACACAAACGGAAATATTATTCAGTCATTTTAAAATGTTGTAATTAGCCTTAAATGCATAAAACTGGAGGGTATTATATTAACTGAAACAAGTCAGACCAGGAAAGAGGGATACAGCAAGTTTTTTCATATGTGAAAATTAAAATTGCAAAGTGAATATAGATTAGTGAGAAACTGAAATGTCTGAAAGGAATGTGAGAGAGAAGTGAACATTTATGGTATTCTGCAGCATGGTGTGCTAACAATAGTTCACAATAGCTCAGTGTGATATCCATAAAGGTCTAGAAGTGGATCTTGAAGGTTCCAAATATTGACAAGGTGAGAGCGCTAATCTCCCTGGGTGGCTGCTGAAATCAAGTACATGTGTTGAAATATCAAACTGTAATCTATGAATGCATATAACTTCTTCATATTAATTGAAAAATGATAGCATAACCATTTAGCCCCTTCTTGTTTCCTCTCACTGGCTGAGTGACACCTGTAAGAAAAGCCTCCATCTTCTTGCACTGTCCTGTGCTAAGCTGGCCTACTCATATCATCCTTCAGATGGTCAGAGATGATCTGAAGTTTCCTGTATGATAGTGTGTGTCTGGTGCTTCTGCAATGCTGTATGCAGACAACTGGGATTAACTGGGGAAGAGGTATCTCTTTCTGTATAGGTAGACTGTTTATTCTGGATGTGAGAAAAGATAGGCACTCTGCCTTAGTCTCAGGACCAGTTCTTCAACATGGTACCCAGGTGATTACTAGGCATTTTCTTGTTTCTATACCAGTATTTCACTTTGATCTGATTCAGCCACTATGTGCTTCTACCTGACTGGGTTTAAGTAGTGGTTCTCAGACTTGAGAATTAGTCCATCAATTGCTACATCCCACTTCTTGGGTTCCTAAAGCAGCAAGTTGCAGGTGAAGTTCAAGAATAAGCATGCTAACAAATTCCCAGGCTTCCCAGATGGAGCCTCTGCTGTCATTTTCAAGGACCACATTTTGAGAATTATTTTACTAAATCCAGAAAAGGAAAAAAATGGAAGTGTCATAATAGCCACCCTATTTGTGGTTCCTGGTTGAATACTTTCCTTCCTCCTGAGTTACAAAATAACAGTCACCTTGTGTATCATATCATCATAATCTCCTCAGCATCTAGCACAGATCAGGAGCTCAATGAGTGTGCACTAATGAGTTAGACACAACACCTGTCCTCCTTACTAATGGGACATTTCTATTACACAGAGCATTTCTCCATGCCATGAGCAGTGAGATATTCAGCATGGAATTCTACTGGAGGGTACAGAAGCTACAAATTGGAAGTTTTTTAGAGATGCAAACTGTTCTATGGGCACTGTGGCCCAGTGTGTCTATTTGCAATGATATCTGCCCTGGATAGAAACTGAAAGATCAAAATAGGAACTGGATATTTACTTCATTAACCAGTAGGGAGGATCTGAGAACTCTTTCTCCCTTCTAATCCTGAGTGGGAAATCAGTGCTCAGTGGTCACTGTGATTAGAGCTGATGGCAATTATAAGCTTTGTACACTATCAGTGGGGTTGCTAACAGCTAGGAATGCCCTGATTGCTCACTGGTGTGTTCTGAATACATTGGAATGTAACTGGAGCTGTGATGAAGGGATGAGCTCAGAAATAAATCAAATTTGGTTCAGAAACATCTATATTTCATATGTCTACTTCTGCAGGGATGCCTCGGTAATTGGTTTAAAAATATCCATGACATCTGTTGATTCTTCTGCTTTTAAGTTTGATTCTTCAGTTTTGCCTGTTTTTTCAAAAGATTATGCAGCAAAGCAGAGAAGCAGGAAGACAGTGTTGCAACATCTACAGTAAAATACTGTCCCTGCCTCCCAGAATTATGGTGCAGGCCAATTCACTGGTCAGTCTTATTTGATGTAGAAGCACTGCTCTTTTTAACCCTTGTGAGAAATGAACTGGCCATAACCAACCACATGGCACGTTTCTCTGCGTGTGACTGCTTGCCTGGCACATGATCATTTCAGTGTTTACATATGTGTCCTTAGGAAAGGTACCTCCTTTGAAGCACACAAGAAAATCCACTTCTGCCTTTACAATTTTAAGCTAGAGAAGTCATTCTGAAGAACATTGTCTTGACTCAGTTAAATCAACTGAAACATGGTCCCACAAGAAAAGCGGTGAGAATTAAGGGACAAAAAAAAAAAAAATGTGTGAAGTATAAATAAAAGTAGGTAAAGGTAATTTGTATTGCTTTCATTACAATGTTAAGTATCATCACATGCTAAGCACACCCAGGGCCCACAGCACCCCTAAGGCATGTTAGGGAGCTCTCTTTTAAGACATTACCCATGCCTGACAGATGCGTTATATCACAGCTATATAATCCTTCACAGTCCTCCTCTGTATGCTTATCATTCCTTCCTGGAACACCTTCTCACCTCCAAGGTCCTTGCGTATGTTCTCTTTGTCTAAAATAAAATAGGTGAGCCCACCATCTCATTAAATTCCTTCATGCTAGCTCATCCACAAACAGTGCTCTGCTTCAGTTCCTGAAGACCTGGGCTGCTGCCAGTCATTTTTATGCTGTCGGATCCCTGTGTGTTTACTGGTGTGTCTCTTCTTCTGATTTTCCTGACTTCAACCTTGTTTTTCAGTCTATTAACTCTTTCCTGTTTTTCCTGACTTCATGCTGATAATGCTCTTCATGCCCCAAATTAAGAGACAGTATCAGAAACTCCTATATATTTTCTACATCTAATTTATCTAACCCCTACATATGGCTGTAGAACATCAGGTAGAGCCCTGAAAAGGGTGCATCTCAGAGGAGAGTTGCTGTGAAGCCCCTGAAGAGGCCCCGGATTAAGAGACAGTATCAGAAACTCCTATATATTTTCTAAATCTAATTTATCTAACCCCTACATATACATATCCTGTAACTGAAGTTTTTAATTATTATTTAACACTTATTTATTACTAAATTCATTTATAACAAACACCAACAATTTCTTAACTATTAATCCTATAAACTCTTACAACCCCTTTAACCTATCCACTAAACCTATTGATAATTATAACAACTACTTTCATAACCTTTTAGAATGATACAGTCTCTGGGGAAGGTCCTCAGTCGTCAGGAACACAGTCTTTGTTGTAGATTCTTTAACGCACTTAGCAGTCTTTTTTCTGGATCTCTCAGATGCAGGTTCGTCAGGGTAAGTTAAGTCTCATCTTAAATAAGGCTTCATGCTTTCTTCTCTGTGGGAGACCCCAGCCATCTGCAGGCCAACTTACTTCTTTTGAATCAGGAACTCAGCTGCTCTGCCTCAGTCCTTAAAGCCAGGCACAATTTCCTATAGGCCACTGTTCGGACAGATCAAACCTCTCTAGGCAAAAGCTGAGCCACAGGGTTTAGTCCTTGGCCTTTTGGTGTCTTGCTCAGGCTTTCTTTGCTCACCGGCTTCTTTCTGCTTCAGGGAGAGAGCTGGCCATCAATGGCCAGCCCTTTTTTCAGCAGGACTCTTGGAGCTCTCTAGCATCAGGGACCTCTTCCCTTCTGGGCTCCATGCACTGTCCTTAAATAGGAGGAACTCTGTTTCAGCTTAATTTGGGCTCCACCCACTTAGCAGCTGAAAACAATGTCAGGCCAGATACTTTGTTTCTTCAAGTCTATGGAGTCTTTCCTGTTTTTCCTGACTTCAACCTTGTTTTTCAGTCTATTAAGTCTTTCCTGTTTTTCCTGACTTCATGCTGATAATGCTCTTCATGCCCCGAATTAAGAGACAGTATCAGAAACTCCTATATATTTTCTAAATCTAATTTATCTAACCCCTACAGTGGTGAGCATTCTTAGATGAGAATCTGATAGTACTGAAGATCTGATCTTAAAGTAAATATCCAATCAATAAAAGAAAAGTATCCAGTTCAAAGTCCCAGAGAAATACCTTTCCTCAAAAAACAAGGTGGATAGTTCCTAAAGAATGCCACCTGAAAGTTACCTCTTACCTCTTCATGTGCACACACACACACACACACACACACACACACACACACACACACACACATACTTTCCCACACACAAACATAAATACATGTAAACACATACACATATGCTATATGTAAATAAATAAATAATGTCATATTGCACAAATAGTATATAATATAAAATGCCATTTTATATATCAAATATAATATGTATCTATTTTATCTGAGATATATTAGAGTGAGTAGCCAGTATAAAATTTTTATATCAAAGCAAAAGAGTACATAAAAATGTAGCTGACCAATCACTTGAAATATCATATTTCCCATTG
>CAJQZJ010004888.1:13872353-13887576 GCA_907164525.1 Lophiomys imhausi
GTCTCTCTGTCTCTCTCCCCCCTCTCTCTCTCTGTCTCTCTGTCTCTCTCTCTCCCCCCTCCTCTCTCTCTCCTCTCTTGTCTCCCCCCATCTCAGTCAAGCCTCAGGCCAGGCACCAGCAGTCAACAGTACTAGGCAGTGTTAGTCTCTTAGTGACTATACCTCTCAGTTCTATCAAAGACTACAGTGAGAAGTACTGAGGAAAGAGCAACTGAATGAACCCTAAAGCAAAACAGAAACAGCTTTGACAATAAGGATGGATAACATATACAAGAAAGCCAGAAATCTGTGTCTATCTTGCAGGAACATCACTATGAATATTGTAATGAAAAAAAAAAATACTGCATGCATAGGGATTAGAGTGGTTAAGGAACCAGGATAAAAGGAAGCTGACTTATTAAGTAAAAGAATTGTCAGCAAACATTTTCATTCTGTTAAGGTGGACCTGATAATGTTTGTATAATAAATGAGAAACTAATAATTTCAGGTTATAAGAGCCTTCAAAAGCATCAAGGAATCTCCATTTGGAGATGGCTGAATTAGTGACAAGACAGCCACTGGGCAAGAAAAATCCCTGGCTTCAACTGTAGATAGGATGCTGTCCAAAAAGGACAAAACTTGGAAGCTGGTTAAGTCAACAACCTAGCTCTGCTAAGACAGGGTGGGCAAGTCCTCTATAATTCTTGCTTTACAGTTAATATCTATCAGAGACACTGGTCCAAAAGGCTGAAGATAGGTGCTCCAATGTTATAGAAAGAAACTGGGGACTCTCCAGGCAGCCAGTTGTCTGTCATTTTTTAGTTTTGGAAGCTGTTTTCATTGCACTTCTGTTTTATTCAGATATATTTATCCTTCTCAGGTCTGATGTGGTTGAAGACTAGATAGTTATAGTCTCACAGTTAAATTTTAAGTTGTTTAGGAATTAAAAGGTGTTCTGGGTCTAAGTTATTGTTTTTAAGTTGATAATGAAAGTTATGATGGAAAATGAGTTAGATATAGAACTTTAAACTCATAGAGATGGATAATAGAATATTCTTATTAGTTCCCAAATACAGATGGACTGATCATTAGGAATGTATGTTATATCTTATAATTGTCATGGTTGTTTTCTAATTGTTCTTATTGTTTTTGTATTATAGTTATTGTTATAAGTAAAGAGCCTTTTTAAATTTATTTTTTATTTATTCAAGTTACATCTCAATCACAATCCCCTCCCTACTCCCCCCTCCAGTCCCACCCTTCCACCCTCTTCCCCCTCAACCTCCCAATCCTCTACCCTTTTTTTTAGTTTAAGGTATATCTTTCCCCTCTCCAACAGCTCCCCCTTTCAGTCCAACAAATGGTTCTTTCTCTTATAACAATAAATACAATACAAAACAACAGAAATAAATAGGCCACAATTATGAGAGTTATATGGCTTAGCATACATTCCCAATGTCCAGTCCATATGTATTTGGCACCTGACTTTAACCTTCTACTATCTAACCATCTCCATGAGTTTAAAGTTCTATATCTAACTCAGCTTTCATACTAACTTGCCTCACAATTTTAAAAACATCTTCTTAGATCCAGAACACCCTCTTGATTCCTAAACAACTCAAAATTTAATTATGAGACAATAGCTATCTATTCTTCAACCACCTCAGAGACCTGAGCAGGATAAATATATATGATTATATAGGAAGTGCAGGGCCTGCAGCTTCCAAAACTAAGAAATGACATACCAGTGGCTGCCTGGACAGTTCCCATTTTCTCTCCATACATATTGGATTAAAAGGGGAGGATATTGGAGGAAAATTACTTATTTAGTTTGGGAAAAAGCAAGAAAAATAAACAACACTAAGGATATTTGAAAAAAAGAGCCATCAAGAACACATTAAGATAAGAACATCTATTCTTGTGGTCTGTATTTTGATCAGAAACAAGAAGCAGTGTGGAAAATGGTAGGAAAAAGCAGCCACTCAAAGTCAAAAACATTTCATTCTTGCATTCCTTTCTCCTGTCCCTCCTCTTACTATCAAAAACTTAGAAATTATGTATGCCATTACTGCACTTTCACACATATACATACACCACAATATATATTTGCCTTATGTAGCAATCTGTATATGCACACATGTTCACACACACACACGCCCGCACACATGTTCATTTTCTTAGGAAGTTTAGGCAGTATATTCCTGCCTTATAATATTTTGCATTTACTATTATGCCATGATTATTCCAGGTGACCTAAAATATCTACAGACAGTATAACATCCCATATATTTCAATATAATACTTACCATTTTTAAACTTTGAGACAATTTTACTTTTTTATTACAATAAATGGTATTGAAACAGATGATTGATTTTCCCATATGGGAATAAGTGTTTAGATATGGAATCACTATACTAAACCACATGGTTTAAATATATGTTGCAAATTTTCTCTTCCAAAATCCTTGAGTTTATATGCAACACCAAGCAGTATCTTTAACCTCCAGTATTATGTACATCAAACATTTATCATTTTTGATTTGTTAACTGAAATTTTTCCTATTGTTTCATTCATCAGTCTGCCTGAGTCTGATCATACTCTGAGTGATGTTTGTATTATTTTTATTAATTATCTGCTCGTATTTTAATTATATAACTGAAATTTAATGAGTCAACGTATGACACCCATTATTCCTTGGTTAAGTCTGGAATCAATTGTACTGATCCAGAGTTGGGTATTTTGAGATGAAAATGGGAACTTCACTGGTGAAAAGAGTGTCTAGAGCACATGCTTGTCTGTACAGGAAGGGGGCTTGTTGAAAGTTTATCTATGAAGAAGATAGTTTTGCTCAGCTAACCCTATTGGAGCTGGACAGTTACATGCCAACCTGTTTATAGGCAGATTCTCCACACAAGGATGACTGATGGCAAGAAGAATTGGAAAAAGTCGGGAGCTGAACCAAGTTCGAAATTATGTACTGTACACTTGCTCATGCGGATGGAAGGAAGCAGTGGATGGAAAGTAAGGCCATGGATGTGTCCCCAGTGAAGAATCTCACCATGTAAAAGTGAGGGAGGAAAAACTAGTTTCCTTGGTAACTGACATGGTAGAATGACTCTCAGCTTCTCCTGGGAGTATCTTCTCTAAGCACTACATTATCTAGACCCTTCATAGCAAGGACTCAGGATATCATTTGGGGCATGAGTTTGTCAGAGATTTGAATTATGTGAATGGAGTGAAGGTGATTTCTGAGGCTTCTTTTGCCATGTTCCTCATTCTGAACAAGTGTGTGAGTTTTATTTTCTGGTGGTTTCATGACCATTGGAGGTTGTAGCATAGCCTTCAAGCCTTTTTTTTTTTTTTTTTTTTTTTTTTACAGTAAGCTTCCCAGTTTAGCCCATGCCTTCTTGGTCTTTCAGGTCCTTTACTTACAAAACAGCATGCAGTTCTGAAACAGCAGTTCCTCTGCTCGAGCATCCAGGGGACTTAAGGTCAGAAAAGAGCTAGTAGCTCTTTTCTCACTCCTGGGGTGACCTAGTTTCACAAGGTGATCCTGAGAGGTCAGTCAGGAGACAGCACCTCAGCCTCCTGTGGTCATGAAAGCCGTTTAGCATAATGTATTTGATCTGTTTATGCTTGAACAATCTAGAACAAATTCTGACCTTTGCAAAACTACAGTCCAACTATTGATGCCCTAGATAGCTATCATCACTATTAATAACCTACAATAACCATATAAGGACTGCTGCAAAATCTTTATGATATGATGGGTTATTTATGCAGAGCGCATTATTTCATGCACTTGTCACAAGGATGTCAGGAGATTACGATTTCTATTTCTCCAGTTACCAAGATGTGAAAAAATCCATTAGATGTTCAGTACCTGACATATACTAAATATCAATGATTAAACTAAAGTTTACATCAGCTACACTACCATCTCTTCATTGTCCCATTAGTATAGCTAGCTTATTTTCCTACCATTGCACTTAAATTTTTTCTCTGTATCAAAATGTGTCCAGATTTCCCTTGAAATAGATTTAGTTTTGTTTTCAAACATCTAGAAAGATCTCTCATCAAATGCATGCCACTGTTCAAGCCAAACATCTTCCCAAGTCAATTCTCAGCATCAACATACAGCATCATCCAAGTCCCTCAACAAATCTACTAAACGGTAGGAAAGAGTAAGATGACAAAGAGACAGAAGTAAGCCATGAGAATGGTGGTTTGGGGTTGGGCATGTGCTTCATGGGGTAAAGTGTTAACCACACAGTGAGGAAGAGTATAGATCCCAAGCACCCAGATAAATGCCTAGTAGGTGTGGCAGCCTGCTTGTAAGGCAAGTGCTCCTGAGACAGAGGCATGGGGTACCAAGAACAAGCTGGCTATCTATAGTAGCCAGATCATCACATTCTGGGCTCAAGTGAGATATCCTGCATCAATATATAAAGTTGAGAAGAGAAGTGAGAAAGGTAGCTGACATCAACTTCTGCCTCCACATACACATGTACACACACACATATACATGTCCCCACATACATGCAAACATGTGTACATATACTCACACAAATCACTCATTCATACACATATTTTTTAAAAAGACTACTCTGTGATGTGCACACCTATGCCCTTGAGGGTGCCTTTGTCCTAACCTTCACCCCTTGCTTGAAATGCATATTAAGATATTTTGGCATAGATTCAATTGTGCTTCATAAGCCAAAGAGGAAAGAAGGCCAGAGTTATAATTTGGATTTGAAATGTCCCTCCTAAGCCTATGGTAATGGTTTGATGCTCTACTCTGTCTTTAAGGTGGTAGAAACTTTTGATAAGTGAGGAAGATGTAGTGGGAGGTTTTAGGTCATATGAGGTTGGCCTGGAAGGTGTCTGTAGGGGGCTGGTTTCTCTCTCCAGTACAGCCCATCCCTGAGGTGAATGGTTTCACATGCACAATGGTTTCATCTTCACATACCAAGGCTAAAAATAACAGCCAACCAAGTGTTGTAGAGCAATGAGCTCTGAATTGAAACATTCCCTCCCAGAGGAAAGGAGAGGCTCATGAGACTAAGTGAAAAGTCAACTGCCTGGGAAAATGGAAATTCAAAAGATTCTCAGAGACTCCTCCTCAGGTTTACAGAAGTGGGAGGAAACTGCCCCCTGCAGAGAACTGTCAAGCTGCTTGAAAGTTGTACAGGGAGTTCCAGAGTTCCAGCTCTCTGGAGTCATCACCAGTGCTGGGATGGGCTTTATTGACATGCAGCTGCTTTTGAGTCATCCCTGCTCCTGTAAGTAACCCCTCACCCATGCTCCAATTAATAATCCCAATAAACATACATTCTCTCATCAAGCTGGAAATTGTTGCAACCATAACTTGGTTCTATTACAGATTCCCTTTCTGGGGTAAACACTTGTGTGTTGTTTCTCTGTTAAGTGACACCAACTATGACTACACCCTCCAAAACTGTGAGTTTCAGTAAACCTTCCATCATTGTAAGCTGATTACCTCAGGTTTTGTTGCAGGAATTAAAAGACAGCTACCGTGGATAAGATAGTGGGAGGGGGGTGTGGAGAGAATTCAGTAGCCTTGTTGTGGAAAGGCATCTTCTGTCAGTTTATCACTATCTATAGTCCTAAACTCTTCCCACTTCATAAGGGTGGGAAGCTGGGGAGCCACCCTACCTTTGCCCCAGAGTTATATGCACAATTTTGACAATAGACTAAGAAGGGCAAAAGTCAAAGGCTTTTATTATTGCTTCAATAAATCAGCCAGATGTTCACTTAACAGATGAACGCACCTACAAAATTTGTTGGGATTTCTCTAACAAGCGGCTTGCTTAAAATGTGACAACCAAATATAATCACTGCTGGTGGCTTTCTCCAGTTTCTGAGCATCCAACAGCTAGCAGAAAAAAACTGCCAGGACCTGGCCCGGCTGTTGCTTGTCCTCCACATCTTCAATTATCCTATGTCATGGATGTGCTTCATTAAGATGCTGCGTGCCTGAAGTACCATATCTGTTTTCCTGGTGGACATATCAAAAGTTTCATCCCAGCTATACCACCGGAGAGGCGGGTCCTGGCACTGCTCACTCCCTTCCTCTGAGGCTATGTCTTCAAATACCAGCAGCAGGGTTAGGCTTGGCTAAATGTCAAGTTCTCCAACTATAAAAATGGAAAAAAAAATCACTCTAGAAATCCCTCTATCTCTCCTTTCTACTCTATTCTCCCCTCCCTCAACCTTCTGAAAAATAGAAGCTTTATTTATTGAGTAGATTCTATACTGACAATTTTTACTCGTAAAATTGTGTTGAGAATCATGAAAAAGAGGTGAGTCAGACACACTTAATGGCACCAGTTCACCCAGATACCACTTTCCAGGAAGTTGACTTAATGTCTGAAAGCATTTCACTTAGTGGATACATGTCCATTGCCATCTGTCTGCCACTGAAAGGAAGTAGCCTTTACTAGACTGATTCTTAACTGACTGCTCAAAGGTCTTCCCAGACCCAGGCAAAATGTGTGAGAAAGTAGAAAGCCATGTATGGCTCATGATTCTCACTTTTCTTGCTGAAAAAAATCAGCATATAGGGCAAGCAGAGCTCGTGGCTTTCCCAGACCTGAGGCTTTCCAGGTTTGAGACCACTTTTACATAGTGTGAACTACCATAGAAAAATACTACAGCCTGTCTGTTTTCAACAGCTGACTTTTTCTTGGGTTGGCAGGCTGAAAAGTCCAAAGTCAAGGTTCAAGAAAATGTGGTTCCCAGTTGTGGGGATTTTCTGCTGGTAAGGTTGAAGTCTGGCATTACCAGAAAGCCTCTGAGCTCAGTGCTAAAATGACAGACTCCCTTTTTTCAGTGGAAGCCCTTCCTCTGCCTGATCTGGGGAAATCTAAGATACTCTAAGCAGTGTCACATGGCCCAACCCTTCCCTGATAAGAAACCTAACCAACCTGGAGATTTCTGAAAGTACTTCCTCAGCTAATGAGATCAATTGGTTTACATTCATCTATGCCTCTAGCCCTACCTGGTGTTCTTCCTCCATCCCCACTGCCCATGGGATAAGTAACTACTACATTTCCTTTCTTCTGATAGGACCATACCCAGCGAATCAAACACATTCACCTCCAAAACCCCTCCCTACTGCCCAAAGGTTTATAATGTGCCTGATTTATGAAATAAACTCTCTTTCTCCATTCTTCCACTAGGACCATCTGAGGCTCAACTGTTTATTTTGAACTAGGGAAGGAAGTGTTCTTCCTTCCATGGAGAATCTGCTGCCTCTCCCGCACCACCCTCCCAGCCACTTGGCCCTACTCCAGGTGTTCCAAGCTCCTTGAAGCTACCAGGCCTGATGCCAGCAGTTTATCTAAAAGAGCTTTGACCTTCCACTACACTGCAGGGAGGGTTTCTTTCTCCTGCATGCTTATCATAAGGACTGTAACAGTTGGTGATAGAATTCTTCAACTGCTCAGGCCTGGGCAGATATTCTGTGGCAAGGATCCCAACCCATGTTTCACCTTTTTCTCCAAGAAACCAACTGAGCTTGAACCTTCTGTAGATGATCGTGCATTTCTGGCCTGATAAAGCAGTTGGGAATTTCCCACCAGAAGCCACAGAATGGCACCCAGTGAGGGCCCTCTTCTTATCATGGACTTATTGCCTTCTGTAGAATCCTTGACTAGTAGAAAACTAGCTCTAGTATCTCCTCCTCTTATAAAGAGTTTACTCTCACTTGATGGCTCTGTCCTCATAACTATATGTAAATTGCATCACTCCACAGCTTCATCTCTACATCCAGTTACACTTGGGGTTAACCCTTCACTTCATGAGTTTGAGAAGGACTCACATATTCAATCTGTGATCCTGCTTTCTTCTTTCTATGTCATCACCTGTGAATTACCCTGAGACATCTTTCTTGAGATACCTTCCTTTTTCTAATTCCAATGCTAAGTACACTTCTATTATGTCACCTCCTACAGAAAAATTTTTTTATTGTGTTTGATGTTTACACAGCTTCCTCGGCAGAGGGACACAGCCTGGAAGCAAGAACTGTGTTTCACCAGGGTTGTGCCCCACACAAAAGGACATGATTGGGCTTATTACATCTGAGACTTGAGTGACTTAACATCTCTAGGTCTGGATTTCCTTGGCTACACCTGCTGTGGGTATCAGTGTTAAAGGGCTACATACAGTAATGTACATAGGCATGACTCATTAGTCTTTGGGAGGAGTAACCTGCCAGATGGGAACCAATTAGACTCTGAAGAACCACCAAGCTATTTTACAACTCCAGCTTCCTACTGAACAGCACAGTGAATTCAATGATCTGCCGACAAAATTACCAATAATTATTCCTCTGAAATGGGAATGGTAACTGCCTAATTCACAGCACCATGTTAAGATTATATGCAATACCTCAAATCAATGCCTAGTCCTCAGACAGGGTCAATAAATGTGTGCTCATGCCTGTCACATCAGACAGTTGTATGAGTTGGTGCTCATGCCAGAAAAGAATGGTGGCTCTTCCTGCCTCACAAGGTAAAAGTAGTTACTTTACAAATAGCTGCTAGAATTCCTGTTTCTAAACAACTGGCAATGCTGAGGCTTCATCAGACACAGACAACAAAATGGCTTAGCTTCATTGGCTCCATTAATCCACTCTGTCACCCAGAACATTAGCACTGCCAGGGCTGGTGCCAGTCACAGGGCTCTGCCCAACGCTGATACAGCCTAAGGAGCTCTTACACCTGAAGCCAAGAGTATTTGGAAACAAAACTTCAAGAGAGGGGCTGGAAAGATTACTCAGAGGATAAAACCACTGTCTATTCTTACAGAGGAAGCAGGTTCAACTACCACCACCCACATGGCAATTCATATCTGTAACTCCAGTTCCAGAACTATGATGTCATCTTCAGACCTTTGTGGACACCAGACATACAAGTAGTACACAGACATACTTCAGGCAAAACTCATATATATTAAGTAAAACAAAAATAATAACTTTTTTTACCAATGAGCTTCAAAACAAACAAACAAAAAAAAACTATAGGGCTTCCTAAAGCTACTCTTTTTGTCATGTAGCAGCAAAGAACTTTCATGTAGAGGAAGAAAGGAGTGGAGCATCAGCATCTCTTCTGCAGCCCCCTCAGCTAGGACACCTTCTGAATGATGCAGCTTGTGCCCACCAGATTGGGGCACTCGCTGCTTGCCCTATTCCTCCTTGCAAATCTCTTGCAACAAAAACCATCTGCTCAGGAAATCAGGGCCCATTTGCTGACCATGCTATACCCACCACGCTTTGCTTCTGTATACTCCCCCTCCTGGTAGTCACCAGTGCACAGAAAAGGGCACAGGAGCCTAGAGAGGTACAGACGCTTGTGTGGATTCACAGAGCCCTGAAGTGGGACAGAGCTGGATTAGAAATAGTGATCTTCCCTTTGGTTTAAGAATATGTTACCCATTTTTATTTTATGCACATTGGTATTTTGACTGCAAAGATGTTTGCGTGACAGTGTCAGATCTCCTGGAACAGGAGTTACAGACAGTTGTTATCTGTCATATGCATGCTAGGAATTGAACCTTGGTCCACTGGAAGAGCACTCAGTGCTTTTAACCACTGAGATGCCAGAAATTGAGGGAATATCCATCCAATGACTGGCCCAACCTAAGACATACCCCAAGAAATAGAGCCAACCCCTACCACTATTAATGATACTCTGCCATACTTACAGACAGACACATAGCATAACTGCCATCTGAGAACCTCCATGCAGCAGACAATACAAACAGAGGCTGAGACTCACCACCAAACATTTGGCAGAGTGTGGGGTGTCTGGTAGAAGAGTGAGGGGAAGGATAGAAAGACTTAGAGGGGATAAGAACTCCACAAAAAGTCCAACAGAGACAACTAACATAGGCCCATGGGGTTTCAGAGAGACTGAAGCACCAATCAAAGGGCATGCATGAACTGGACCTAGGCCCCCTACACATATGTAATCGATGGGCAGCTTGATCAACATGTGGGTACCCTAGCAAGTGGAGTGGGGGCTGTATCAGGCATGTACTCCGATTGACCACTTACCCCTAACTGGGCTCCAGTGCATGACATAAATGGAGCAGGATGTGCTCAGTCCTAATGAGACTCAGTATGCTGGGGTGGATCGTACAGGGAGGGGGGGAGGGCTTCCCTTGTTTGAGGAGAAGGGGGAGAAGAGATAGGTGAAGGAGGTGGGAGAGCAGGACCCAGAACAGGGGAGGGAGAGAGCTACAATCAGGTTAGATCAAAATGAATGAATGAATGAATGAATGAATGAATGAATGAATGAAAGAACGAACAAACAAATAAATAAATAAACAAACTAACTTAATTATTAAAAAACAAAAAAGAAAAAAGAATACCTTACTCAAATGTTTCTTTCTGGAATGGAAACAATGTCATTCTAGTATAGAATTTTGAAAGTAGAAGCTATAGGATAGATTTCAGCATTACTGACAAAGAGTGTGTAGCTAGCCAGAGCAGGCCTGGGTTTGGTTTGGTTTGGTTTGCTCTGTTTTGCTTTGCTTTGGATTAGGCTGTAGCCCAAGTTGTTATAGAACTCACAGCAATCCTCCAGCCTCCATCCTTCCAACTGTTGAAAATATAAGTATGCTCTATCACTTGGCTCAGATGTGGTTTTGACAATGGTTCTGCCATCCACCAGAAAAAAAAAAATGGTCATTAGCTTTTCTGTGCTACATCTGAGACATTGGTAAAATTGCCTGGTTCAACAAGTATTTATGGTGGTGCAAGACACTAAATTTGTAGTGATGAACAAGAAAGATATAAACTCTGCCCACAAAGAATTTACAGCATGATAGGAAATACTTCCCCCTTTTGAATGTCAGTCCAGAAGGTTAGAGAGAGAGAGAGAAGAGAAAGAGAGAGAGATAGAGATCCAGCACAGCCTCTTAAAGCAGAGTAGCTAATATTCTGAGTGTTTAAAGCAGTCACATTCACAAAGCCAGGATCATCCTGCAGTGACCTCACTGAGACACCGTTCTGTTACCATGCTTTCCCTCAACTCATTTATAGGATCACTTACCTCATTATATTTAATTACTAGTATAATAACTAATTCTTAATGCTTAGATTGTGCTAGGTACTGTTCAAAGCAGCCTGCACAAATTAGCTCTCTTGTCTACCTCTTTTGGTTGAAATTAGCATTTGGAAATTTTACTGCTGAGTTCATCTAGAAATAAATGCTATTAAACCCAGTAGATGTTTTTCCTTAAATACTTGTATTTGGTAAAAACATAAAAATTTTCATCTTTGTTAGGACTGGACCTGGTCTCCAGGTTTTCCCAGCATGCTTCAGTTTCTACCTGTTACAGGGTATGCCCCACCCCCAGAAGCCTTTCCTGTATAATCCAGACTTTCTGTTCTCTCTCTCTCTCTCTCTCTCTCTCTCTCTCTCTCTCTCTCTCTCTCTCTTCTCTCTTCTCTCTCTCCCTCCCTCCCTCCCTGTCTCTCTCTCTGTCTCTCTCCTTTCTCTCTACCTCTGAGTGTGCATGCTGTTTCTCTTTCTCTCTTGCATCCAATAAACCTGACTTTATATAACTTAATTTGGCCTGGATTGGGTCATTTCGCCAGCACGGAATGCACCCTATATTTCTTCTTAAGTGTACAGTTCCCAAGATTCATATGCAAGTATGTAGAACTTTATATATCCCATTATTTTGTGCTAATTTATCTTCCTCCAACCTGGCCTTTAATAATAACCTTCTTATTTGTGATCCTATTATTTTAATTACTCTCACTGGCACAAAACCAGTGAAATTATACTGTATTTATCCTTTTGTAAATAGTTTATTTCACTGAAAATACTGTCCTTGAAGTTCATCTCCATATTAGTATGTGACAAGATTGTCTTTCCTTTATATGGCTGTGCAATTTGCCACTGTGGTGGTTTGAATAAGAATGACCTCCATGGGCTTATACATGTGAGTGCATCAGGGAATGGCATATCTGAGAGGGATTAGAGATGTGACCTTGTGGGAGTAAGTGTGGATGTGTTGGAGAAAGTGTACCACTAGGGCTGGACTTTGGGGTTTCAAAACTCCAAGCCAATCCCAATCTCTTCCTATGGTCTGCAGATCTGGATGTAGAATTCTCAGCTACTCCTCTGGTATCATGTCTACCTGTGTGACCCCTAATATGCACCCCACCATCACAACAGTGAACCAAACCTCTGAAACTATAAGCTAGTCCCAATTAAATGCCTTCTTTTATAAGAGTTTCTATGGGCATGGTGACTCTTTACAGCAATAGAACAGTGACTGAGACACCCACTGTGGGCGTGAAGTGCATTATTTTATTTTCCATTGGTAGGCTTCTGAGTTGTTCCCCTATTTTGAGCTTACTTGTTGTTTATAAACACTTTGGCAACAGAGAAATTAAGGCTCTCAAGTAAAAGAATCAAGCACTCAAAGTTACACATGAGTGACCACAGAGACATCTTCCCTGGCAGTGTGGCAATTGAGCTTCTGACTGTCATCTGTCGTTTAGAGGAAATACTGATTCATTCATTTTCTCCCATGACCTCCTTGAGATCAGGTTGTCCCGTCTCATATAGCACAGTCCTTGACTTACAGAAGGTATTTGATAAACATCAAAATACATGAAAGTAAACTGGTAAAATACATGAAAGAATAATTGGGCCTATATTTCACTAAAGCATAAAGAAGTAACCAGAAATAACCAGTGGGCCTTGAAGAATTTAAGTTTAAAAGAAGATATTGTTTGCGATAGGCTTTGAGAAATAAGTAGACGCTTCCTGATCAGAGACGGAGGCAGGAAAATCAGGCAGAGAAAATAACATGGTCAAAGTGGTGTGCAAAGCATGCTCAGTTCTCTGGACACACTCAGCTCGCCCTCTGCACCCGCATGAGCTGCAGTGACTGAATCAACTGGTACGGTGTAAGTCAATGGGCTCAGTGCAAACGAGGGAGTCTCTTCACAGTTTTGATTGAAGTGAACCAAAGGTATTAGTGCTTGAATTAACAAGTCACATGTACTTGATGCAGGTGAGTAGGCATTAACATCCTAGTTAGTTAACAGAAAGACACAGGGAGAGAGAGAGAGAGAGAGAGAGAGAGAGAGAGAGAGAGAGGTGGGAGAAATGGAACCATGAAAAATAAATGTAAACCCATGTGATACTGGGGAAACGCAGCAATCTGTGTCTAGCATTCTATTTCTATGCTGTTTTCTGCCTTTTTTCCCCAGTCTTGATTTACAAATTTTGACTGCTTAGAGCACACCAAGAACCTAAAACCCTGGGGAAGGAAGCATAAGTCTTATGAAGTACAAAAGTGCATATTGTACTTGAGAAAACAGGCATTATTTGTTTTGGCTAAATCAATGGGAAGTTTCAATAGTGTTCAGCACTCTTTCTACACTCACTGTCTCGGGTTCTTTTCCTTTTACTATGATAAAATACACTGACAAAGCAACTTAAAAAAGAAGAGCGACCTATTTTGACCTTTAGTTCATGATAAAGTCAAGGCAGCTGGAGCTTAAAATATTTGGTCACATTATACATTTGCAGTTGGGAAACAGAGAGCAATGAGTGATTTGTAGGACTCAGCTCACTTTCTCCACTTTATACAGTCCAGGAACCTGTTCTGAGAGAATAATCCCACTCACAGTCAAGATGAGTCTCCCACATCGGTTAATATAATCAATATAATCCCCTATGGGAATGCTCAAGTTGACAATATTGTCATCACACCCACTAGGGAAAAGATATTCAACTAGTTTCCAAGCAGACAGTAAAGCTTTAAAATAGCATGTCTCTCCTCTTGTAGAGGAGCAGGAATTTATTGTATTGTCATTTGTACTCCATACTCCAACAGTGACATTTGGAACACATTGCCAAGTTCTACCTGTCTCTGTGTGAGCAGGATACCTCAACCTCGACTGCTCCCTTTGACTTCGGGCATTGCCCTACACCAAGTTTAATGTCTCTAAAATTGTTTGTTTATAAAAGTATGTCAAGAGCTTCAGGGGTTTGTTGGGGAGGAGGGTACTTGTTCATCTTCTTTGATGCAAATAAGGATATTTAAAGTCAAGTCAGATAGAGTAATCTTCCCGGGGGCTGCATAATGGACCTGAGCCTTATATGGAATAAATTTTTAACAGCAGGAGTTTTGGAAGTGTAACAGGAAAATTCTGAAAGCTTCTGAGCTTATTTCTCAAAACAAAGAATGTATGTAGTTCTCTGTAGACTTGGTGAAACTCTCTGCTCTGTCTCATGAAGAAATGATAGCATACAGATTGTTCTGTGGCCTTCTAAGCTCACTGCAGGAATAACTCGCATGGGCTCTATCACCCTCCGTTTTAGAAAAAGGAAGAATGAATATCAAATGTCAGAGTTAAATACATCACTTCTTATGTTCTCTGAGGTTTCCCCCCAGAGTACATCTTACAGATGAGACCCGGCCCTTCCTTGCATACCTCTGAAAACAGAGGGTTCTCTCATTTTGTACCCACCAGATTAACTCAGATGCCAGGAGTTACTTTCTGGTATAGAGTTACAATTCAATTACCCAAACATCACAGGGAAGGCCTGCTTCCCCTTCCAAGTCAATAATATTCCTACATCTCTCTAGCAATCACCTAGCCAACTCCAGGCCCTTCCAGCTCCTCAGTCTGTATCCCACACATTAACCAGGTCCAATGCAGAGAACTTTGCAGCCTCCTCCTCAACTAGATTTGTTTTTCTCCAGGAAACAAAATAGACATCAGAGAATTAGCTTTAGATTGCTAATTAGCATCCCCAGGGTTGTGAAAAAAGAACACAGTTTATCTTTTTTTTTTTCTCCTCAAGGTAAATTAGCACATTTAACACTTCCAGATTTTACACCTTCTATTTGGATTGTCTTGATTTCTTAGACATATCTGAAGTCCTGATTTTTAAACATATGTTGACCTAGGCCTTACCTAGAAAATGAAAATAACCCAAGAAAGATTTCTAGAGAACTGTGATATTGGGAGATAGGGCAGATTTTCCATAAAGTCATCCAAAAGTGGAGAGGAGAGACATCTCAAAGTGTCTGAGTTCATAAGACAGGAGACTGAAAATGTTCAAAAACTCCAAATAGTGGGAAGAGCATGATGGGGCGGGCAGAAGAATGTGACCTGTGCCAGGTAGTGATGAGACAGACTGTGATCACCACTGTGTCCGGCTGATGAGACTGTGATCACCACTG
>CAJQZJ010004888.1:13887586-13924460 GCA_907164525.1 Lophiomys imhausi
ACCACTGTGTCCAGCTGATGAGACTGTGATCACCACTGTGTCCGGCTAATGTTGCTTCCATCTTCATCTACCAACTCCCTGAGTGATCAGGTGAGCAAAGCTGACCAGACAAAAAAAGGACACAATCAGCCAATCTGAGCTGAAGACTTCTGAGGCTGACTTAAGGAAATTTAAATAAAGTTAAAGTCTAGGATGGTCATCCTTCTATGTCTGTGGAGCATTGGCTCCAGAATACATATAAATCCACAAATGTGTGATTTCTTTCTATAAATGGTGTTGTACTTGTGTGAAACCTTCATACATCCTTTCATATTCTTTAAATCACCCTCAGATTACTTACAAAATACCCCACATTATGTAAATGCGATGTAGCTGCATTTATCCTATATTGTTTAGAGAATATGAATACATATACATATATATATATATATATACATACACTGTTCAGTGCAGATGCACATTTTAAAATTACTTTTAATGCAGGTGGTTCAATTCACAGATCCAGAAACCACTGAAATGAACATCTGGTTACACTTTTTGTTCTTGTTTTTCTTTCTGTAGCTGTGGAAAATGTCAACCAAAAGCAACTTGTAGGTTAAGAGTTTATTTGGCTTATACTTTCAGATCACACCCCATCACTGAGAGAAATGAAGGCAGGAACTCTCAGCACAAACGCTGGAAAAATGCTGCTTTCTGGCCTCAAGCTCATGCTCAGCTAGCATCCTTAACACAGCTCAGGATTATCTGCCTAGGGAGAGTGATGCTCACAGTGGGCTAGGCCTTCCTAAATCAATTAATAATAAAGGAAATTTTCCAGATATGCCCACATGCCAATATGATCTAGTCAATTCCCTCAATCAACGCTTTTCTCTCAGATGACTCTAGCCTTTGTCAAGTTGAATATTCAAGCTAACTAGACATTCACCTTTTCCTTGGGAATGATGGGCTAAAGTAACCACATGGCAGAGATCCCATTATCATGTCTCATCTTTCCAGCTATGCAAGGGAAATCATACTGAACCCACAGAGAAAACCTCAAGAAGTGTTGGAAGAGCAAACTCAATATCGAACCTATCAGCCTTTTGGTTCCAACCACTCCTGAAACTCCAACTTATATACAGTCCATGTATAGGCAACTATAAATTTAGGTCAGAAGCTTTAGGTTCTGAGTAGCTCTTTGTTAGAATCTCATTTAGGCTAAATTCCAGCTATCAACCAGAAAAAAAGACTCCTGTCTGAAGGCACAGAGGTAGAATCTTCTTTCAAATCCATTCAAGCTGTTAAAAAAATTTTTATGGAATGAAGAAGATGATGTTGGCATGTCCTTCTTTTCTGTTGCAGGGGATCCTACTCATATAAGCCAGTCCAGATCTTTCTGCCATGGATCTCTACCTCTACCTCAGAAGCAGAAACCTAAGTCTTTGAATTGTTCTTTTTCCTTTGCCTCCCTCTCTGACACAGACAAAAAAAAGTTCTCTCTTCCTAAGGGCACGTGTGAATATATTGGGCCAACACAGAAAATTTCCTGTTTGACATCAACTCGTGTGGTATTACAGTTACATCCTCAGTATCGAGGTATTCTCCAAATTACCTAGTTTTGTGTTTCATTGAATAACACTGGAATATAATCTAGAGAACATATTTACCTTAGACTGTGAGGATCACAGATTTACCTGAATTAACTAGCAGGTATACTGTGTTGCAAAATAGAAACTAATCAGAAAGAAAGTGATAGAACGAAGACCTTAGCTAAGAATCAAGGGAGATCTAGGCATATCAGTGAATGGAAAGGAATTCAGTATGGCCTAGCA
Organism: Lophiomys imhausi; assembly: GCA_907164525.1. Taxonomy (NCBI): domain Eukaryota; kingdom Metazoa; phylum Chordata; class Mammalia; order Rodentia; family Muridae; genus Lophiomys; species Lophiomys imhausi. Next base: position 13,889,398 of record CAJQZJ010004888.1, read on the forward strand.
AAGGCTACGGAAAATAGGCAGTGAGAGACCAAACTAGAGGGTGAATCAAAGGCTAATCAGCAGAGTTAGTACAGCCTGCAGCTCCTCCTAAGCCACATTCTCAAGTATCGGCACACTGAAATCATGTCAGAAAGTAAAATTTTCAGCTTGTCAGTTTCTTCAAATGAAGAGAGGTGATCTAGAAGGAAGCTGGATGTTGTAGGTAACATGTTTTAAACTGCAACACACATTAGGAGCTTATGATATTCCCTCGCCTCTCCTTTATCTTCATGTGTTCTATTTTCCCTTAACTCCAGATTCACAAATTCATTCTTTCAATATATACCTTTTCTGCCTGTAGCTGCCATGCATAAACAACACAGTGATAAACAGATTAATTTTCATGAATCTGAGAACCTCACAGACCAGAGGGAGAAACTATTGACATTCAGTGTCAACAAGTAAACAGCAAGGTGTGTGAGGAATGCAGAAATAGAGGTGTTGATATTTGGGGAGCATTCCATCATAGTTTAAAGCACAATTCTGCTCCTGTTTCTTTGGAACAGTTATTTTGGTTATCATCTGTAAGCAGAGATGAGAGGAACAGCCCACATGGAGTGAATCTGAAAATGGTGGGCAACTTAAAACAAAATGTTGGTAATAGGATTGGTACACAGTTCTACTTTCTTATGTACTCATATTACAAATTATTTGTTCAGCTTATATTTATGAAGTTGCATTATATTTGAGGAACTGAAAACTTACAGACAAGAATATACAATATCGGACATTGTTTCATGCATCCCATTTTTAAAAATCTCTTTTCTATTATCAGCTCAACATGACCTGCTTTTTTGTCTCCTATATTTATTGATTATAAGCAAACTAATTCTTTGAATAAGCAAGCCCCTTTCATTTATAAAAGAATATCAATATTCAAATATCACTCACAGACATCTTATTCTCCTGTATCCTGTCATGAAATCTTTCTTTTCCACTCTTTCTCTTTATTTCTTTTATCTGCTCAAATTCCCTATCTCATTCTCTTCCTCTTCTTTTTTTTTTTGCTTTTTTTGATACTATAAAATAATTACAACATTTATCCCTTCCCTTTCATCCTTTCTCCCTCTTCTTGCTCTCCTTCAACTACATGCCCCAAGCTTCCAAAAAAGGGAGACAAACAACAGTCCCACCTAGCTATGACATCTATGAACTCCAAAAATGACCAGCATGGCACAGTAACCCTAAGGATGTAGTAGTGGCACACAAACCTTGGTGGTAACCAACAGCTCTCTAATGGGACTTAAAATCCACTTAACAAAAGCAGAAACATGCCTAGTATTGGAAACCAAGCTAACTACTTGGTTCTAGTGAAGTTGCAGTTACTGAAGGATAATCTATAACTATGCGTCACTAAACCACCATAATTCCTAACAACAATTTATAAGCATTTGTCCTTAAAATCACAGATAAATGTAGTCCTAAATCATCATCAAAGAAACTTCTCTTTTCAACTGACAGAGAACACTCACCACAGAGAACTACACTCAATCAAAATGAAGAGTTTTAGAGCTCAGTTCCAGTGAATACATCTACAAAGCATTCTTTTCTTCTTGGAAACCATTGCTGCCATTGGTTAAAGGAAGTATTACTATACAGCGCTTTACAAAGACAATGTGAATGATTTCTTTTTCTAATAAATTATTTTTTATTTTATGTACATTGGTGTTTTGACTGTATGTATGTCTGTGTGAGGGTGTTGGATCCCCTGGAACATAAGTTACAGGCAATTGTGAGCTGCCATGTGGGTGCTGGGATTTGAACCCAGGTCCTCTGGAAAAACAGTCAGTGCTCTTAAACACTGAACCATCTCTCCAAGCTGTAAATGGTTGCTTTAAGACAACCAGTTACAAAGAATCATCATCATTTTTTTGCTATTAATAAATTATTAAAACGAATGGAAAAACAGAGCAACAACCCCTAGAGCCCAGCTGAAAGTCAAACACTCATTCCTAAGTCTATCATCTCATAATCCTGTACACTTCAGACAAGGCAACTATATCCAATAGAATGATGCAAACCACTTCCAAGAGACCAAATATCATAGAGATAACTTTCGGTGATAAAAAGTTAATCAAGGTATCATTTCACCAAGGAAGTTCACCAAATTTCTAACCTGGAAGGAGTTGAATTAACACTTTATGGTGGGCCCATATGTCTTATGGTAAGAGTCAAACCATGAATGGCCTTGAATTTTCCAATAAGGCTGTTCTAGGAGTTAAGCTACACATGTAGCCCTACCAAACCATGATCATCACTTCTCCTATAAGACCCACAGAAACCATGCCATCTTCCAAGCACTATGTTTGGACCTGTTCACAGAATCTTTGGTAGAAACAGAAAATGGTCTTCTGCCCCTGTTTTCAGATCAGCATGCTGAGGCTTTAACAGGTCAAAGACCTTCCCTGTGGTCATATAGCTCTCCCACAGCAACATAGAAGGATAAGGATGTATTGAGAATGTGCTTTCTCAGTCAGAGACCATAGCTTATTTTTCCCTGGGTCTTCAGAAGTTCTCATGGCACACAGCAGGTGCTCAGTACATGTATGCTACTGATAAAATCAGATACACTGATCCTAGACATGTTTTACAACTTCCCTGGGGCAAAGATAAAAAGACTCAATGGTTTTATTTGTAACATCTCAAATGATTTCTATGTCTGTCATTTATTCTCCCTATAGCACAGCTTTGTATTCAAAAGAGGGGGTTGTTAATCTCATGAGTCTCTTCATTTACTAAGTAGCAGGCTGGGGTAGGGGGAGTTATATGGCTTGATGTGTATTTCAATTCCTGAGATGGGTAGAGTGCACTCATAAACGCACAGCAGAAACAGGGAGCCTTATTAATCTGTGGCTGATAGCAAACGTTACATCCAGAGTTGAGAGGCTAACAGAACCTGCTCCTGAAACCCACAGTCCTGCCTCCACAGAGTCCCAGAGATGGATCAAGAATCGAAGCCACCCTGAATTAAGTGGGATCAATCGAGAGGACAGGCAAGTGAGTTTTTACTTCTTTTAGAAATTAGAGAATAGGTACTCAAAATTTGCCATGAGTAGAATTGAGTTCAAACTCCCGGGTCTTCTAGAAAACATTATGGAAGACACTGATCTCTGGGTTTCAATGTACTGTTTGTCTTTAAAAACAGTGTTGAAAGTGTCATGATGAAAATCAAGTGAAATGACATAGTTGAGGCACTTAGCCTGTTTTCATTCTAGAATGTGATCATCACATACAAGATATCTGTTGTATGATCAAGAGGACAACTATGCTTTAGTTACCATCCTAGTCTATCCAGGCCTCCCACAGAAAAATACCAGAGACTGGATCCATTTATTTCCTCATGACTCTGGATGCTAGACAATCTAAGATAAAATGCTAGCCAATTCAGTTCCTGCTGAGAACTCCCTTCCCTTTTGACTGCTTTCCTACAATATCCTTACAGAGTAGAATGATTTCTGTTGTCCCCTTTTTTCTTATAAGATTTATTGGATCAAGATCCCACACCTACAATTCTATTTTGCATTAATTACTATAGGCATTGTAATAGTCATATTGAGGGTGAAACTTTAGTACATGTATTTAGAGGTAACATTACTAGTTCATAACAGCTTCTCTTTGGAAAAATGAGGAATTAAGAATAATGAGTCTGGAGCAACTTGGCTCTGGTATTTCCTACCCTATGCAAACTCCTCTAACTTCTCAACTCAAAATTTAATACCCTTCACTGAGGTCCTATTGAACTTCTCATATAAATACATAGCTATCTATTCACTAGCTTGTTTTAATCATTGGAGTAGGAGCTCTTTGAAGGCTAGGAATATATTTTAATACTGTATCAATGGAGTTAGACAAACCTCACTCAATGAACAGTAGTTGTATGGTGTGCTGACTACTTTTATGTCTACTTGTTACACAAACCAGAATTAACTTAAAGAAGGGAACATCAATTGAGAAAATGATTCCATAAGATATGGCTATAAGGCATTTTCTTAATTAGTGATTGATGGAGGAGGGCCCAGCCCATTGTAGGTGGTGCTATCACTGGGCTGGTAGTCCTGGGTTCTATAAGAAAGCTGGTTGAGAAAGTCATGAGAAGCAAGCCAGTAATCAACACCCCTCCATAGTCTCTGCATCAGCTCCTGCCTCCAGGATCCTGCCCTGTTTTGGTTCCCATCCTAACTTCCTTTAATGATGAACAACAATATGGAAATATAAGCTGAATCAGTCTTTTCCTCTCCAACTTGCTTTTTGGTCATGATGTTTCAATGCAGCAATAGAAATTTTAACTAAGAGCGATGGATGGATGGATGGTTTGAGGGATGGATGGATGGATGGATAGATGGATGAATAAATAGATGACACCATTGATGAATGGATCAATGGATCTTTCTGTTAGTGTATCAGTAGAATTTCTTCCAACAGGTAGAAAAACTAAACACAGAAAAAGACTGAGACTCAAGAGCCTAGCTCAACATTATCAGTGGAAAATCCCTCCAGACTCCTCTGTTGAGTTATAGAACAAGGTGACAATTTCTGCTGTGCCAAGAAGAAACATGACAAGGCAGTGCACTAGAAAAATAGAGAGATAACATGTAGCTCACTATGGGGAGAAAGAAACAAAAACAAAGGGCAGGGTTAGGAACAAGGCACAAGGCACAGCTGTCACAGAGCACCACCACCACCACTACCACTAGCCATTCCAATCTGGAATCTGAAGCTGAACTGTAGTCACAGGAGGCTTCTAGATGGTAAGGCACCCAATGCCTTTGGGTAAAACTGGTGTTTGGAACTGGAGCTGGAGCTTCAGTATCAAATTACCAGTAAGAAGGCCATAAGGCAGTTCTACCAGTGTGAGTCCTGTGAGGTAAGCCAGGTAAGAAAGTGTTCTGTGTACTGCCCTAGGCCACTTTGACTTCTGCTGGATAAGTAAGAGCTAAGCAACACTTGATTTCTTTGAGCTAAAGATATCCCCAGCCTTCATGCCCTCAGGTAGACTGCCAATGCTCCAAAGCATGTTTTGGACTCAGTAAGAGGGAATTTGGTCTGAGAAAGCTCTTTCTGTGAAAAATAAAGCAGAAAGAATATAAGTTAAGGAATATAGATATACTTGAAACAACAGGACTTGAACAAATGAAACAAAACAACTGCCATTTGCTAAAAACCCTGCTATGACTTTGGAGCTGTATTAACAGATTCCATATGTTTTCTCATGTAAATGAACACACAGAACCCCCTCAGACTCAGGGGGTTCACTGATTTTATCAAGACCATAAAGCCAACAATTAGAGAAAGATCTTTTTCTTTTCACTACTCTATACTGCCTGTATAATACTATGGTGATATTCGCCCACAAACATCCACATCATAATATTCAATTTTTAATATATTCCTTTATATGGCCAAGAATACTTGAAGATCGATTGAGATGAATATTCTGAAATAGAGATGGCACTTTGGGTTACCCAGGTAAATCCTAAATGTAATAACAAATGCTTTGTGGGTCAGGAAGTTCAAAAGAGACAAGAGACATGACAACAGAGACTGGAGGTTGGAATGACAGGCACATGAGCAGACTTCTGTAGCTAGAGTAGAGAAGGGATGGGATCCCTCTTTAGAGTATCCTGAGAGGGCTAACCCTACCTGAGTCTTAACCCATGCCCAGTAAGACAGATACAGTAACTTCCTACTTCTAAGATTGGTAAGAATGAACATAGATGATGAAATGTCCTTGTGGTTCGGTGAGGAATCATTTGGGTGGATACCCAGAAGTGGTATGGCTGGGTCTTGAGGTAGAGTTATTCCAAGTTTTCTAAGATATCACCAGACTGATTTCCATAGTGGTTGTACAATTGTGCAGTCTCACCAGCAATGGAGGAGTGTTGCCCTTTCTCCACAACCTCACCAGCATGTGCTGTCATTTGAGTTTCTGATCTTAGCCATTCTGACCAGTGTGAGATAGAATCTCAGAGTTGTCTTAAGTTGCATTTCTCGGATGATTAAGGATGGTGAGCATTTCTTCTCAATGTTTCTCGGCCATTAGAGATTCCTCTTCTATGTCCATAGCAGCCTTATTTGTAATAGGTAGAAACCAGAAACAGCCCAGATGTCCCTCAACTGACTGGCGAATGGATAAAAAAAAATGTGGTACGTCTACACAATGGAATACTACTCAGCCATCAGAAACAATGAAATCATGCAATTTTCAACCAAATGGATGGAACTAGAAAAACTCATCCTGAGTGAGCTAACCCAGACTCAGAAAGATGCACATGGCATCTATTCACTTATAATTGGATTTTAGCCATATAGAACAAGATAACTATACTACAACCAATGCACCAAAAGACACAGGAACCTATCCTTGTTACCTGTTAAGGAGACGCTTTGCCCTAGTGGTGCTGCCATGTAGGCCCCCAGTACATGAGTAAGCTCTTAGCCCTCATATAACTGCTGAACTGGAGTGGGGGACTGATATATAGGGGCACTCCACTCCAGAGAAGTAGGACAGAAGGGAGAGGCGGTAGAGGGTGGGAGGGTGGACTGGGAGACATAGAAAGAAAGAGGGCAGAGTGATGAAGATGTAACTTGAAGTAAGAAATAAACATTTAAAATGAAAAAATGGTAAGAAAATTAATTCCTATTGCCTTAATCAGCAATGTTTATGTTTGTTACAGCAGCCATGGGAAACAAATGCAAACAGTGAGATGTAAAGAATGGAAGATGGATGGAAAAGTCTTGGATCTAATACCACTTAAAATTTTAATTGCAATTATTTATTTCTGAGAATCATAAAGATGTTAAAACAATGAAACATGCCAGGCGTTGGTGGCGCACGCCTTTAATCCCAGCACTTGGGAGGCAGAGGTAGGCGGATCTCTGTGAGTTCGAGGCCAGCCTGGTCTACAAAGTGAGTCTAGGACAGCCAGAGCTGTTATACAGAGAAACCCTGTCTCGAAAAAACCAAAAAAAAAAAAAAACAATGAAACATGATCATATCCACTCTATATTTCCCTTCTCCAACCCCCAAGTCCTCTCAGTATCTGTCTCCCAACTTCATTCCTCCTCTTCCTCTCCCTGCCTTTCTTATTCTTCCTTCTTTTTGACATCACACTAAGTCCAATCAAGGTCACTCAGATGGGCATAGTTATTGGACCCATCCATTGGACTGTGGGAAACCTGCTAGTGGAAACACTCTCATAAAGAAATGAATCACCTTCCTTGAGCAGTGATCATCTACCAATAATGTTCAGTAAGAGGTGAGGACTGGGGAACACATCTCAGACCAATGGCAGAATTTATGCTCCCCTGGTCTTGTGCAAGTCTTGTGCAGGTAATCACAGCTTCTGTGGGTTTCAACAGCAGCAGCCACGCCATATCCTTCAGAAAGCATCTTACAGTAGTTCTGCCCACCTACAGATCTTCCTTTTTTTTTTTTTTTTTGCCCTCTTCTTCAATAATGTTTCCTGAACTTTTGGTAATGGTAGGCTAAGGGGGGTTGCTTGATTAAGATGTGACATTTATGGCTATATAAGGTTACATTTCTGTTGCTGTGATTAAAGATAACAACCAGCAACTTACAGAAGAATTATTTTATTTTGTCTTATTGTACCAGCAAGACAAGAGCCCATGATGACAGAAGGTATAGTGGTGGGAAGATATGTCAGCAGCAAGCAATAAGCATGGCAGCAAGTGACAGAATCTGAGAGGTCACACATACCATTAAACACAAACATGAAGCAGAGAATCAACTGGAAGTGGGGCAAGAATATCAAATCTTAAATTCCATCTCCAATGATGTATTTTATCCCACTAGGATACATTTCTCCCAACTCTCCAAACACCAACAACAACTGAGAACCAAGTGTTCAAATACATGAGTCTATAGGGGCATTTCTTTTTTTGGTGGGGGGTGTAGGGGTTAGATAAATTAGATTTAGAAAATATATAGGAATTTCTGATAATGCTTTTCAGGCCCCGAAACATAATTTTAATTTCTTCCTTGAAGTCTCCATCTATAATACCTGGATGAATAAAGAATCCTTGACAAGTTAATCCATTTTTTCCAAATATTAATCCTATTGTCCCTGATGGTAAAGGACCATAGATACCAGTGGTTAACATATAACATTCATCTGTTTTGGATAATGTTTTAGATTGATCTGTGGTCAAATCTAAAACTGTAGTACCTTCAGTAGCCTGTAAAAGATCAGCAATAGTTAATTTTGTTCTTCCTGCCTGTCTGTTTCCCTCTGGTTGGATGATGGATGACGGTTCACATTGTTTTGGGGGGCCTGAACCGGTAGGCCCCTCCCCTCGTTTCCCAGCAAGGGGTTACCTCTGACATCCGTTTTAGCTTTACAATCCCAGGACCAGTGTTTACCTTTTCCACAACGAGTACAAAATCCTGGAGACCTTAACCTTCTATTGCCATTAGAAGCCGTTCGTTCCCTTCTACGACCATGTTCGCCATTAAAAGCCGTTCATTCCCTTCTATGACCATGTTCTGTAGAGTCCAGACACCTATCATTTCGAGTTCTGGAGGATTCAGCCTTACGATATCTTTGGAAATGACCAAGTTCACCATTTTTAAAGCACTCATTAAGACCCCTAGCAACTGCTTGTGCTATGACATTAGTCTGATGCTCTTGAAAACCAATATCAGCTGTTTCTCTTATCCATTCATCTACTGGGGCTCCTCGAGCTTTCAATGGCCTAATTGCCCTTTGACATTCAGCATTTGCATTTTCATATGCCAAGGCATTTATCAAGTCCTGTCTGGCATCAGGGTTATCTACATCTCTCTCCATAGCTGAAGTCAATCTCCCTAAAAAGTCTGAGAAGTTTTCCTGAGGACCTTGTATTATCTTGGTAAATGAAGTAAACCTTTTCCCAGCCTCAGCCACCACATCCCAGGCCCTCAGAGCTGCAACACGACATTGTTTGATGACAACATCTTCAAATTGAGTCTGTAACCGTATGTCAGCATAAGGTCCCTCACCAAGCATTTGGTGGGTTGTGACATTTATTCCCCTTGCCATATTTTGCTGCTCTAATTTTGTGGCTTCATGTCTCCACCATGACAAACATTGTAATTGCTGGCTACCTTCTAGCACAGCTGATATCAGTCCCTTCCAATCTTGGGGAATGACTCTATTTTGTATAGCCCAATTATTTAGCATCTGTTTAACGAATGATGAGTGCATTCCATAAGAGGCAATAGACTCCTTAAATCTTTTTAAATGCAAAATGTCTATTGGATGCCATGTTAATTCCTGATGGAGTTGACCGTTATTATTATCAGGCCTAATTTGAAACATAACTGGAAAAGCTGATGGTGATTGTGCAGTACCATGTAGCTCCTCTGGGGGTGCCCTTGGTGCCACATTGGCACCATTACCTACCTGGTTTCCTACTGGCACATGCGGCGGCTTTTTTACTGGTACATGCAGCGACTGTGGAGACCTAGCTAGAAAAGAACTTGCCATTTTCTCAGTTCCAGTCACCTGCCCTGCCAGAATTTTCTTAAGCTCCTCAATCTGCATTTCCATAATTTTTAATTGTGTAACAGACGTCTTCCTTATGACAAACCAATAAAATAAAAAAAGTAAACAGCATAAAACATTCGGTCTGATTGAAAAACAGTGTAGAGGTCAGCAGTAAACATTGCCATATTGTCAACAACTGGCATCATAGTTTCAAAATCTGCAGTTTTCTCTATAGTTTTGAAAATAAAATTACCCATAATGCCTTACCACGTTGAGCGCCACCTGTAACCGAACTTTTAAATTATTATTTAACACTTATTTATTTATTACTAAATTCACTTATAACAAACACCAACAATTTCTTAACTATTAATCCTATAATTACTACAACCCCTTTAACCTATCCACTAAACCTATTGATAATTATAACAACTACTTTCATAACCTTTTAGAATGATACAGTCTCTGGGGCAGGTCTTCAGTCGTCAGGAACACAGTCTTTGTTGTAGATTCTTTAACGCACTTAGCAGTCCTTTTTCTGGATCTCTCAGATGCAGGTTCATCAGGGTAAGTTGGTTATTGCAGTCTCACCTTAAATAAGGCTTCATGCTTTCTTCTCTGTGGGAGACCCTAGCCGTCTGCAGGCCAACTTACTTCTTTTGAATCAGGAACTCAGCTGCTCTGCCTCAGTCCTTAAAGCCAGGCACAGTTTCCCCTAGGCCACTGATCAGACAGATCAAACCCCTCCAGGCAAAAGCTGAGCCACAGGGTCCAGTCCTTGTCCTTTTGGTGTCTTGCTCAGGCTTTCTTTGCTCACCAGCTTCTTTCTGCTTCAGGGAGAGAGCTGGCCATCAATGGCCAGCCCTTTTTTCAGCAGGACTCTTGGAGCTATCTAGCATCAGGGGCCTCTTCTTTTTCTGGGCTCCATGCACTGTCCTTAAACAGGAGGAACTCTGTTTCAGCTTAATTTGGGCTCCGCCCACTTAGCAGCTGAAAACAATGTCAGGCCAGATACTTTGTTTCTTCAAGTCTATTGAGTCTTTCCTGTTTTCCTGACTTCAAACTTGTTTTTCAGTCTATTGAGTCTTTCCTGTTTTTCCTGACTTCAACCTTGTTTTTCAGTCTATTAAGTCTTTCCTGGTTTTCCTGACTTCATGCTGATAATGCTCTTCAGGCCCCAAATTAAGAGACAGTATCAGAAACTCCTATATATTTTCTAAATCTAATTTATCTAACCCCTACAGGGGGGGGGGGATCTCTGAAGTCTCTATATTTTTTATTTTATTTTATTATTTTTTGTTTTTGGTTTTTTGGGGGGTTGTTGTTTTGTTTTTTAATTTATTTTTTATTTCTTCAAGTTACATCTCATCCACAATCCCCTCCCTACTCCCTCCTCCAGCCCCACCCTCCCACCTCCTTCCCCCTCAACCCACCCATCCTCTTCCTTTTATTTTTTTTTAAGTTTAAGCTATATCTTTTTCCCCCAACAGCTCCCCCTTTCAATCCAACAAATGGCTCTTTCTCTTATAACAATAAATACAATACAAAGCAACAGAAATAAATAGGCCACAATTATGAGAGTTATATGGCTTTGCATACATTCTCAATGTCCAGTCCATATGTATTTGGCATCTGACTTTAACATTCTACAATCTAAGCATCTCCATGGATAAAGTTCTATATCCATCTCAGCTTTCATCCTAACTTGCATCACAATTTTAAAAACATCTTAGATCCAGAACACCCTCTTAATTCCTAAACAACTCAAAATTTATCTATGAGACTCTAGCTATCTAGTCTTCAACCACCTCAGAGACCTGAGAGGGATAAATATACCTGGTTATACAGGAAGTGCAGGGCCTGCAGCTTCCAAAACTAAGAAATGACATACCAGTGGCTGCCTGGACAGTTCCCATTTTCTCTCCATACATTACAGCATCAATCTTCAGCCGTTTGGCCCCATTTCTCTGACAGACATTGATTGTAAAACAGGAATTACGAAGGACTTACCTACCCTGTCTTGGCATAGCTAGGCTGTCGACTTACCTGCTTCCAAGTTTTGTCCTGTTTGGACAGCATTCTGTCTACAATTGAAGCAAGGGATTTTTCTTGCCAGGAAATAGGCTTGCCACTAATTTCCCCTATTCTACTCCAAGTAGAAGATGAGCATCAAAAAATCTCCAATTGGAGATGGTTGAATTATAGGGACATTTCTTAAACAAAACACTGTCTCTTATTCTCAGCGCTTGGACTAAGTATGTGTCTCTTCATTGGCTATTGTCTACTGTGGAAAAAAAAGCTTCTCTTACCAAGATTGAAAGAATCCAGGTCTACGTATGTAGACATAAATGTTTATGAAGGCAATCTGATAACCTATCTCAAAACCAATCTCAAAATAACAACATCATGTTCTACCCTCAGGCCTATGGTTTTACTATTCATTTGCTATCGACCAAGGCTATAAGGTATAAGTTCCTTCCTGGGAAAAGATTCAAATCCAATAAAAAAGCAAATTAGCTATTCCATGACAGCCATGACACTATTGCACCAGTAGACATATCTTGCCAAGCAACTCAATATTGTAGCATGCAAGTCCTAGAACTATGCAAGACCACTGATGTGTGTGGTCTTTTTTCCAGTAGCCTGAATAGCATCTTCTAGCAACTGTAAAAGCTAGCCAACAGGGAAGACTCCCAGCCAGTTTGCGATTGGTTTCTCTATTTCAACCAGCCCAAATTGATGGTGTCTTCACTAATAGACCCTTACCATGTAGGTATTGTGAGTAACCAAGAGAAATGACAATATCCTGTGTTATCTTGGAGACTTCTTGGGCCTTTCTGACCAGTAACACGTAGGATGGTGTCCCATGCTTTGCACTCAAATTTTCAGCCACCTTGGAAATCAGTCTGGAAGCTTCTCAAAATACCAGAAATAGAACAGCAATATGACTCAGCTCTGCCTGTCCTGGAAATATCTTAAAAATTAATAAGAAGTTGGCAATTGATCTGATCATGGAAATGGCATGGTATAAACAATTAAAGTTGACAGAGGGTATACTTGCTACCCATCCCCCATCCCCACACTGTACCTCCCAAGATGACTAATCTTGGTGTCAACTTATAACACTAGAAAGAGGAAACCTCAATTGAAGAATTTCCCCCATCAGATTGGCTATGGTCATGACTGTTGGAAATTATCTTAGTTGTTAGTTGGTGTAGGAGGGCCCAGCATATTGTGAGCATACCTGTCCTAGGAAGATATGCCTGGACAGTATAAGAAAGGGAGATGAACATGAGTGTAGGAGCAACCAGCAAGTACTGTTCCTCCTCAGTTTCTGCTTCAGGTTCCAGCCTGGAATTCTGCCCTTGGCTTCCCTCCATGATGGACTATAACCTGTAAGGTGAAATAATCTCTTTCCTCTCCAAGTTGCTTTTGGCCATGGTGTTTGTCATGGAAACAGATAAACAAACTAGAACACTATGGACATAGATCTCCTAAGCTACAATATGTCTGATTCAGTTCAAACAACCTCTTCCTAATGCATTTTCAACCTATCATAATCCATGTAATCTCACCACTACAGGATGGTATGATAAACTACTCAAGCATAGATGACACAAATATTTAATGTACTCTCCATTTTGGCTTAGAAGACTTAAGACTATCAACTTCTTGGATATTTGACCTTTAAAAACCTCTTCCAGTCTTGCTCTTATTGAACTCTTATCTTGTGTAGTAAGCAGACTAAGCAATATTGCCAACTATATTTTTTCATGTGGAGAAATAAGCCTCAGAGAAATGCTACTCAAAGGAGATAAGATTCACATTGTAGGCCAGTGTATTAGTAATCAGTCAGCCAGAGCAGAGTACCATGCATAGGGTGATTTAAGCAACATAAATGTTTTCCTCATGGCCTTTGATCTTCTAGAAGTCAAGATGATGGTGTCATTACATGTTGTTTCTCCTGAGACTTGGTTGCTCTCTTTGGCTTGAAGATGGCTGTCCTCTTCCTATACCTTCAGGTGATTTTTCATTTATACATCTGAACCCTTGCCACTTATAAGGATTCCAGTTGTACTGACTAGGACTCACTCTGATGATCTCAGTTTAGCCAAATAATGTCTTTGAAGATCTTATCTTCTAACTCAATCATATCCTGAAGTACCAAGAGCTAGTCAGTAAAAGTACACAAATCAGCCCTTTACAACTTTTTCAGGGGTGTCCATCTTTTTGACATATGACAGGATGTTGTCATCTACAAAGTCCACACTAGACAATCATGCATTCTCATCATAAAACACATTTCATAGTGCTTTACCTAAGCTCACAGTTTTGTGTCTGACTGTATTCATAGCTGTCTTTAGCCACATGTGGCTCGTGGGCCAGAGGCAGAGCACACGTACAAGGCCTATGTTGTTTTGTTTCTCTAACCACCTCACTGATAATCCAATTATTTCTAGTACAGATAATGCAATTATTTCCCTGAAAATGAAAAAGTTATATGAACTACTATTGTCATCCTAGAATTCTGGGTTTCTTTTATGACAGATCTTTGTTTTCCCCTTTGAACACTTGAGTTTCATAAAAGAGACATGCTGAAGACTCTGGGCTATGAGGCCAAGCACTCCTGGCCTCCAGATAGTCTTCCAGCTTAATTCTCACACCACCACAGACACAGAGAGATCCTTCTCCTGAATCAGGGGAACTTCCACCATCTGACAAACAACTCACACTCAGAAATCAGGAATTCTTTAGTGAAACCAAAAGCCACCTATCTTTAGGCACCTTTTCTGTATGGGGCAGCTCTTTGCTTCTCTGATGGGTGACATTTAAGAGAATACAGCATGAACAGATTGAGGAAGCTCCCTCACAGCGGGGAGAGGGAGTGATGGGACAAACATGCCAAGTCCTTTCATGTGCAGTACAGACCTCACCATGGTTGAGGGACAAACAAATGTCACTTCCTGAATGTAATCCCTGCTTGTCAATTCTTTTCAGTTATATTACATTTTCAATTAAGTCTATTCTAAATAACTTTTGTAAGTGATACCTGTGGACCTTACAAATGAAAAACCAAACTGCTTCAAGAGATTTAGGTACTTCCTATACAGGAAGAGAAAAAGAGAGAGGGGTGGGGGAAATCGTGGTATTAATGTTCTGAATGTCAAAATCTGTACTGCATTGAGCAAAATCATTGTATCTTTCTTTCCATACTTTCCCATCCTTCATTCTTCATGGAAAATATTTTTTTCTTTTATAATTGTTTATCAACACACATTTGTTCTATGTATTAATGGGGTTCATCACACATAGACATAGAGTGTACATACATCAAATCATTGCTTTAAATAAAGAGCCATAGGCACTCTGTCCCAAAGACAATCTCTATACTTTGTTAGGATAAAAGCATGCAATGGAAAGAACCTCTCTGACTCTCTGTTCAGTCCCATTCATCTGGCCACTGTCTGTGAGAGTTGCACAGAGGTCACTTGGCAGAGACTCATCACTGGTATCTTCATATTTACATAAACAAAGTGGATCTAGTTAGATCCATATGTATCACATGAGACTCTCCAAAAGACAGAAAGGGATAGCAGACAAGTTAATAGAAAAAAAATGAGACAATGAGAAAAGATGTCAGAGGGACGTAATTTCTACCCTTAAAGGTAAGGGAGGGGCCACAAGCCAAAGAATTCAGTCATTTATTAGAAAAGGTAAGGAAACAGATTATTCTACAAAGCCCAACCCCCAGGGAAACATTTATGTAAATGCTATGAAACCCTTTTCATACTTCTGACCTTCAAAAGAAGGTTGTCATTGTATGTCACTTGAATGTACTAAGTTTATGATTACTTGTTGCAGAAACACTTTAAAAAGTCAGAGAATAATCCTCACATTTCCTCATTTCAGGTCTAAAAGTTGAACAGGGAATATGTTCTGTTTGTTTATACCTTATAGCCCCATTGACTTTTCACATTACTTATTTAATTCTGATTAATTCTGAGTGGTGGGTGGAAAACATGCTTTACTTTCAAACTGGTAAATTTTAAGTTTACATGGAGCAAGGTAAGGATCTGTTAGGATAAGAAATTTAAATGTCTAAAATTGGTAGAAGTTCAATTAATATTGAGTGACTGGACAGACATCTAGGTTAATGGAAGATGTGCAAGTAGATTGGTAGATGAATGAATGAAAGTCTGAATAGATGGGCACTTGAATAGATATGGATGGATGCACAGATGAGTGGATAGATAGATGAATAAAAAAGGGATGAATAAGTACATATGTAAGACTGACATGTACTACTGGTGTACACATTAGTAGATGGATAAACCAAATCATATGTGTAAAGCATTAGTATATGCCCAACTTATATAAAATACACAGTAAATAAAGTTACTGATAGTTTTTAATATTTCAGTACTAAGATTGCCCATATATTGCCTGATCCTTTGTTTGACCTTCCAAAGGACATAAAGTAACACCGAAATACATAATCAACTAATGAGTAACTGGGAATCCAGGTACTATTTCTCTTAGGTCTGTACAGAAACTTAAATCTCTGCTGAAGGCCTCAGGCTCACTGAGGACTTTTTGCTCTTCTCTATTCACCTTTCTCTTTCTTCTAGTTTAGAGAAAATAGAAAAGATCTAGGAAAAAGCAGATCAGGTAGAAAAAAATGTCAAGATTATTGTCATTTCTCTCGTTGTTATTATTAATCATGATGATAGACAGGCCCCGTCATCTCAGTGATATGATAATAAAAAGAAGACATGGGTAAACAGATGATTGATAGCCTCTCTGGTATGACTCGATGGTTTGTTGGAAAGTATACATATGCAAGTACAGGTCACACAGTGTGGAAATGGAAAGGAGGGAAGAACCAATGTTACCTGAATACCTACTACATTAGACATAGTGTGTTGAATGCCATTCAAGCCCCAAACAAATGCTGAGCAGAAGGCCATACCATTCCCATTTCACTGAAATTCCAAGGATCAGCAATTTACGTAAGTGGAAAATTTGACCTCAGGCAGGTTTGTCTACTCCAATGCCATTCTCTTTCCCATCCCTAGCAAGGTAAACTTAGCGTTACATTAAGGTCATAGATGGCCTTCAGATTCTGTCCATGCAATGGGTAAATATTCTTTCTCTACTCTCAGATGTGCAATTTCCTCTTTAGATATGAGCCCCTGGTTGTCTCTAAAATACTCTTATCTGTGACCAAGTAATTAACCTAGGGTTTATCTCTGACCTCTTCTAGAAATAATCATATACTTCTTGCCTGACTGGTCATCATAGGCCTCATATTTTTGTTCACAATATATATCCCAAGGATGGACATCTGATTCACATCAGCACAGCAGATGTAAATGTCACTAAAATTATTGAAAAGTCTCTCTCACCTCTTCTGTTACTCTTACTCCTTCCTCTTCTTCCTCTATGCTTCCTCTCCTTTTCTCTCATTGTCTCTCTGTCTGTATGTGTGTCTGTCTGTATGTCTCTCTATCTCTATCTTTCTGGGTCTCTGTTTCTGTATCTCTGCCCCAATCTATGATGCCTGGACAGCAGACTAAACATGGAACAGCAGATCTACAGAAGCAAAGATGCAGGGGATTGGAAGCAAGTCATACAAATATGTCTCAGCAGCAAACTCTAAACCCCTAAATTCAATCAAGTTCAAAACCAATAAGTTCTAAACTTTTTGTTTTGTTTTGTTCAAGTCTATTTGAAGTGAACTTTTGCCACATGCAGCAAGGAGTCATACTAACACAAAATGACACTAGAAATAAGTCGAGCTTAATTTGAATATATGCCTAGGCTGCCAATTACTAACTCATGAGTCATAGAAGGGAGGCGGTTTCGGACCTCTGGAACAGGAGATTTACATAAGCAGTGCAGGCCATTAGGACCCAGCCAACTAGATTGAGTTTTCAAGAGATATCAAATCCTAGCCAGGAGCTAGAGTACTAGACCTTCAAAGATAGGGGCCAGGGCCTCAGATGGTACCATATCCCAGAGACAAAGGAGACTACAACTCAAAGTGTAGTCCTGTCTTATGTGCACCATGCTCATGAGCAGAAAGACTTCAGCAGATGGCTGGAAACTTCCTTTCCCTGATCAGCTCCTACAATCCAAGAGATACAGATGGTATCCAACAAGAAACCTCATGATAAGAAGGCAGGGACAGAAGGAGGAGGATGCAGACTGAACAGATAGACAAACAGCACAAGATGTAGAGGATGACTTTAGGGCCTACATTCCTTAAATCCTCCCTCTAAGACACAGATGACATAATGTTAATAGGAAGAAGGGCGTGAGCAAGATTTTAAGGAAGGACAGGTAGGTTTGTAGCATGGCATTCTCGGATCTTTAATATGGCTATGATGGTAGCAGTAGTCAATGATGTTGGTCATGGTGGTGGTGGCATTGACAAGATGACAGAGGTTGTACTACACCATAGTAACAGCAAAGATGTCATCTTAAAGTTCAAGGAGTGATTGTGGTCATCATCTCTCACATGTTACCTAGGATTCAGGCATTGTATTAGACCCATTATTTCATTTACTTCTAATGGCCATGCTATGCAATAGGCATTATCAGCCCCATTAAGGTGTTGTATTTATCCAAACAGACCCATGAGTTTCTGGCTTAACAACCAATGTTCTTGGCTACCATGCTTTTCCTCCACTTGGGCACCCCAGAAGCATCCCTCTCCTTCAATACACTTTTCACCATCCTGTGCTTTACAAATAGTTCTGTTTTTCCCTAAGCTCAGAGAAGTTTTCAACAGAGTCTCCTAGATTTTTGGCTTATAACATTTCAAATAAGAGAAGTTTGCATCAGACTGTTTTGTGGATTCCTATTTGTGTGTACTTGTTTTCAAAATTATCATTGACTTAAAAAAATCACATTAAAAAAACAGTTAGGAGGCTTTTGGCCCTCATATGACTGCTGAACTGGGGCAGAGGAATGTAATGTAGGGACACTCCACTCCAGAGGAGTGGATAGAAGGGATAGGGAGTACAGGGTTGGAGGGTGGGACTGGGAGGGGTTGAAAGAGGACACTATGACGGAGATGTAACCTGAATTAATAAATAAATAAATAAGAAAGCATATCCACAAGAGAATGAGTAAGTCCTTTTTCCTGGAATATAAGTGACCTGCATCATTATGAAGAGCAAGTATATTGCTGCAGGGACGATTATCCATGAAACTCAAACGAAGATGGCTTGCTGAGCTGTCTGATGGTGCTTCCATGCTTGTTGAAAATGAGGAATGGAAAATTCCAGAGAGCAAGGCCCCCTGAGTTTAAGGCAATCAAGAGATGAAAATTCTGAGGGAACAGATTGTGTTACATCAACAGGAAAATATCCTGATCCATTAAGTTTTGCCTTCATTGTAAGGATATTTAGAATACATGATGGAACTAGGAATCAGAAATGATCATATAAAATATAGATTTTGAATTGATTGGAGTAGCAAAACTGTATCTTGTCTTGCTAAGCACTTTATATTGAATATTTTGTGAAAATTGAGCTTATTACTATCCTAAAGGCTGTATAATGGTAAGAACTTATGCAAGAAACACACATCCAAGAGAAAAAACATTTTGGATAGTACAAAATTTAAATTCTATGAGAATGATCTCAATAGCATTTACCTGAATTTGAAATTTGTCAGTCATTCTTCCAAGCTATAACATAATTATCCAAGCCAAAACTAAGACTTCATGTATATGGGAATTGACCAATAAATAGAAGTGGTCAGAAGACCAGAATTCATGGGGTATTTTCTCCTTCAGATGTTTTTGGAGCAACTGTGGAAAGAGATGGTACTGACATCAGAGAATATCCATGTTAGACACTTGATTAGCTTAATGATGTGTTGGACCTGGAAACATCATCATCATCAGCCTATTGAGAGCTATTGAGGCTGATGCAGCTGATATGACCAGACATTGGGATATTCATTCCAGCTCATCTGTAAGCACACCCTGGGTCCATTGTCCAACCACTAACCCTATAGGAGCAGTGCCTCCTTACCTTAGTGAAAACCATGTGCTAAGTCTCCTTGGATCCTTTCAAGTTTCAGTGCCTGAGGCTGTTTATGCCTTTGCATGTGGTGCATTCCCTCACCTGTCTTATTTATAATCCCCGCTATTTATCATAACAAATAACCAGTGTGTTAAAGTGCAATGAAAAACTTCAAAATGAGATTTTTAAAAATATAATGTTCTACCCAAGTACTCATCAATAACAGTCCTGCCTTGTGGAATCAGTGGTAAAGTCCATCATCCCTCTCCAAATCCAATCTGTGTACCAAAGAGCAATCTGTGCTTTTCAAACAGTAGTTTTGAGTCATTTTAGGTTCTGACCCAATTTTCCATTCCCATTGTTAACATGGATGTGGAATTGCCTAGACCCTACCCTGTCCCTCTACCAGAATATCCTATAGCAATTAAAATGCTACCTTTACAAAGAGCCCCAAGCAAAGATTTTCTCATGGGAAAAAACACACTAGGTTTTCCTATCACGATATACCATATCCTAGAGCTGTGAGCCAAATAAAGCCTTTCTTCCATAAATTGCTTTTGTCTGGGTACTTTATCACAAGAATAGGAAATATAGTTAAGATATTCATGACATTCATAGACTTTCCTAGTTCTTTTCATCAAAACCCTAAGTCAAACATTTCTGATTCACTCTTGAATTCATTAACACATTGCTAATCTAATCAGGCAGACCAGGGCTGTTCAAAGATGGCCCACAGTAGACTACAGAAAAAAGCTAAGAGTAAATGTTCAGCAATCTAATATATATATATATATATATATATTGTTACAATGTCCTAGCACATAAATATATTTCTAATGGGTTTTTGGGTGTTTTTGTTTGTTTGTTTTTTGGGTCTTTTTTTTATTCAAAGATATTGGTCCACTAAGATGGAGGTTGGGAAACTAGTCCTTTGTGACAAGTAGTTTGAAAAGCACTACTAAGAGGTACATATCTAATTGTAACATAGTGGAACATTTTCATATCATGGTGGTACAAATGCGATGGTTACCTTAATACTTGTCCATTAGACATTGTGTGAAGCATTAGGAACACTGGATTCAGACTCCATGGTTTAAAATTCTGTTTCTGCACTTACCAATTAAATAACTTTATGCAAATATCTTAATTTATTTTTTACTGTATCTTTTAAAAATTGGCACAATAAAACAACACGGTTCTTATAAACACAATGTTTATTCACATTTTCCTCTAGAACCACACTGAAGTCTATGAATGTCATGAATATCTTAACTACATTTTCTATTCTTGTGATAAAGTACCCAGACAAAAGCAATTTAAGGAAGAAAGGCTTTATTTGGCTCATAGTTCTAGGATATATTATATCATGGTAGGAAAACTACAGTTGACATCACATCCACAGTCAGAAGCAGAGAGTAATGACTGCTTGTACTCAGCCTGAATTCTCGTTTTTTTATACAATGCAGAATCCCAGAATAGGGAATGATGCTACCCACAGTGAAAAGGTCTTCCCATTTCATTTAACCTAACCAAGATAATCCACCACAGATATAGTACCAAGGTAATTCTAGATCTCATCGATTGGACAATTAATATTACTCAGTACAGTATGTATAATTCAATACAATGGTGGCAGACAAAACCAACTCTGACTAGAAGATCCTAGAGAATTCCGGTGGCTTCAATGAGCATCTGTTGTGGACAATACAGTGATCCAAGCACTTTCTCCATAGCCTATGAGAGTCAGAGACATCCATAAGGCACCTCTCCTCTTGGCTCTGCCCAATATCACCCTTATCATTTACCTAACTCCCCCTTTATCCTCTGCTTTAGTTCTCTTCCCCCAAGGCCTTTAGCTGATCTATGAACTGGGTTTACTTACTCAATCATTTAAAAGCCTTTTTACTACATGCCTAAGAATGTGCTAAGTAACACAATTTATGGCCTTCTGGCACCACGTGGTCACCTAGATCATAACGCTTATTACATCTATTTGTGATGGCATATTTAGAAATATGTCTCTTCTACTAGACTGCCAGATCCTTAAGACCAGTCAATATTAAATAATGGATATGTCTCTACTTAAGTATGGAAGTGCATGCCTGAAATTCCAATACGCAGAAGGCTGAATGAAGCAGGAGGATCATAAATTTGTGGCCAACATGGGCTATATTGTGAATTGGATGTTATCATGGGCTACCTACCAAGACCCTATCTAAGGTGAGTAGGCAAGAACTCTTTGTACTCTAGAACAAAGCCTGCTGTGTAGATGTTGATTAAATGTCAGCTGGTTGGTGTATGACAAATAAAGTGAATAAGTAAATAACATATCTGTGCAGTTCATCATAAGAAATACAAATAGGGCTGGAGAGATGGCTCAGCTGTTAAAGGCTAGGCTCACAACCAAAAATATAAGAAATACAAATAGACAGCTAATACAAAGGTTAACAGAAGAGGAGTATTACAGGGAATGGGATCAAATACATGGTCACTTCCATGTCATCATTTTACTTATTTATTTTTTAATATTTATTTATTACTTCAGGTTACATCTCCATCACAGTGTCCTCTTTCCACCCCTCCCAGTCCCGCCCTCCCACCCTCTACCCCCTATCCCTTCATGTCATCATTTTTAATTTGGAGATTTCAGATTTGGTGATGAGTGGAGATGTTATTTTAAATCCTTTAGGTATTCTGATGAACAAATGGGCTTGTTTCTACATATAAGGCAACCCTCAGTCTCACAGCAGAAGTTCTCAGAGGTGACCAGTAGAAAATAGGCTATGTTTAGGTATGAACCTCAAAACATAAACATGATGTAAGAAAAGAAGTGAGAGGCCTTTCAAATATTAAAAACTAGTCCCTAATTCATTACCCACCATTTGCTGTTATGTCTGTTCAATTTTATTATTACCAGTAGAAGGACAGCAGCAGAATGTAGAAAATATCTGTGATATAAAGATTGAATGAAATCAAGTCTGCGAGGGCTCAGCTTGGTGCCTGGCTCACAGTATGTCCTCAATTCATGATGGCTTTAATGTCAAAAAGAAAACTTGAGATACAAGCTAGGAAGAGAGGAAGTGGAAGAGGAGAACAAAATAGAGGAGAGGAGCCAGGGAGCTGTGTGGACTGAATAATATTCTCTATATCCATGAGCCTTGCACATGGCTGGCACAGAAAAACAGTTCAACGCCTATTAGTTGTCTTTCTCTTCCTCCTACTGTAGCATAAAAGACATCATTTCTGAGCTTGAGGTCTCCTGATCAAAGAAATAAACTTGCTAAAGTTCTGAGACAGAAACAAGGGCGCCACCTACTGCCCAGGATAAGCACTGCCCTTCTTGCCTTCCTCAGCAAGTTAGTCTTCTGCAGTACATTTGAGTTGGCACTAGGGCTATGAGCAGGTGTGGAAAAGGTCATGAGCAGGAAGATGCCTTGCAGAACATCCCTGCTAGGCCACTCTCCTCCTTCCCTCCCTCCTCTGCCCTTCCGAGATTGCAAGTGAAGGTTCTGATTGTTCATTCAGTTGCCTCTGCACACTTGCATTCTGCAGATGAAGAGTGTGAGATTGGAGTTATAGAAAGAGAGAGAGACAGAGACAGACAGAGAGACAAAGAGAGAGAGACAGAGAGAGAGAAATCGGTCCAGCGAATGCTGGAGCTGTGCTTCCAGTCCTCTCTCCGTTTGCTTACCCAGCATCACACAGTATGATGTTTAGGCTTCCTGGGCTGTTTGTTCTTCCTTCTGAGACTGCACTTTCTTTTTCCTACCGCTCCTTCTTCTGGTGAAGTTCGTTTTTTTCCCTTTCTCTGTTTTCATTCCCTTTTTTCCTTCTAAACCATTGTTCAATGCCATACCACGATATCCAGGACCCTAGAAGGACTCTGTACTTGATGCAGTCTGAGACTCCTTGTTCTCACTTGTGAGATAGCTCATTTCTACTCATTTCCTTTAGACAGTCCACACCCTGTACAGGTTCAGTACTCTTTTATTTCTTCCAGTCTCTACTTTGGAATTCTTCGTGTCCATTGCTCATCCATAGACTATGATCTCTGTAACTATCATGGAATATCTGCATTATTGATCTTTTATAGGGCATAAAATTACTATCATTACTATTGGTAGTATAATAGAATTGATCAGTTTATTAAGTCATTGATAAACCAGTGCATTAGTAAATCAATTTGCTCTAATCGTGTTTCCCTCACTTACTAGCACATGACTTCTGACCAGTCTCTGTGTGTCTTTTGCATGTTTCTCCTCTGTAAAATTAAAGTATCCACATATACTTCTAGATATACAGAAGTGAACAAAACAAAGCAACTGCTGACCTAAGGATTTATAGCTTAATGTGAAAGAACAAAGCATAAAATTGATAAAGAATGAATTACAACACAGGATAATTTCTGAAGCATAGAGTCTGATCTTCTATATCAATCTGGGTTATATATTTGACAAATATGTGGAATGAGGCTCATGAATATATAGATTTCTCAGTGGTTAGGAACATGTGTTGTTCTTTCAGAGGACCTAGTTCAACTCCCAGCACTCACAAAGAAGAAAAATAAAAACAGAAGATAAACAGGCAAATAAACAATTGTTTTTAAAATGACAGCAGTAAGTGGATGCAAGAGAATAAGGGCAAGGTGGGAGGCACAGTAGGATGGTTACTGTGTGAGGAAGGGTGGCCCCAAAATTGTATGCCATTGGTAAATAAGACAAAAAGCCACCCCGGCAATTATATGGGTTAGTAATCCTACCTTAGGAAGATGTTATCTTCTCGCACAATTTCTCTTACATCTGCTTTCCTGGGAAGAGACCATATAAAGTCCCTGCCATTTGCACAGACTGTACCTTAAAGCAGCTTCCGCCTTCTACATCTGAATTCTGCATGTCCACTGAGCTGGACATCACTCAGATGTTTGTAGATTTCCTTTGTTTCTTCTTGTTCAACTGGAGAGACTGAGAAATATGTTCCTTGCTTCTTCTCTTCTGGTCTCTATTATCATCAATTTAGTCCCTTAAGATAATTTTTCCCCTAACAGAAGGTGATCCCAGAGCAGTGAGAGCCAATGATAAAGAGACATCATCAAATTCCCATTGTAATTTTGAAAAGGTCATTCTGGATGCCGCATGAAAGTGTATTGGAGGGAACAGGCCAAACAGAGGAAAATCTGTTAAAAAGCTGTTGCATGAAGTCAGTGAGTGAGAACAGAGGCCTACACTCAAGTAACAATAGCAAGTATAGGCAGAAAATAGGGTGGCAGAGTCTATTAGTTTTTGCAGCTAATTAGTATGGGTTCCTGTGAAAGAGGGGAGGTTCTTCAGGATAAGATCTAGCTGTTGTGTTGGCAACTAGAGTTTGCTGATGCCATTGCCTGTTACAGGCAAAAGAAGCATAAATAAGGTAGGAAATGATGATGTGTTCTTGCGATCTCATGGGTCAGCTTACAATTTGCTAGACAGCAATCAACAAGGAAATGAAGAAATTCATGTTTCATATAGTGGAACAATAAAATTTACTGGTTAAATAAGAGATATTGTATATTAGAACATATTTAGTTGCAAAAAGAGATGCTTGGGACTAATAGCGGATATAATATGATCAAATTATAGAGGGGAACACTCAACATGGGGTAAGCACGAATTCTTCGAATAGGTGTTGGACAAAATGAAAGGTAGCTTTCCTGTGAGTGCATCAGGCAGCGTGGTTTAAAGAGATACTAGAGCTTCATACCCAGGAATGGGCTCTATTGATGAGCATTACACTGCATATGAAGCAGAAAAGTAATGTTTAACCTGTGTTATGAAGACTTGTCTATGATGGGACGGAGTAAACACTTGCTACATATTCATTGAGTTCTACTACTCTTCTTGAATCTCTTCCCCATCTAACTTACCCAAAGGAAATAGCAGGGTTCACCAATCATATACCCTGGCAGCTGATCACAATGTTACAGTTCTTTGAGTCCAAAGCACAAAAGGAAAGCATAATGAGCTGAATGAATATGGGGCAAATTGTGATGTTGAAAATGGAACATCATAAATATGTAAACAAAATGCAAATGACTTGCAGGTATGTCAATGCCACAAAAACAAAGTATGATTTTCACTCAGTCTTGGTTCCCAGACCTTGGCCAGCGGTTCAGGGCACAGTTTGACCCAGATCCATATCCATTTCCACTGGTTTCCTGGGGCTATGCAACTTGCCATGATGCTTGTTCCCATGATGCTCTCAGACTTCGGCTGCCTCGGATGCAGCCCTGAAAGCCACACTCTTTCTTCAACTGGAAAAAGAAAGTATATGTGTAGCCCCAGATAGAGTCAACATCATATCCTCCCGGGTTCTACCCTGTTGCTGGTCTCCAGTTTGTCTCAGAGATGCCCCCTAGGTTTCCTATCTTCCTCCCAGCCCTTTCACCCCACCCCACTCTCCTCACAACTGATTCCCCCTCCTTTCCCTCCGCTCTCCATCTCCTACCCAGTTCCCACTCTTCATGCACTTTCACTATCTATTCTATTTATCCTTCTCAGTTCAACTGAAGCATCCTCCCTTGGGCTCTCTTGGTTGCTTAGCTTCTTTGGGTCTGTGGATTGTAATATGGTTATCTCATACTATATGGCTAGTATCCGCTTATGAATAAGTACATAACATGTGTATGTTTCTGGATCTAGGTTACCTCACTTAGGATGATCTGTTCTAGTTCCATCCATGTCCCTGCAAAATTCATGATTTCCTTGATTTTAATAGCTGAGTAGTATTCCATTGTGTAAATATACCACAATTCTTTATTCATTCTTCAGTTAGTAACATCTAGGTTGTTTCCAGTTTCTGACTATTATGGATAAAACTTCTATGAATATTGTTGAGCAAATTTCCATGCAGTATGGTAGGGTATCTTTTGCATATATGACCAGGAGTGGTATAGATGGGTCTTGAGGAAGGACTATTCCTAATTTTCTGAGATATTGCAAAATAGATTTCCAAAGTGGTTATACAAGTTTTCACTCCCACCAGCAATGGAGGAATGTTCCTCTTTGTCCACATCCTTGCCAGAATGTGCTGTCCCTTGAGTGTTTGATCTCAGCCATTCTGACAGGTGTAAGATGGAAACTCATAGTCATTTTGAGCTGCATTTCTGATGATTAAGGACTTTGGGCATTTCTTTAAGTGCTTATAAGAATTAGTTCTTAATTAGCTCATAGAAATTCATGCAAAAGAGCCTACTTGAATCTGATTCTGTGAGAAGTGGGAAGTTGATAAGGACAGTTTCATTATAAAATTTGCTTGTGACATTGAACTTGTGGCACTGACCTTGTGAGTTTATATATATAGTGCACAGTGGAATGTGATGCTTACCTTATGAGACTGTTGTGGGACTGAAAGAAGTTACACCATATATGGTGATGAGAAATAGGGTTTCTGGGCCCATCAGACCCGTTCCTCCTTTCTGTGGGGGATGGAGGAAATCACTTACTATGTCTAACACTTGCCTAAACTGGCACTGAGGTTTATTGGAAAAAAGTAAATCAGAGTTTAGGGCCAACTCTTCACAATATTAAGAAGAACCTTTAGCTCATGAAACCTGAGAGACTTTCTACTAACATGGAGACCCTTATTCCTCTCTAGACACACATTCCTGTAAGAAAGCATCTTATTGGTGTAACCGAACTTTTTAATTATCATTATTTATTTATTTATTATATTCACTTATAACAAATGCCAATAATTTCTTAACTATTAACACTACAAATTCCTACAACCCCTTTAACCTAACCACTAATCCTATTATAATTATTTTCCTAACCTTTTAGAAGGATACAGTCTCTGGGGCAGATCCTCAGTCGTCAGGAACAGAGTCACTGTGGTAGATCTTTTAATGCACTTAGTAGTCTTTTTTTCTGGAGTATCTCAGATGCAGGTTCGTGAATGGGATTAGTACTGTTCTAGAGGATTTTCTATGAATCAAGAGTCAGATCCTCACCAGACACCAAAATCTGCCAGCCTTATGATCTCAGACTTCACACCTCCAGACCTATCAGAACCAAGTTTTTGTTACTAATAAGCCAATATTTTCCTTCCTGATCTAATCAATTCTGGCCTAGAAATAGTTTGATTCAGGAGAAGAATATTGAGGGAACTTCAGCATACTCACTGTGGAGTTGCTGTAGTTGTGCAGCCAATGACAGAAAGCAGAAACACTGTCTCATGACACAGGTAGACAATGTAGTGTGAGTGGTATGTGACAGGGCTTTGCAAATGGCAGGAGTTCACCAATTTTCTGCTTGCTTGTGAATTGCTGACCTTCTGTGACATCACACACACAGAAAGGAGATTGTAAGAAAGAGCCCTGTCTTCCAGGATCTTGCAGTTAGATGAGAAAAAGGACAATATATAATTAAGGGCTTCATTTTGTGATACAGATCTCAGATGTAAAATGGCAAAGTAGAACACCTTAAGGCCAGAAAGAAAGAAAATTCCAAAAGACAAATAGAAATGTTGTAAAAAAATAATTTGGAAAAAATTGATTTTGAGGCTAGACTCAAAAGTGATTTTCTATTCCATTTCCTGAGCTGCCTCAAACCCATAACAAAAATAGACTTATTTATAATGCTATTGATTGCCTGGTGTATAGTGCTAAGAATATAAAATGGAGGGAGAGTATATTCCATTTTGACAAATGCAGACATAATAAGGAAAATTCACTCATCATTCTTCCACTGCTCCCTCTGGACCTTTTCTGTTCCCTCTGACTCCCTACCTTGACAAACAATTTAGTTGTATCCTCACGAATGAAGCAATTTGTGTGATTTGAATCTTCCTTTGTATATTACTGAAAAATGTCCTTTGCCTCCATTGTCAATTATATTCAACAACATAGTGAAGATTTATTTGAAAATAAATTTAAGAAAAATGTAACAAGTAGTAAAGAAACAAAAAGAACTCTATATAGAAATAGAAAATAGAATTATGAGATAAATTAACATTATCACTAATCTACTTCAGGCTCTTCACCTAGTTATAATATAAAATCAAACCATCTCTTGCTATGATGGAAGGGTTGCACTCTGGTTACACACCAGCATTCAGGTCTTGCTGGATTCTGTTTCTCACCTCTATTTATGTTCTTCCTCACACAAGCATTTCAATCTTACTGTACTATGATTTCCTATAGAGATTGGCAAGGTTTTTACAATTGACCCTCCAGTTTAGCAAGAGCAAAGATAGCATGGGTGTGACATTCTCAATGAATGGGGCTGTAGCTTTAAAGCCTGGGGAACTGAGAGATCAATGATCTGGAATGTTCTTGACACAATATATGAATGCAGTGGATTAGATACAGAGCTCAAACTCTTAAACCTTCATTTTGGCTGGGGACATTTTGAGGAACACTCTAAAATCCAAATTCAAGAGGATTATTATGAAAAGGATAATCTAACACATGATTACAGACAATAATATGTAATTTCAGTCCATTGTCTTCCAACAAAATGCCACAGGGGGGATCATTTGAAGGAAATGTGCAATTTAGTCATATTAAAAAATGTGAATAACAGTCTTTTGCCTTACAGAAGCTATTCAATTTCATGAGGTCCCATGTATTGATTGTTGGTCTTAGATCCTGAGCTGTTGGTGTTCTGTTCAGGAAGTTGTCACCTGTGCCAATGAGTTCGAGGGTTTTTCCCACTTTCTCTTCTAATAGATTTAGTGTGTCAGGCCTTATGTTAAGGCCTTTGATCCACTTGGACTTAAGTTTTATACAAGGTGATAAGTATTCAAGGGTCTAATTTCATTCTTTTACATGTGCACATTCAGTTGGATCAGCACCATTTGTTGAAGATGCTGTCCTTTTTCAATTGTACAGTTTTGGCTTCTTTGTCAAAAATTAAGTGACCCTAGGTGTGTGCGTTCATTTCTGGGTCTTTGATTTAATTCCATCTGCAAGGCAAAAGACACTGTCATTCGAAGAAAACAGCAACCTGCAGATTGAGAAAAAATCTTCACCAACCCCACATCTGACAGAGGGCTAATATCCAAAATTTACAAAGAGCTCAAGAAATTAAATGCCAAGAAACCAAATAATCCAATCAAAAAATGGGGAACCGAGCTAAACAGAGAATTCACAAAGGAGGAATCCCTAATGGCTGAGAGACACTTGAAAAAAATGCTCAGCATCCTTAATCATTAGAGAGAAATGCAATCAAGATGACTCTGACATTTCATCTCACACCTGTCAGAATGGCAAAGATCAAAAGCTCAAATGACAGCACATGCTGGCAAGGTTGTGGAGAAAGGGGAACACTCCTCCATTGCTGGTGGGAGTGCAAGCTTGTACAACCACTATGGAAATCAGTCTGGCGATACCTTAGAAAACTTGGAATAGCTCTACCTCAAGACACAGCCATACCACTTCTGGGTATACATCCAAATGATTCCTCACCAAAGCACAAGGACGTTTCCGCGTCTATGTTCACAGAAGCCTTATTTGTAATAGCTAGAAACTGAAAAAAAGCCAGATGTCCCTCAATTGAGGAATAGATTAGAAAACTGTAGTACATCTACACAATGGAATACTACTCAGCTATCAGAAACAACCAAATCATGCAATTTGCAGCCAAATGGGTGGAACTAGAGAAGCTCATCCTGAGTGAGCTAATCCAGACTCAGAAGGATGCATATGGCATCTATTCACTTATAATCAGATTTTAGCCATATAGTACAGGATAACTATACTACAACCAATGCACCAAAGGAAACAGGAAGATAGACTTTGTTTCCTATCAATGAGACACTTTGCCCTAGTGGTGCTGCCTTGTAGGCCCCCAGTGTATGAGCAGGCTCTTGGCCTTCATGTGACTGCTGAACTGGGGTGAGAGACTGTTAGGAAGGGACACTCCACTCCAGAGGAGTGGGATGGAAGGGATACGGGGGAGAGGGTAGGAGGGCGGGACTGGTAGGGGCAGAAAGAGGACACTGTGATGGAGATGTAACCTGAAGTAATAAATAAATATTTAAAAAAAAGAAAAATGTGAATAAGACTGATAGAAGGCACATATGGCAGTGGTAAAGCAGAAAGGTCAGTCCACCCAGGGCCTACTCAATAACCCTGAGTCACCAGGCAAAGTTCTAGATATCACAGGCCACAACATCCAAGAAGAGCTGCACAGCCTGGAGCTGCGTGGAACCTTAGAGCAGGAGCAGCAGCAGCAGCACCAATAGCAGCAGCAGGAAGAGGAGGAGAAGGAGGAAGGAAAGGGAGGAAAAGAAGGAAGAGGAAGGGGAAAAGAAAGAGGAGGAAGTAAAGAAACACATTTTGCAATTGCAACTCAATACACTTATATAAACACATTTAACAATACATATATTGCATAATCTCTATGTGATAGATCTGAAAACATTCTATTTTTACCTCTCCTAAAAGAAAGTAATCCTCAAAGACACTAGTGAACTACAATACACAGTTTAAGAAGAGTCACTCACTACCTGGTGCATTTAATCATCTACCCCATTTGGAGTTCAGTCATTTGTAGCAAAAAGGATGCTGGGTACCATGCCATTTGTTTTCATTTCCTCTGAGATTTCATGTGAGCTAGGCACATAGTCTTGTTTTCTGTAATAAGAAGTTTATAGCTGTGCAGATTTTGGGTTGATCCTAGATGATGACTTTGACAAATTATCCCTGAAACTGAGTCTTTATGAAGCTCCCTCTTCTGTCTTCAGATGGCAAAATGTTATAGACCTAGGCATCATCACCTTGTTGTCCACAACTAAAGCTTCAATGAAAGGGAGTTTTCATTTGGTGAACTTGCATCGAAAGATCTAAAAATCCTTCCCTATATAACTTTGGTAAAATCCCAATCACAAACTCACTTTGGGTCACTCGTTGACATATGGACTGCAACCTGGGATGGGCATATCGCCACATGTGCAAAGTCATGATTGTGTTAGGAAAGAAATTGGCTGTGACTGTTATACAGTGGCTACTACATTGGATCATGCTCACCTTCCCAGACATGGATCTCCTCATCTGCCTTAATGTTACAGCTCTTACTCAAACTCAACTTCATTGATATTTTTTGTTTATTTTTAACTGTTTTGATGTATCATGATTTTCCAGTTTTAAAGTCTTTATTCTTGCTTTTATCTTTGCCTAGAATCTGTATCCTTTTGTGACTGTAAATTCTTATATTTCCCCTATATCTTGTATTAAGTATCTTTTCCTCCTATAAACCATGTTTAATGGTCTGCATTTGTACTCTTACTTGATCCATATCTGGCTGGATTTACAGCAATGGTTATAGTTTTTTATCTTTTTAATCACATTATTCTCTGCCAAAGTATGCCCCCAAATTTCCTTCTGCAATCTTTGAAAACATTTTTTGAATAAGTAAGAGTTATTAAGTAGAAGAGCACTATGTTTTAATATTATCTATTTTAAGTATATATAATATAAAAGTTGATAAACCACAAAACAAAGGTAGATTCTTCATGCTGATTTCACTGAGTTGGGATTCAGAAGAATTCATGTATATGTTCAAAATCACACAAAGTATAAAAGAGCCAAAATTATAATCCTGGTCCAATTCTATAGTCCAGGGATTCTCCACATCACCATATGCTACCTACTAAAAGATACTTCAACTTATAGCTCCCAACTAGCCCTAGTAGGGGTATAACCTAGATCAAATAATTTTCTGTAATGAACTAGACCATAAATATTCTAGGTCTAAGGAGCATATAGCCACTATTGAAGCTAACCTGTGTTGTAGCTGTACATTGGGAGTAGGAGCTCTGAGCAATATATAAACAAGAGAGCTTAAAGGAATCTAATAAATCTAATTACAAAAACAAATTAACAGTCAAAATTTGGTCCTCGGGCCATGTTTCCTTGACCTATTAACCTTTAACAATTCAGTTTCCAACATAGTTAATGTTTGACCTCCCATCCATAAACTGTGGTCTACACTAGATGAACACCAAGATGACTTTCCTTTATCAAGTTCAGTTCTTAGTCTTTGCTATGAAGCCCACAAAACGTGAGAGGAAGACTATCATGTGAGTTTTTTTTTTTTTTCCTGAGGAACTGTGGAGTTAAAAGGAGTGTGAAAAATAACACAGATAAAACTAATTCTGGTTTTATCTAGCACAGACCCTTGCATGATTTATGGTGGCCAAATACCCATCAATATAACATATTGTGGGGTAACTTTAATAATAGAGATAAAACTAATTCAGCTCATCATCCCAACTACTCAAAATACTGATGCAGAAGGACAGCAAACTGAAAGTCTAGACAGGCAACCTAGTGAGATCCCATCTCAAAATTAAACAATAAAAATAAAAGTCACCTAAGGTGTCCTTAGGTGTGTTGATTTATGTCTGGGTCTTAAATTTTATTCCATTGATTAACATGTTTTTTTTCTGTCAAACCATGTGAGTTTTAGTACTATAGAAATGTAATACAACTTGAAATCAGGAAATCAGGGAAGGTGATATTATTCAACATTGTTTTAGCTATCCTGGGGTTTTTGTTTTTCCATATGAAATTGAGTATTGTCCTTTCAAGGTCTGTAAAGAATTGTGAGAATTTGATAAGAATTGTGTTGAATCTATAGATTACTTTGGGTAGGATGGTCATTTTTACTATGTTAATTCTACCAATCCATGAGCATGAGAAACCTTTCCATCTTCTATATATTCTTCAATTTCTTTCTTTAAAGACTTGAATTTTTGCCATACAAGTCTTTCACTTGCTTTGTTCAATTTATCCCAAAATATGTTATATTGGTAGCTATTTGGCAACCATAAAGCATGCAAGGGTCTGTGCTAGTTCCTCTGCATATATGTTGTGGTTCATTAGTTTGAGGTTTTTGTTGTACTCCTAAAAGTTGGAGTAGGAGTATCACTGACTCTTTTGCCTGCTCATGGGACCCTTTTCTGTCTACTGGGTTGCCTCATCCAGCCTTGATATGAGGGTTTATGCCAAGTTTTATTACATCTTGTTATGCCATGTTCTGTTGATATCTCTGGAAGATCTGCTCTTTTCTTCAGGAAAGTGGAAGAATCGTGGATCTGGGAGAGATGGGAGAAGACTAGGAGGAGGGAAAAGAGGGGATGCTGTGGTCAGGATGTACAGTATGAGAGAAGAATAAAGAAAAAATAAATTGCAAAAAATAAATTAACTAAAAAATTAAAGCTCAATGTAGGTCAGTGTAGAGGGGCTTGACTAACTTTATGCATAAGACCAAAAGCTCAAATTGCAAGATTTCATTGTTTCTGATGGCTGAGTAGTATTCCATTGTGGAGATGTACCACAGTTTTTTATTCATTCCTCGGTTGAGGGACATCTAGAGTGTTTCCTGTTTCTAGCTATTACAAATAAGGCTTCTATGAACATAGATGAGGAAATGTCCTTGTGGTTTGGTGAGGAATCATTTGGATGTATAACCAGAAGTGGTATGGCTGTGTCTTGAGGTAGAGCTATTCCAATTTTTCTTAGGTATCACCAGACTGATTTCCATAGTGGTTCTACAAGCTTGCACTCGCACCAGCAATGGAGAAGTGTTCCCCTTTCTCCACAACCTCACCAGCATGTGCTATCATTTGAGCTTTTGATCTTAGCCATTCTGACAGATGTGAGATGGAATCTCAGAGTCATCTTGAGTTGCATTTCTCTGATGATTAAGGATGTTGAGCATTTTTTCAAGTGTCTCTCAGCCATTAGGGATTCCTCAATGGAATGCTACTCAGCCATCAGAAACAATGAAATCCTGCAATTTGCAGCCAAATGGATGGAACTAGAGAAGTTCGTCCTGAGTGAGCTAACCCAGACTCAGAAGGATGCACATGACATCTATTCACTTGTAATCAGATTTTAGCCAAATAGTACAGGATAACTATACTACACCCAATGCACCAAAGGTAACAGGAAAATAGACTTTGTTACCTGTCAATGAGATCCTTTGCCCTAGTGGTGCTGCCTTGCAGGCTCCCAGTGTATGAAGAGGCTCTTGGCCCTCATATGACTGCTGAAATGAGGCAGGAGACTGATATGTAGGGACATTCCACTCCAAAGGAGTGGGATGGAAGGGTTAAGGGGGTAGAGGGTGGGACGGCGGGACTGGGAGAGTTGGAAAGAGGGTACTGTGATGGAGATGTAACCTCAAGTAATAAATAAACGTAAAAAGACCAAAAGCTCAATATGCATTGTGCAAAAAAAGAAGAAAGAAATTAAAGATAACAGTGAGCAAAATAAAAATGTTAACCAGCAGAAACTAAACTCAAAGAAAGAGAACGTGTATACAATACTATCCCACAACAATTGTTTGCTATGTCATTTAGCCATATCAGAGAATATAACACTACTTTGAAAATAGCCTTTCTGTTTTTAGCATTCACCATCTCTGAAAATATAAGTTCACAATTCCTCTTTAGGTGGTTTAAAAATTGATTCTTGCGAGGATCCAAGATGGCGCCGACCATAGAGCAGTGCATCTGAGTA
>CAJQZJ010004888.1:13931143-13963823 GCA_907164525.1 Lophiomys imhausi
TTTCAGTCCAAAAAATGGTTCTTTTTCTTATAACTATAAATACAATACAAAACAACAGAAGTAAATAGGCCACGATTATAAGAGTTATATGGCTTAGCATACATTCCCAGTGTCCAGTCCATATGTATTTGGCACCTGACTTTAACATTCTACTATCTAACCATCTCCATGAGTTTAAAGTTCTATATCTAACTCAGCTTTCATACTAACTTGCCTCATAATTTTAAAAATATCTTCTTAGATCCAGAACACCCTCTTGATTCCTAGACAACTCAAAATTTAACTATGAGACTCTAGCTATCTATTCTTCAACCACCTCAGAGACCTGAGAGGGATAAATATATCTGATTATATAGGAATTGCAGGGCCTGCAGCTTCCAAAACTAAGAAATGACATACCAGTGGGTGCCTGGACAGTTCCCATTTTCTCTCCATACATTACAGCATCAATCTTCAGCCATTTGGCCCCATTTCTCTGACAGACATTGGTTGTAGAGCAGGAATTATGTAGGACTTACCTACCCTGTCTTGGCAGAGCTAGTCTGTTGACTTATCTGCTTCCAAGTTTTGTCCTTTTTGGACAGAAGTCTGTATAAAGGTAGTATCTTATCTATTGTGATTAATGTCGAAGCTATTAGTGCTGTTATAAGGACCTATACTTGATATTGATGTGGGTATAATATTTATTGAGTCAGTGATTTCTTATTCATTTTTTCTTCTATTGAAATTAGATATTTTTCTCAAATACTATATTCTGATTACAGCTTCCCTTCCTTCTATTTCACCAATCCCCTCACCTACCCTCCCATTCCGATCCACTACCTTTTTGTCTCTCATTTTAAAAAACAGGCTTCTAAGGGTTAATAATAAAATAAAATGGAATTGAATAAAACAAATAGGAGGAAAAGACCCCAAGCAAAAGCACAGGAAACATAGATCTACTCATTGCCATACTCAGAAATCCAATAAAACACTAAACTGGAAGCCATGGTATAAATGAATAGGACCTGTAGGGTAGACAGAGAGAAGAAAAATTACATGTATGTGTGTGTTACAGATGTCATATATATATATATATATTATATAAAATTATATATATTAAGATAATTTTTAAAAAGAAAAAGAAAGCCACTAATATCACATTATAAGTAAATGGCCTCCAAAGATGCCACTGAGTTTATATTTTGCTGACCATCTACTGCTAGGCATGTGGCCTACCATTAAGAGCAGTTTGTACCCCCAGTGAGATTCCTTAGGAAGAAACTTAATTTTCAAATTGTTATCAATTAAAGATTGCTTCTGAGTTAGAGATGGTGGGGGGGGGGGCATGTGTCCAATCCTTTCAGCTCTATCTAGGACCACAGCATTGCAGAACCATGGAGACCCTATGCATACTATCTCATCTTTGTGAGTCCTTATATGTGTTGAACATGTTGATTTGAGGACCTTGTTTTCTTGGTGCCTTCCACTCCCTCTCGTTCTTATACTCTTTCTGCCTCATCTTCCATGGGTTTCCTTGATCATTGAGGGGAAGGCTTTGATGGAGACATCCTACTTAGTGCTGAATGTTCAAAGGTGTCACATGCTCTAATGTCTGCCTATTGGTCTCTGTATTTGTTTCCAACTGCTGCAAGAGGAAGCTTCCATGATGAAGCTGGATCAAAGAACTAATCTGTGAGTACAGCAGAATGTCATTAGGAATTATCTTATTGTTGTTTTATTATTTGCTTGCTTAAGAATGGTAGTATTTGGTTTTAACCCTAGGACATTGGGCTATCTAGTCTGAGGTTCTTGGTCACCCAAGCAGTTTAGGGTATGGATTCTATCTCATGAAGTAGGCCTTGATTCAAATAAGGTATTGGTTGGCTACTCCTACAAGCTTTGTGCCACAAATGTCCTAGCATATTCTGCAGTCAGGAAACCATTTAGGGTTTGTGGCTGGGTTATTGTTGACAGTTCTCCTTCTGATTGCATGCAAAGTGTCTTCCAATACCAAAACTCTAGAATGTAGGGGTGAAGGTTTTATGTAGACACCACTTCTACTTCTCATGTTCAATAAGTTATGTAGGTGCTATCTTCAGTGATAGGAGTTTGTTGTCAGTTTGTGCAGAGAAAACTATAGTCTTGACAGCAGCTTGGGTTAATTTGGGATCTCCATGGAACCTCCTTTGACCAAAATCTCAATTAGATATAACCTAGTCCTGGTACTGGAAGCTTCACTTGGTGACAAGAGATGGTCAGTTGGGGCTCTATCTCCATGATTTGGCCATTTCAATTAGATATATTTCATATACATTTATCTATATTTATATAACATATACAAAGATCTATTTCAAAACGTAGTATATGTTTTCAAAAGCTTCTACTATAATAGGCTTTTATACTAACTCTCAAATGGCCCTTAATTTTAGCTGTCTCTCCCCATGTTCCCTCCATCATTCCACTCTGTTCTCCTATCCCCATTTGATGCTCTAGTTCCAGCCATCCAGCCATCCAGCCAGCCATCCATAACTATCTATTCTGTTTCTCTTCCCTAGGGAGATCTATCTGTGCCCTAGTCCCTCACTCTATACCTAACCTCTGTGGTTCTACATTGATCAATGAATTAATATCCCCATATAAGCAAGTAAATACCAAATTTATCTTTCTGGGTCTGTGATACCTCACTCAGGATAATGTTTTCTAGTTCCATTGATTTCTCTGCTACGTTCATAATTTCATTTTTTAACAGCTGAGAAATACTCCACTGTGTAAATTTATCATATTTTCTTTATCCATTCTCCTGATGAGGGACATCTATGATGTTTCCAATTTCTGGAAATTATGAAGAAAACAGCAATGAACATGTTCAGGAAAACATTTCTGTGGTAGGATGAAACATCCTTTGGGTATATGCCCATGTGTGGTATAATTGGATCTTGAAGTAATTCAATTTCCATTTTCCTCAAGAGCTTTCATAGGGCTTTCTATAGTGGCTGTACAAGTTTGCACTCCTTCCAACAATGGATGAATATTCTCCTTACTCAACATCCTCAACAGTTTGGGTTGTCACTTGTTTTATTGATCTTAGTCATTATGACAGGAGTAAGATAAAATAACCAGAGTAGAATTATGAGATAAATTAACATTATCACTAATGTCATAATTTTTGACCATATTTATAGTACCAGGCCTGAACCTGTGGAAGGGCCTCAAATCCAATCAAGAGAGCAGTTGGTTACCCCCATAAAGTCTTGCCACTGTTGCACCGGTAGATATATCTTGCCTGGCAGGTTTGATTTGTAGCTTGCAAAGTCTAGCACTAGATAAGACCATTGATGTCTTTTTATAGAATAGACCCTTAAAATTAAAAATTATCTGGCCCAAATGAGAGTGACAACAAGGTATAAAAACACTGATTTATACCCT
The DNA here is from genome assembly GCA_907164525.1 of Lophiomys imhausi. NCBI lineage: Eukaryota > Metazoa > Chordata > Mammalia > Rodentia > Muridae > Lophiomys > Lophiomys imhausi. Next base: position 13,934,552 of record CAJQZJ010004888.1, read on the forward strand.
ATAATCCATACATTTAGCACAGTTCCAAATATAAAGTAAGTTACCAATAAATATTAGTAGCTTAATTAATGAATACTTCAATCAGTAAATGAAATTTTTTTATATAAGTACTTTATTTTTTTTTCTTCAAGTTACATCTCAGTCACAAACCCTTCCCTATTCCCCCTTCCTGTCCCACCCTTCCACCCTCTTCCCCCCACAGCTTCCCTTTTCAATCCAACAAATGGTTCTTTCTCTTATAACAGTAAATTCTATACAAAACAGCAGAATTAAATATGCCACATTTATGAGAGTTAAATGGCCCAGTATACCTTCCCAATGTCCAGTTCATACATATTTGGCCCCTGACTTTAACCTTCTACCTTCTAACCATCTCCATGAGTTTAAAGTTCTATAACTGACTTAGCTTTCATACTAGCTTGCATCACTATTATAACCATCTTCTTAGATCTAGAACGCCCTCTTGATTCCTAAACAACTCAAAATTTAGCTATGAGACTCAAGCTGTCTATTCTTCAACCACCTCAGAGAGCTGAGAAGGATAAATATATCTGATTATATAGGAAGTGCAGGGCCTGCAGCTTCCAATACTAAGAAATGACAAACCAGTGACTACCTGGACAGTTCCCATTTTCTCTCCATACATTCCAGCATCAGTCTTCAGCCTTTTGGTCCTGTTTCTCTGACAGACATTTATTGTAGAGCAGGGATTGTGAAGGACTAACCTACCCTGTCTTGGCAGAGCTAGGCTGTCGACTTTCCCTGCTACCAAGTGTTGTCCTTTTTGGACAGCAGTCTGTCTGCAGTTGAAGCAAGGAGTTTTTATATGTCAAGAGATAGGCTTGCCACTAATTCAACCATCTCACACTGGAGATTCTTCGATGCTTATCTTCTACTTGGAGTAGAATAGGGGGTGCTGTCATGAGCTGATATGTCACGATATCAAAAAAATCTTAATTTAAGGCCACATCTTTGAATGCCATATTCTGCAGATCTCTTGGGGTTTTTGAAGATGCCCTATCTATCTCTTGTATTTAGATAAGCAAATGTTGCTTGTCTCTTAACAACTTGATTACTGAGTAGCTTAGAGAATACCTGTGATAGACTGTCATAGTAGCTAACAAGGTGACATGCATGCATGACTAGGAGTTTGTTTTTCTTAACTATCCTAAACAGTTTAAGACGATTGGTATCAAGAGGCCAGAGCTTCATATTTCATTTTTAAGTATCTCTAGGTAGCGTTACTTTTAATTTTGTATCAATATACAAAGATCTATTCAAATGTGGCTAAATATACTCTTAATTTTGTATCAGTATACAAAGATCAATGCCTATGTGGCCCAATACAATCTTAATATTGCATCCATATACAAGGGTCAATACCATTGTGGCCAACTATAATCTTAATTTTGTATCAATTTACAAGTTGTTAAATGGTCCTGTTTAATGGGTTTTGGAGGTTAGACCCAGGGTATTCCTTCTTTTCCTTTTCTGTATCCTTCTTTATCTCCTATGTAGGAATGCACGGACTTGAGAAAAATTGAGACATAGACATAGCAAAGGAAGGACCAAGAAGAAGGGTCAGATTATTGAATATGCCCTTATACCTTTGTATATTGAAACAAAATTAGTAGTATATTTGGCTAAAGTGGTATTGACCATTGTTTATTGTGCAAAAGTAAGATTGTATTGGACTACGTCAGTAAATGAATTTTTAAAAGCCACATAATGGTAGTATGTGTTTCTTCTTTGTTGAGATAAATTTGACATTTATTCATTTATTTACTTAATTGTTTTTTGAAACAAGGTCTTATTTTCTATATAGCCCAGGCTAGCATGGAGTTCATTTTGTGACCTGTGGATAATCCTCCTGTTTCGGCCACCAAAGAACTGAAATTATAGGCATGCACCACCATGTCTGGTAATGGCAAGTCTACTGATATGTGCTGGACTGTAAACATCCTATCAACTGTGACCTGTATTTAGTTTTCAAGTATAAGTACATGGCATAGACATGGTACATGTGATTAATGCAACATAACTCAATAAGTCACTAAAATACAATTATAGGCAGTAATATTTGCCTATTATAGTAAAGTCATTATTTTAACCATCACTAAGCCTTACTCTAGATACCAACTGTGTACTTTGTGCTGAAGTTGCATTACAAACACACACTCACTCTCCTTCTTTTACACACACACACACACACACACACACACACACACACACACAGCCCTCTAAAAGTAGATTTTCTTGTTTACAGAAAATTTCATGTCACTCTTAGTTTTGGCACAGACAAGGACTAAAAATGCACGCAGCAAATCTTGGCAGGAAAGTACATCCCACTTGCTCAACATTGACAGGCTGTATGCATTATTTTTGTGGGATGGAAACTACACATAGAGATAATTATTCTGAAAGAAATGAGGTGGAAAATTCAGTACTGGATGATGAACATGTAAACCTCTAGTAACAGAGGAATTCCACTGAACTCCTGGCAGCAAAGGAGATGGCTACCCTCAAGCAATGCAACAGCAATGCAACGGGTATTGTTGGCTGAAGGAAGAGGTATTACTGCTGAAAATATTTTATTTTCTGTTTTGCATTTTTGTTTTATTTGAAGCTTTTACTTTTAAGAAAATAAAAGAAACATTTCAAGTGTCATCTACCCTAGAATAGTTTTATGTAACAGGATATTTCCTCCATAGGAAATATTAACCTTGGATTTATTAAACTTTGGATATCCATATACATAAGGGTATCAATAATCCCTTAAGGGTTTACATAACATTATATTTTCAGATCTCTTTTAATCTGAAAATCTGCCACAAGATTTATGACCCTTAACAAAAAGGTCAATTGCTATTGAACCTTATAACTACATTAATTACTACCAAGCTTGTACAAAAGGTTTTGCTTAGGAATAATATCTAGAGAAGCTGAAGAGATGGTTAAGAGCATTGGCTTTCTTGCAGCAGACCCAGATTTAGTTCTCAAGATCCACATGGTATCTCACACCTATCTCTAATTCCAGCTCCTGGGGATCTGTTACTTTTATCTATCCTCACAGTCACCAGGCATGGATATGGTCCACAGACATAGATTCAGGCAACACATTTATACACATAAAATGAAAATAAATGTCTTAAAGGAATACCATGTGTATTTTTTCTTTTAATAGGAAGTGTGCTATGAAGTATATTCTTGTATAACTCCTATTTTCTAGGTGAGAATTTAATATGGAGGACAAAGTCCTACTCTGGCAATTTTCTCTCTAAAATTACATCATTCTATGTCACCACTTTTAGCTTAGGCACATTCCATCCAGACAGATATCTATATGGCTCTGAATGAGTTAATTGGTTCTTCTAATTCATTCTACTTCTATAGAATCCAAATAATAATAATAATAATAATAATAGCCCACATCCTGACATTTCTGCAAGAATTAAATATAGAGTTTAACAGTGTGAACATCATATATGATGCAGGTAATGAATAATGACTGAAATTGCATCATATGAGGGCTTGGTTTCTTATTGGCAAAAAGTTTGCAACCTTCACAAGGCAGAGGATGAGTAATGACCATTCATGGACTAGAGCTCAAATCTCCTACCTGAATTCAAATTATCTTATACATGTTATAAGTGCTTTTCCACCCATTCCCCTGTTCCCAGAAATAATGACTCAGACTTAAATATATTTACAAATACCTAGGCCATACAGCTAGGCTCAATCCCTGATCATCTTGCAACTCAATTAATCCATTTGTTCTAGTCTAAGTTCTGCCGTGTGGCTGGTTACCTCTATTTAGGTACCATGTGTATGTCCTCGTCCATATTCTCAGCAAATCTTCTCTTGCCCGGCACTATCCAAGAATTCTTTCTGCCTACTGGACATCCCACCCACTATTTCCTGCCTAAGCGATGGGCCGCCACCAGATTTATTATTAACAGGTGAAGTTTCTGTACAGATGGAATAGATTCTCTCCACATATATTTACATGGTCTTACCTATGGGACCCAGGATTAGCATGTGCAAATTCACTAGATTAAGGTGATCCTTACTCCAGCTATCACTGCACATCTGTAAACTTTTAACCTTTGTTAGTAAGCACCAATATGATCTCCATTCCTTAAATGTGCTTTCTGGGCATTGATTTGAGTAGAATGATAGAAGAGAAACTTATTTTTTAAAAACACAATAGAAAAGACGTTCATTTAAAAAGCACAGAGAATTATAGTTTTTCCTTTTTATCAGAAAAAAAAATACTGTCTAAATCAAACTCATAATAATATTCTCCTCAGAAGAGCATGCAAGGACTATGGAGTCAGAAGCACTAAATTAGACAACTCTTAGTGCCAGCTGAGCAAGCTGATGACTTGCTAGTGCAAAATGAAATGAAATGCCTACTTCCCAGTGTTGGCAAGAGACTCCAATGAGAATATGAGACACTTAGAAGTCAGTACAGCTCATGAATTCAAGTTTTGAATGAGTTAGTTCAGTCCTGCCTCTGCCACGGTTAGCCATGAAACTGAGTAGAATGCATCACATCTATAAACATCATTCTCAGTTCCAATCTATAGACAATAATAAAATTGACTAATTTCAGAGAATTTTATGCAAATAAAAAGTGGTTATTCAACAAAGATGTTAGCATTTAATAAATGCTGACTAATCATAATTTTAGTTGGCATGGAATACTGTTGACCGTCTCTGAACTGATCTACACATTCATTCACAAAATATACTTTGAATACTAAATGCTTGTTACAGCTGGTGATGCTTTTTGGGGAGGTTGTCTAATTCTTAGAAGATGAGGCATGGATGCAAGAAGTGGGTCACTGAGTATAGGGTGAGGTTGATAAATATACTTCAGCTCTGCTTACCACAGCTTTCTGCTTCTTTATCCCCACAGATGTGAACAAACACCCAACACTACCATGAACCACTTCCCACCACACTTTCCCACCACAGTGGATTGTATCTTCTCAAACTATGATCCAAATTAAATCCATTCTATGTAAAGTTGCTTCCTGTCAGATATTTTGTCACATAAATAAGAAAAATAGCTAATACACTACATTTAAGAGCATCAACACAAATACTCAAAAAAGGAAAACTTCAGAATTCTGGGAGACATGAGAGTATCTTAAATCTTGGAAAAACTACCAGATAGTTATAGTCTCACAGTTAAATTTTAAGTTGTTTAGGAATTAAAAGGATATTGTAGGTCTAAGAAGAACTTTTTAAGTTGGTAATGCACGTTAAGATGGAAATTGAATTAAGTAAAGAACTTTAAATGCATTGAGATAGACAGATATATAATAGAATATTAATATCAGTTGAGTTGCCAAATACAAATGGACTGGACATTGAGAATGTATGTCATACCTTATAATTTTCATAATTGTGGCCTAATTGTTCTTATTGTTTTGTATTGTATTTATTGTTATAAGAAAAAGAGCCTTTTATTGGACTAAAAGGAGGAGCTGTTGAGGGGGGAAGAAACACCTTAAATTAAAAAAAAAAAAGCAGATAGGAGAGTGAGGGGGAAGAGGGTAGGAGGGTAGGACTGGGACGGGTAGGAGGGAGGGGACTGTGATTGTAATGTAACTTGAAAAAATAAATAAATGTTTAACAAAAGAATTCATTTTCATCTTAGAACCTCCAGAGAAGAAAATCGGGGCCAATAAGTGAAAACGATTATTAGATGGCACACTTTCTTTATACACTGGACATTTGTAGCTATTTGAGTTACTTGATAACAAAATAATTAATTTTGAAAGGCAATACACTCACTATTACTAGAAACAACATATGCATTGTTCCTCTGCTGTCTCCCACACAGACATAGTACTTCTTCACAAGGAAGGTACCATTCCACATTTCTGTGGCTCTGTGATTGCAGTCCATTCTACCAGGACAGTTCATCCTCCAGGGCCTTCATGTGACCATCTCCTAGTCAATGAGTTATATTCTCAGGACACCTCTTCAAAATCACCTACTATCTCTGAGCCCAGAGGAGTTATCTATGAAACATTTCCGTTGTTTTCATCTTTATAATCCTCAACTGATCGCTTAGGAGAGCTGGACTAGCTTTCCAAATTCCAAATCCCTTAGAGTATCACTCTACTTGAACATATCCTTCTTTGTTCTGAATGATAATTGGCAGACTTCTATATTCTGGACAATCAGAAAAGAATTCCTCTAAGTCTTCTTAGGTCACATCTATATATGGTCAGTATTGAGTAGGAGGTTTTGGGCTTATGGTGAGAATCATATAATCCAAAGTTTTATGAGTTAACCCATGTGAGTTTGTTACTTCTGTCTTGTTCAGTGACCCATGAGCTTGTCAGTTATCCAGGGTACTTATACTTTCCATACCAGGTGCCAAGAATTAATGGTACGTGTTGTGACTTCATCATTCCAATCAAGGTCTTTAAAGCATCAGAGCACCAAAGAAAGATTGGAGAATTTTTTTCTTTTTTTAATATTTATTTATTACTTCAGGTTACATCTCCATCACAGTGTCCCATTTCTACCCCTCACACTCCTGGCCTCCCACCCTCTACCCCCTATCCCATCCTTCATACTCCTCTGGAGTAGAATGGCCCTACATAAAAGTCCCCCACCCCATTTCAGCAGTCATATGAGGGCCAAGAGCCTCCTCATAGACTGGGAACCTACAAGGCAGCACCACTAGGGCAAAGTGTCTCATTGACAGGGAAAAAAGTCTATGTTAATGTTCCCTTTGGTGCATTGATTGTAGTATAGTTATCCTGTACTATATGGCTAAAATCCAACTATAAGTGAATAGATTCCATGTGCATCCTTCTGAGTCTGGATTAGCTCACTCAGGATGAGCTTCTCTAGTTCCACTCATTTAGCTGAAAATTTCATGATTTCATCGTTTCTGATAGCTGAGTAGTATTCCATTGTGTAGATGTGCCAAAGTTTTTTTTAATCCATTCTTCAGTTGAGGAATATCTGGGTTGTTTCCAGTTTCAAGCTATTACAAATAAGGCTGTTATGAACATAGATGGGGAAATTTCCTTGTGATTTGGTGAGGAATCATTTGGATGTTTACCCAGAAGTGCTATGGCTGGGTCCGGAGACACAGTTATCCATGTTTTCTAAGATATCGCCACACTGACCTCCATAGTGGTTGCACAAGTCTGTACTCCCACCAACAATGGAGGAGGGTTCCCCTTTCTCCACACCCTCGCCAGCATGTGCTGAGAAATTTTTTACATGTGTTTTACTCTACATCAGTAGAAGTAGCATACTTCCACTCACTTCCATCACATTTCCGGCCAGAACCACTTCTGTGGCCCTATTTAACTTTACATAGAACTGAGAATAGTTTTCCAGAGGCCCAAAAGAGAAATTTGTTAAACTCACATTGTCTTTGCCACATAATGCTTGGAAATGAGAATAAAATATTTCCTTGGAGTATTACTAATGTTTGCTGCTCTATACAAATGGTATCTATGAACTATTTTTGATATGTTCTGAATTATTTTTCAAATCACAAAATATCTATATAAATAAACATTATGTAGTCATTAAAGTTACCATATGCCTGCCAGAAAATCAGGTAGTCTGCCCACATAGCTTGTCCTGTCTCTCTGTTTCCTAGACCCAACCCCTCAGTCTCATCAGTTCTACAACAGAACACCAACTGCAGCCTTCCCTCCTTTCTGTCCACATCTCCTGTGGATTCCATAGACCACCCCTCCCTTCTTCCCTACCCAACTCATTGATGTGTTACAGATCCCCACTCCAGTAGGCATACCCTGCCCAGAAGGCCACTTCTCCCAGGGCAACAAGTAGGCTAAAGACAAAAACCACACCTATAAAATGAATATTATTATAATGTGTATATTAATTTATGAAGGAAATTAGTACAGCAGCAATTTTTCTTTAACAAGCTATTTCCTAATAAATGACACAGGAAAAACTAAGATTTATTTAATTAGCCTTGAATACAACCCTATCCTAAACCTCCAAGCTAGTCTGGGTTCCTCCCAGTCAAAATCTCCATACTTTTTGCTTTTTTTTTTTTTTTGTCCTTTCTTGTGCCAGCTCTCTTCACCTGATGCTTCCTAGGCCTGTCCTCATGGCTCATGTGGCTCATTCCCTACTTCCTCTCTCTTTCCTCTCCTTCACTGGAATCAGATGTTCCACCCTATTCTATTGCTCAGTATTGGCTGGTCAGCATTTTATCAACAAGGCAGAGAATCAATCAGAAGCAATGTTTACATAAACTTGAGACAGGAGATTCTTAGAATAAACATAGAATGGCATGTCTGGATTGAAACCAGATAGTAGAATAGAGAAATTAGCATTTGAGTAATGCAAGGGCAAACTTTACACAGTGCACAATACCAGTATGTCAACAAACCCCTCTCCCACTGCTCCTGACAACCAATCCCTCAGTCTCATCCCCAGCCCTGTAGCTGAAAACATGCTGTGATCTCCCTTTCCTCTCTGATACCATCTCCATTGTATCACAAAGGCCTTCTCCTCCACCCTTCTTTCCCCCAATTCATCCCTATTACCCAACCTCCAATACCTGCAATCACTCTCTGTGAACACACCAACTGAATAGGTCAGGAAAACTGGCAACACACAGCTATCATACTCTTCAAACATCCAGAGAGAAAACAGAAACCAAGGAACAAAACATCTACACAGAAAAGACAAATCCAGAAATCAGTACTTACATCTTTAATCATACCAAACACAAATGCCAAGTCACCAGCTTAAAAACCAACAACAGCCAGAGCTTTTTGTCCCCATGAGAGCCCGGCTATTCTACCACAGTAGGCCCTGAATATTCCAACATAACTTAAACACAAGAGAAAGACCTTAAAACAACCTTTATGAATATGATAGAGATCCTCAAAGAATCTATGAAGGTGATCCTAATGAGGACTCCTAGTAATGGGGGATATGAAGTCTCAACTGGCCATCTATTATGGGCAGAAAAGGCTTCCAGTGGCAGAACTAGGTTACATTCAAGTGAGTTGTTGGTCAATGAGGTCTCATGAAAATCCCCAAACAATCTAGGCTGTACACTAAGACAAGAAGTTGCTCTCCAAAAACTGACAGCAGGACCCATTACCAAGAACTATACCCACACAACTCATAGAAAAGTTAAGCTGGGGCCTACATGGAGCCCTCACCCTATGTCCTAGTCTCTGGTGTGGGAAAAGTGCTTTGCACCCTACCAAAAGAGAATCATGGACACCAGTACAACCACAAAACATTTGATCTATAATATGTCCTACCTTCAAAGTATTCTAGGGCAATGGTGGCAAGGAGCTAGTAGGAGTAGATCACCAATGTTGGACCTGCTCCATGAGAGGAACTCATACCTAATACTCCTTGGGTCACCAACAACCAGAAACTAGATAACTCAGAGACCTAGGGTAAAACCAAACACTAGTGATCTTAAAAAAATTTTAAAAAGGGGCTAGAGAGGTGGCTCAGAGGTTAAGAGCACTGGCTGTTCTTCCCAAGGTCCTGAGTTCAATTCCCAGCAACCACATGGTGGCTCACAGCCATCTACATTGAGCTCTGCCCGGGCATATATGTAGAGCAAATACTGTATACATAATAAATAAATTTAAAAAAAAATTAAAAAAAGAAAAAATCAATAAAATGATCCCCAATGGTATTCTGTTATACTGATAGAGCAGGGCATTATCCAGTCATCACCAAAGAGCAGCAGATGGGAACAGATGCAGAGACCCACAGCCAGACATTATGAGGAGATACAGTCTCAGTTGGAGGTTTCCATTAAATTTGTCCCCTATGAACTCAGGAAATCCCATGGAAAAGGAGGTGGAAATATTGTAAGAGCCAGAGGGTACAGGAGAGCAAGGCCCTCTGAATCAACTAAACAAGGTACATATGAACTCACAGAGACTGAAGCAGCAAGCACAGGGCCTACAGGGTTCTGCACCAGGGCCTCTGCATATATATTATAGCTATTAGGTTCATGTTTTTATGGGATTCCTGACTGAGAGAATGAGTGGGTCCCTGATTCTTGTGCCTGCTCTTGGGACTCTTTTCCTCCTGTTGGGTTGCCATGCCCAATTTTGACATGGCAATCTTTTCTTGTATATTGTATTGTACTAACATGTATATTGTATTATACTTTGTTTTGTAATTTTTTTGTTGTTATCTCTTAGAAACCTGTTCTTTTCTATTGAGAGACAGAAAGAGAATGGATATAGAGGGAATGTGAGGTGGGGAGGAACTGGAGGAAGTAGATGGAAGGGAAACTATAGTCAAGATATATTGTATGAGTAAAGAATCTATTTCTAAAAGAAAAAAAAGAAGTTACCTTAGAAAAAATATTTATACGTAAGCTTAGGAAGATATTAAAGGTTACCTTAGAAAGATGTATATAATAATATACATGTTGGGCCAATTTTTCTAAAATTAATAATTGCATACATATATATAAAGACTAGAAGGTAAGGTGTAATACATTAAGTCTGGTTATCTTTAGTACTTGTTATTACATATGTTTTATTTTCTCTTTTGTAATTTTTTAAAAATTTCTTATCTTCTATAACATAACAAAATTACTTTTGTTAGTAGAAAAACAGAAGCTTTCTCTCCTAATTTACCAAAATAATGCACATCCTGAGTCAAGAAACTATTAAATTGCTTGACTGTTTGATTAGTTTTTCAGGTTTTGAGTTACGAATATTCTGGAGTTCTCATAAAATTATTCCAGAGAGAGCAGAGCTTTTGTTTTCTCATGGAATGATAGGTCTAAAAATAGCATCTTGCTATTTTTCAGCCTTCCCATGTGAGAAATGACATCTCTAAACTTAAGAAGAAAAATGATGAGATGACGGAGAAGAAATGCTCAACATCCTTAGTCATCAGAGAAATGCAACTCAAGACGACTCTGAGATTCTATCTCACACCTGTCAGAATGGCTAAGATCAAAAACTCAAATGACAGACAGCACATGCTGGCAAGGTTGTGGAGAAGGGGGAACACTCCTCCAATTGCTGGTGGGAGTGCAAACTTCTACAACCACTATGAAAATCAGTCTGGCAATATCTTAGAAAACTTAGTCTAGCTCTACCTCAAAACCCATCCATATCACTCCTGGGCATATATCCAAAAGATTCCTCACCAACCCACAGGTACATCTCAACTATATTCATAGTAGCTTTATTTGTAATAGCTAGAAACTGGAAACAACCCAGATGTCCCTTAAGTGAAGAATGGATTCAAACAAACAAACAAAAAACCCTGCGGTACATTTACACAATGGAATACTACTCAGCCATCAGAAACAAGGAAATCATGCAATTTGCTGCCAAATGGATGGGTCTATAGAAGCTCATCCTGAGTGAACTAACCCAGACCCAGAAAGATACACATGGCATATGTTCACTTATAACTGGCTTTTAGCCAAATAGTACAGGATAACTATCCTACAACCAACAGACAGAATGGAACAGGAACAGACTTTGTTACCTGTTAGTGGGACACTTTGCCCTACTGGAGCTACATGTAGGCCCCCAGAGCAAGTGGAAGCTCTAAGCCTTCATATGACTGCTTAAATGAGGGAGGGCGTTATGTAGGTGCACCCCACACTGGAGAAGTAGGATAGGTGAGAGAAGGGGGATAGGATGGGAGGGTGGGACTGGGAGGGTTGGAGGGAGGGCACTGTGATGGAGATGTAACTTGATGTAATAAATAAACAAAAATAAAAGAAGAAAACTGATGAGATTGTACAAACATTACGAGCACAGTCTGTACAAGTGTTGGGTTATGGGAGAGAGATTAGCTGGGACACAGCTGAAGAGACCATTAACCCCAAACAGAAAGCCATACTGAGAATCTTACAAAGCAGACAGAGAGCGGAAGTACATTCTGAGGCACGGGCAATGGAGGAAAGTAAAATAGGAAGAGAAAAGGAAAAGAAAGAATGAGTGATAGACTATGGGACAGGGGAGGAAGAGGAAAGAAAATAGAAGAGACAATGGGGGGAAAGGACTTACTTACATGGCATATATGTATAAATGTAGTACATGTGATTATGGTTATGCCATTTGTTATCTAAATAATTGACTATTTAACCTCATTGATGCTCATTCTTTACATTTTCTTTACTTGTTTTAATTCAGATAAAAAATTGCCATAGTTTTTAAAATCTAGATGTTCTACATATTTTCTGAATGCTCTCTGGCTTCTCCATCCCAAATTCCACTCCCTAGGGGAAAAATGCACTCAACTCTTCTGTTCCCTTGAATATTGCCTCCCCAACTTCAAAGCAATAGATCACATAGAAATTGAAAGTTCCTCTGTGTGACCTAGTGGAGGAAAAGAGTCAGAACAAGAAGAAATAGACTCCATTCCAAAGAGCACTAAAAATTCACAAAGATAGCAGAAGGATACCTGGAAAATGTGGAGAAAAGATAGATGATGCCCAAAAAATGAAGTGAGCCAGGTCAAATCACAGCTAGCCTAGTGCATGTATCTATCAGGTACAGAAATGGAAATAAAAGCTTCATCCAAGAAAAGAGAATGATAGATCTACTTTATAGACAAGTCCACAGTCCTCATGAACCTTAAAGCTAGTAGCAGATGTGTGTGGAATCATGAATTCTTTTGTGAACTGGGTTAAGAAACATAATATTTGTAACACTATAGATGTGGAGGGACAGTGGCTGGGCACCATCTTGAAATGAAATCCATTGCTTAAAACAACTATCCCAGAAGCCTGGGAACAATAAATAGCTAGATATGAGAAGGCTTGAATGTAGCATGCCACAGCTCACATGCAAATGTGAGCTAGCACTGGGAGGTAAATGTAGAGTAGGAAAGGGTTGGACATTTATGAGTTCAAATGGAGGTGGCTGGAGGTTCAGCTCAAGCAGAAAAGTACACAGGAAATGTGGTTTCCTGGACCAATCAAACATTGCTGTTCTGCAGTCTCAGGATGTGGAAGAGCTAGGTAGCACGGTCTCTGGCAGAAGTGAGTGTGAACAACCAGAAAGACTGTTTTGCAGGACAGCTTATTTTTTGAAATGACAGAGCTAGATTATATAGCTTGAGTCATGGGTGAGGAGAGGAAAAAATCAAGAAGTGTTGTAGGGGGTAGGGCAGGGACCTTCCAAGATTATTAGTAAAGTTAACAGCCTTCCTGTTACATGATTTCTGGGAAGCCAGTTCTCTTTCAGAGAAACAGAAGTTTAACTGATCTTATTAAGACACGGTCTTTGTCTTTATGGAGTTGAGTAGGCCCAAGCCTGATTTGAGTAGGGAGCAGACCCACTCCTGCTGAGCTCTCTAAGAGATGGCTGAAGTATGGGTAATGCTATCTCATCCCCCCTCTGGCTTAGGAACACACAAGAAAAGATAACCTTGCCCTCAGTGGAGGCTGAGAGAAGACTTAATGAACTGAGAACACTTCTAGAGTTTGACAACCACAAACCAGAAAGGTCAGTGGATAGATCAATGAACCTCCAAAGCTCTTTCCTGCCCCGGCTAATCAATGCTATAGTGTCTGAGAACTCTGAAGTGCATCCATTTGATTATGTATTAATATATAGGAGGTCCTAAAAGTACAGATAAGTCAAACAGTTCTATGGATTTCAGCATGTGATAGTTTCCATACTCCAAATTCACTTGGGAGATACTGCCACAGATAGAACACTAGTCACTACAAGGGGTACAATCTGAAGAGTCTGCAGATAAAGGTGAAAGGAACTTCCCATCCCACAGACTGCTAAGCTCAGTGTGACCAGCAACAGCTCTTAGTACACAAAGAAAGTAAGCTCTGAAGTGTAGACAGTGTGGTAGACCAATGCTTGATCAATCCAGGTCCAAAACCAACATAAATCATAAGAAAGATAAGAGTCCTTAAATTCAAACAACCTAGCCCTTTATGTAGTATGTAACTGTCAATCTCTGAAGGCTGAGGACTTAGTGTTTTAACTAAGAAGGGTTGAACCTAAGACCTCACATGTATTAAGCAAGTGCTCTCTAATCTCTGTACTTGACCTATATATTCATCTATGTTCTTTTTATTTTGAGACGAGGTTTCACTAAGTCAGGCTGGCCTTAAAGTTACTATGTGGATTGGGCAAACCCTGAACTTAGAATTCATCTATCTCAGCCTCCTGAGTAGCCAGGACTATCATCCTATACCACAAAGATTCTCTATATTTTTACTTTTATTTCCACATTCACATAAATTTGATCATACTTTTTTCACTATTGGGAAATCTTCCTTCTTTTTATGTTTTTCTTTATTTGTCTCTGTGTTTCGCCCATTTTTATTTCTTCTTTTAAGAAAATGCCTTGCCATATTATAATTAATCATTCTTTTTTAATAATTTATTTTTTATTTCTTCAAGTTACATCTCAATCATAGTCCCCTCCCTACTCCCCCCTCCAGTCCCACCCTTCCACCCTCCTCCCCCTCAACCCCCCATCCTCTTCCCTTCTTTTTTTTTTTTTTTAGTTTAAGGTATCTCTTTTTCCCCCCAACAGCTCTCCCTTTCAGTCCAAAAATGGTTCTTTTTCTTATAACTATAAATACAATACAAAACAACAGAAATAAATAGGCCACAATTATAAGAGTTATATGGCTTAGCATACATTCCCAATGTCCAGTCCATATGTATTTGGCACCTGACTTTAACATTCTACTATCTAACCATCTCCATGAGTTTAAAGTTCTATATCTAACTCAGCTTTCATACTAACTTGCCTCATAATTTTAAAAATATCTTCTTAGATCCAGAACACCCTCTTGATTCCTAAAGAAATCATTCTTGAATATGCTAACCTAAAACAATCAAATTAAAAAACCACAATTTACTCACTGGTACAATAGTGGCATAATAGTTATGGAGCTAAACAACCACTTTGTGACTGTATCTGGGGTCTAATCCACAGGAGTAATTCATTGTCAGATACTAAAAATCCAGTCAAAAGTCCATGGCTGGGAAGGCCACAGACCCTACTGGAGAATCTGCTTCTATTGTTTTGATAAATGAAAAACTGTCTTCTGAATATTTATGTTTATACGTGTAGATCAGAGCTGTTCTCAGCATTCATTAGAAAAGCTTCTTTCTGAAGCAGGCAGCAATTAATGCAGAGACTCACAAGTCAAATTAATGATAATATGTGACTATTGTGTGATCACCTCTAAATGAGACCTGTCTAGTCTCTATCTTTCTGTCTCTCTCTCTCTCATACACACACACACACACACACACACACACACACACAGAGAGAGAGAGGGAGAGAGAGAGGGAGAGAGAGAGGGAGAGAGAGAGAGAGATCAGGGAACATTGACTTAGAGCTGAAAGATGTGGAGGAATGTTTCAAGAAATGTTTTTCTGAAGATGGAATAGTTATTGCACTCATGAGCTCACAAGCACTATGACTTTACCTGTCCAAGACCTGTGTAGGATGGGACCCCAACATTTTATCACTGATAGGGTATGATTCTTAAGGATCTACTCCTCCCTGATAAGATATTGGTGATTAACTGTTTCTGGGGGAAAGGAGACATTTTCTTCAGTGGGTAGCCACTGTTAAGCTGCCCACACTGAAGCAAATAATTTACCCACTGATGCTCATACAAGCAACTTTACTTAAGTGAATCATACCAAAGGGTTGAAGATGGATGTTCCAATGTTAAAGAGAGAAATTGGGGACTGTCCAGGTAGCCAGTTGTCTGTTATTTCTTAGTTTTTAGAAGCTGCTTGCCCTGCATTTCCTGTTTATTCAGATATATTTATCCTTCTCAGGTCTCTGATGGGGTTGAAGACTAGATAACTATCATCTCACATTTAAGTTTTAAGTTGTTTAGGAATTAAAAGTATGTCCTAGGTCTAAGAAGATATCTTTAAGTTGGTAATGCAAGTTATGATAGAAACCGAGTTAGGTATAGAACTTTAAACTCATTGAGATAGATAATAGAATATTAATATCAGTTGTCAATTATGTATGGAATGGACATTGTGAAATGTTATACGTTATAATTTTCATAATTCTCACCTAATTGTTCTTATTGTTTTGCATTGTATTTATTGTTACAAGCAAAAGAGCCTTTTATTGGACTAAAAGAGGGAAATGGGGGGGGAGAAGATACACCTTAAATTTATAAAAAGCAGATGGGAGGGTGAAGGGTAGGAGGGTGGGACCAGGAGGGGAGAAGGAAGGGGACTATGATTGAGGTGTAACTTGAGGAAATAAATAAATATTGAAAATAAAAAGAAAGATATAAAAGAAGGCAGACTTATTGGGAAGGAGGAGACGTCCAGAGGGAGTGAGAGGGACTATAAGATAGTATGGAAGGTTAACAAGATCAAAAAGCAATGTACATAAGTATGAAATTGACAAACGTTGAATAAAATTTTAAAATAACTGGAATACCAATTGTCTCTGAAATACTTTTTTATGTGAATGGGTAGTGTGCTGGCTAGTTTTTGGGGTTTTTTTAACATTTATTTTTTTTCTTCAAGTTATATCTTAATCATTGTCCTCTCTCTCCTCCCCGTTCCAGTCCCAGCCTCCTACCCTCTTCTCCCTCACCCTCCTATCTGCTTTTTTCTTCTTTTTTCTTTACTTTAAAGTGTATCTTTTCCCTCCAACAGCTTCCCCTTTTAGTCCACTAAAAAACTATTTTTCTTATAACAATAAATATAATACAATACAATAAGAACAATTAGGCAAGAATTATGAAAATTATAAGGTATAACATGCATTCCCAATGTCCAGTCCATATTTATTTGGCAACTGATATTAATATTCTATTATCTATCTATCTCCATGAGTTTAAAGTTCTATATGTAACTCAGTTTCTATCATAACTTGCATTACCAATTTAAAAACATCTTAGACCTAGAACATCCTTTTAATTCCTAAACAACTTAAAATTTAACTGTGAGACTATAACTATTTAGTCTTCAACCCCATCAGAGAGCTGAGAAGGATAAATATATCTGATTAAACAGAAAGTGTAGAGCAAGCAGCTTCTAAAACTAAGAAATGACAGACACCTGGCTGCCTGGACAGTCACCAATTTCTCTCAATACAATGGAACATCTATCTTCAGCCTTTTGGCCCAGTATCTCTGACAGGCATTAATTGTAAATCAATAATTGTGAAGGACTTGCCTACCCTGTCTTGGCAGAACTAGGCTATCAGCTTACATGCTTCAAAGTTTTGTTCTTTTCGGACAGCATTCAGTCCTCACTTGAAGCAAGGGCTTGCTCTTGCCTAGTAACAAGCTTGTCACTAATGCAACCATCTCCAAATAGATTTTTCGATGCTCATCATCTGCATATAGTAGAATGGAGGGTGCTGTCAGGAGTTGACATGATCAATATCAAAAAATCTTAAGAAAACATCTTTGAATGCAATATTCTACAGATCTCTTGAGGGTTTTGAAAACCACCTATCTATCTCTGTGTATTTAGATAAACAAATGTTGCTTGCCTTTTACTAACTTGATTTCTGATTAACTTAGAAAACATCTGGCTACATCAGTATTGATCTTTGTATATTGATACGAAATTAAGGTTAACTCTTTAAGGCGCTATACCTATGCAATGCTTAAAAATGCAATGTGAAATTTTGACCTTTTGATAGCAACTGTCACAAACTGTTTAGGACATCTAAGAAATGCAAACTTATAGTCATTCAAACATGTCATTTTGTTAGATACTAGCATAGTCTATTTACTTATTATGAAAGATGAGAATTCTCTTTTTTCTCCCTCATGCATATGATCTGCTTGCCCCATCAACTACCCTCAGCATTCCCACTGTTAGACACACTTCCTTCTCCTGTACCACTCACATGTCCACTGCAGTCAAATCAGTGCTCCAGTTTTCAACCATAATACCAATGTAAGTGTCACTCAGTCTTGAGAAACAACAAAACTCCTATGGATATTTGACTTTTTTGTTTTCTTTTTTATATGCTGAATCATATGGTATAATATCTAATTATGAGGCATTAAAAATAACAAAAGTTTCTTCATTTTTTCAGCAGCTTCAGTACATCAGAACATCTCTGTGTTCTTTCCCCGTGCTCTCTGATAAAATCTAGAGAAATTGCCTTCTAGGTCCTTTGTATCCTGTCATCCTGGGCAGTGACCATATCGAGCCAGGGAATGTGCTTCTCATTATACCGGATCAAGTTTGCTCAACTATTAATTCCTTTAAAGTTTGGATTTCCTCCCCATATTAGGGAAGCTAATCCTCCTTTCATAGCCTTTGAGAATGAAACTTCTTGAATTTCTTGAAGTCTTTTTCTGTTAATTGGTAGTTTTGCTGAGTACAAAATTCTCACTTGAACATAGTTCTCCTTTGGAACCTTCAAAAGTATTTCCTGCCAGTTCCTGGTACTGAGGCTGAAAATGCTGACTGTTTTCTGATACTTAAACTTTGTATGAAAACCACTGTGGGGGTTGGGACAAAGTTTGTTTGTCTGGGTAGTTTGTTGTCTAATGTTTGGAAACTTCTAGATTTATTCTGTATTTCATATATATTGTAATCTGAAAATAGCCATTGATTGTTTCATTTTGTAATTCTGTTTTTAAATTTTCAATTACATCACTTTAAAATATAATTATATCACTTCTTCTTCCCTGTCTTCCCCCAATTTCTCTCATGATCACTCCAACTTCTACTATGTTTCCTTTCCTCTCAAAATGATGAATGTTTTTATTGTTATGTTCATATTAATGAATAAATATATAAGTACAACCTGCTAGGACTGTTCAGTGTGCTTTCTGTGTATATAATTTCAGAGCTCATCCCTAGAAGTGAATAATTCTCCATCTCCCAGCAGTCATTAGCTGACTATAGTAGTTCTTTGTCTAGGGGTAGAGCCTCATAAAATTTTACCCTTATGCATTAAAATGTCTGTTAATATAGACAATGGCAATATTGTTTAGGTATTGGTTAGGCAGCCATAGTGCTGAGGTATAATGGGTTTAGCTTTCCTATCATTTCTAGGGGACACACTCTCTCACAGAGTTCATTGTCCTCCTGCTCTTACACTCTTCCCCCTCTTCCACGATGTTCCCCTCAGCCTTAGATACAAGAGCTGTGTTGTAGATGTATACATTAGAGCTTGGCTGCACACAATCTGTTGATCTCTACACTACAGCCTGTTGTGATATTCTGAAATGGCCTACAGCAAACAGAGATCATTGATTGCTTCTTTTTTTTAAAATACTTTATTTTTTTTCTTCAAGTTACATCTCAGTCACAAACCCCTCCCTATTCCCCCTTCCTATCCTGCCCTTCCACCCTCTTCCCCCCAGAAGTTTCCCCTTTCAGTCCAACAGATGGTTCCTTCTCTTATAACAGTAAGTATTATACAAAACAATAGATATAAATATGCCACATTTATGAGAGTAAATTGGCCCAGTATACCTTTCCAATGTCCAGTTTATACATATTTGGCCCCTGACTTTAACATTCTACTATCTAACCAACTCCATGAGTTTAAAGGTCTATATGTGACTCAACATTCATACTATCTTGCAACACACTTTTAAGAGTATCTTCTTAGATCTATAACACCCTCTTGATTCCTAAACAGTTCAAAATTTAACTATGAGACTCTAGCTGTCTATTCTTCAACCACCTCAGAGACCTGAGAGGGATAAATATATTTGCTTATATAGGAAGTGCAGGGCCTGCAGCTTCCAAAACTAAGAAAGAACATACAATGACTGATTGCTTCTTATACAAGCTAAGGAAGGTTGAAGTGAGAGAAGATGAATTTCCAAACTTCAGCCATTCAGGTGCCACATCATGATTTTTATTTCTCTAGGTCTTTTTACAAATTGAGTTATGACACTTTTACTCAAACAAAGTTATTTTAAAATAAAAATATCTCAAATGAGACTTTATTTGAGAATTATTAACAGGAAAAGCTAGAACTGTTAGACTGCAGAACTAATATGCTGAAGAACTTTTGGTTGACACTGCCAGAAAGCTTCTTCTCAACCATCATTTGAGCATGTATCGCATATAGGAAACAATGTGGTGTTGTCAAATATTGAATCACATCTGGCATTGTAACTGCATAACAAATAGGAACTAAGGATGAAATGAATATCATGTTCTTTCAGTTATATGGTTACATTTAATTCTCATGAACTTATAAGATGTGTTTTAATTTTATTTTAACAGAAAAAAATTTAGAATCAGGAAGAAAGAAGTGTGTCTAATGCCATATTGTTATAGACAGAGAGTGGCTGAAATGGAGTTTGAATTTCTGACTCCAAATATTCAGAACTTTAGGCAGTGAATAGAGAAGTCCATGTAGAGAGGATGTTTTTTTGCTCATGACGAGGGCCAAGAGTATGAGCACAAATTCAACACAGAAAAACAGGTTCTGCCATTAGCCACCAATTTAAAATGCATCCAAAGGTTTCTTCTGTTATAGCTCAGAAAAAAAATTCAGGAACAAAGATTGGTACTGGAGAATGTGATATGACTTAGCTAAAGTCACTCAGTAAGTATATACCTTGGCAAGAACAAGAATAATTGTTTCTTGATTCTTAAATTTACTATTTAATTTTGTTAATTTTTCTCATTATATTGTAATATTGTAATTTTTAAACAGCAGCCAAAATGTAATTACTTGTATGACCTTGCACAAAGATCCACCACTGAGCCATCAGAGGAATAATGATACTTGCCAACCTAACATAATGAACCATAAAAAGTGATTCTAATGTGGAAGGAGAAAAAAGGGCAATGTTGTTAAATGTTAAGTAGGTAGAAAGAAGTAGATGGATGATAGATAATATAGATCATAAATGATTGGTTGATTGATTGATACCTAGATGATAGATAGATAGATAGATAGATAGATAGATAGATGATTAGATACTTAGGAGACAGAGAGAGAAAGAAAGAAAGAAAGAAAGAAAGAAAGAAAGAAAGAAAGAAAGAAAGAAAGAAAGAAAGAAAGAGAAAGAGAGAGATCTGACAGTTGGAGCCCTGTCCTTGATTCAGATGTTGAAAACTTAATCAACATTATGATGGTATCAGCAAGAAGGCCCTTTGGAAGATGACATGCCATATTTCACTTATTAAAGGGACCTCAGAAAGTTACTTTGCTTTTTCTACCATGTGAGGCTTGCAATTATAAAGCATCATCCATGAACAAGAGAGAGGAACTTCATCACACTGATTTTGACAGTAGCTAGATCTTGGACTTCACAGTACCTAAAACTGTGAGAAATATATTCCTGCTGTTTATAAGATACCCATTTATGTCATTTTTCTATAAGATCTTAAAAGAATTAAGACAAAAGATCAGAAGACAAGATGGAGAGAGGAAAGCAAATAAGTTTTATATAATACACATACTCCCACACAATCATACAAATTGTTAAAACTTTTGAATTTTTTAGTTTTTCTTTATTCTTTTCTCTCCTAAACTATAGATCAAGATATAGTTATATCAACTTCCTCTCACTTAATTTTCATGCTTCACACAATCTGTCTTATTACTAGTGAAGCAATCTTTCATACACATACCTACACACACACACACACACACACACACACACACACACACACACACTTTCTTCTTTCTTTTCTGGTATTAAATAGTTAATATCAGTCTGTCCAGGGTGCTGTTGGTAATGGATATATAACTATATGTTCAGCATCATAACCTTGATATTCTGTAAGCCAAAAAGGAAATGACGCTGAATCTTTTCAGAGCAGTGACATTGTGCTAAACTGAAACATTTTTCCACTGTGGCACACTTAGAGTGTCATAACTTCTTGACTCCTCTACCCATGTGGAATTCAACCAACCCACCTTTGCATGCTGAAAGAAAGGCTGGCTGTGGTTTTACTTGCACACTGAGTTTGAACTTTTCCTGAACAGTCTCCTTTATCTCTAGTGAGTGACTACTTTCAGGAAGTTCCTGAACCCTGTATGCTGACCTGCTCCCATTGTTACTGAAGGAGCTTAGCAAAACTCTGACTCAGCTTCTTGAGGATTAGTATATGAATTCTACATTTCCTCACTTTGGTTTCTCTTAGCCATAATATTCCCAAGTTGTTAGAACTATTTAACTTTCATTTCATCACTTATTCATGGGTTTCACTTCTGAATTACAGATATAGTTATATCAGATTTCTTTAACTTAATTTTCATGAATTTGTTTCAAACAATCTGTCTTTTACTGATGAAATAATAGTTCATGCATTTTTAGTAATATGCTTTAAATAACTTTTTTCATTTTTCAATAACTACATGAATGCTGTATTTTAAGCAACATTAATTAACTTGTAAAATTTGCCCAGAGAATATCACATTATGACTTTTCAATTTGTCTTGGGGCTATGGTCACATGTAAAAACGGACATGTAAAGAAATATTAAAACTGAATTTTAATTTATCAGTATGCTTGTTGAATCTTCCAAGAAGTCATAATGAGGTAGAGTCAGAAATACAAGAAGGTTATCAATAGTAACACTTGTAAAATATTAAAGAGGTGGAAGGAATACTGTGGGAGGTGGGGTGCTAGAATTCATGATAGAAATCTCATAGTCTCAGGACAGACATGGAAGTTTCCCAACAAAGAAAGGGTTCAGTTTCATATCCCTCCTTGCTCAGTCATTGGCTGTGGATATCTGCAAAAAGGTAGCCTTACTGCATTCCTAATGCAATAGATGATAAGCATACTGACAGTGTTAAGCAGCAGCAACATGTTAAAGGGCATAGGAAATCATGCATGTTTTACAACACAGTCACCCCTCCACCGCTACAGATTCCACACCTGCAAACTAAACCAAATTCAAATGCCATTGTTCCAAAAGTAAAACTTTCTTCTGCATGATGCATGTGCAGGTAAACACTCTTTCTTACCATTCTCTAAACAATACAATGAAACAACTGCCACCAGGGATTTTTCATGAACATTCATCCTGTGATTCCTCAAGTGGACCTCAATCTAAGTCCACACGCTAGGTAGTGCTTCCCATGAGTGTGGGGTCTTGAACCCAGGCACAGGGAAATGCCTGCACCTCCAATGCCCGCAAAACCTAGATCTGCTCACAGGAAGAGCACACTGGCATTAATACTGCTTGGCCTCCATGAGGCTTCCCAAGTGCAGTAATGGCCCAAGCAGTCTTGCTTTGAATGAAGCACTTTGAAAGCTACATTAAGCATTACATTTTTAAAGTCTAAAACAATAGGAAAAATAAATCTCCTACCAAGAGCCCTGGAGAAGCTTATTACTTTTAGAAAATACTTTTCTTTTGTCTTCAATGCTTAGTGAAGATTAAAACCAGAAGAAAAATTACACATTGTTGCTTGTTTTTTGTGCATGAACCAAAGAATTTCTGTGACGATTCAATTTAAAAAATCAATAAAGTTTCTGAAAGATTCATATAATCTGAAGTTGCCTAGGATAGACTCATCATTTGCATGGGGAAGGGTTTGCACAATTACTAATTAAATGAGTCAGCTCAAATGGTATACTTTCTGGAAGTGTTCAGAAGCATCAAGTCTAAGGGTTAGGGCAGGGATACGAAAGACTCAGAAAACTCAGAAAAAATGTCGTATGTGCTCTTCCATAAGCAACTGGAAATAAAAGAACTTTTCTTCTCTCTTGCTAGTCCAGCCTGACTCAGCAGACAATCAGGCTCTACTGATAATCCAATCAATATTAACCAAAAGCAATTGTTAATAGAATTGGCATGGCATTCTGGTACATCATCCTGACAGGTTTTCAGAATGTGGACCTAGCTGTACCTATTTTTATTGCTTATTGTCCTGAATGTCTTCAGTACTATGAAGAAAAACACTCATGGCTTCACAATGTCCATGAGAAAACTACAGAAAGAACAGGGCTTCAAGTTCAAATGCCAGGATTTAGAACCTACCTTGGCTTTTTTGTTGTGATACTGTCAAGTCTTTAATACTTCTCTGTTCATTTTCCTCAATGGAGAAACGGTAGAGCAAATGCCATAATGGAATGTTGTGAAAACTTAGAAATAATCTATAAACTATAAAAGCCACAAGTCTACCATGAGTTACTGCTGTCTTGAAAGTGAACTCTGAAGTTCTGAATAGGTTTTGAGACTCCTTCTTGCTGTTCAAAGGCTCTGTTGTAATATCATGGAGTTAGTCTTTTGAACTAAGTGGCTGAGCACAAAGCATACATGAGCTTCATTCCCTCCCCTCACTGCTCTTCCTCAGTACTTGTCACTAAAGGCAAGTCTCACAGACACAGTCGTTCATTTTCCCTGTCTCACTGCCAAAGCCTGGCTATGGTGCAGAGGAATCTCACACACTTTTAGAAGCCAAGCAGTGGGAGCATAAGGCCATCTTACAACCTATCCTCTGTCAGGACTTTCCTTTTTTTTTCCCTCACTTTACAGCCTGATCACAGTCTCTCTCTCTCTCTCTCTCTCTCTCTCTCTCTCTCTCTCTCTCTCTCCTCTCCTCTCCTCTCCTCCCAGTCCCACCTTCCCATTCCCTTTCCATTCCCCCATTCCATTATCCTCAGAGAAGGAGAGGTACCCAAGAGTACCAACCCACCCCAGTACATCAAGTCACAGGGAGACTAGGCTTGTCATCTCCCACCAAGACTATTCAAGGCAGCCCAGATATGTGAAAGGAATCAAAAGGTAGGCAACAAAGCCAGAGACAGCTCCTGCTCTGAGCTCTAGTTGTTAGGGAACCCACATGAAGAACAACCTGCACATATGTGTACGGGGTCTTTATCCAGCCTATGCATGTTCTTTGGTTGGTAGTCCGATCTCTGTGAGCCCCTATGGACCCAGGTTAGTTTACTATGTAGGTTTTCTTGTGCCCTTGATCCCACCGGTTCCACAATCCTTCCCCCACCACAGTCTTCCACAAGACTCCCCAAGCTCCATCATCGTTTGTTTGGCTGTGGGTCTCTGTATCTGTTTCCATCAGCTGCTAGGTGAAGCCTCTCAGAAGACAATCATGTTAGGCTCCTTTCTGCAGGCATAGCAGCGTATCATTAATAGTGTCAGTTGGTTCTCTCCCATGAGATGGATCTCAAGTTGGGCCAGTCATTGGTTGGCCACACCCTCAATCTCTGCTCCATCTTTATCCCTGCACTACTTGTAGACTGGAAAAGTTTTGGGTCAAAGGTTTTGTGGGTGGGTTGGTGACCCCACCCTATACTGGAAGTCTCACCTGGCTAGAGGAAGTGCCTTCTTCAGGCTCCATATACCCTGCCAATAAAAGTCTCACCTAGGGTCACCCCCATAGACTCCCAGAAACTTCACCTGTCCCAGAGATGTCCCCCACTATTTTCTGTTCTCTCCCAGCCTTTCCCTCCCCACTCCTGATCCTCACTTCTGTTCCCCTCCCTATCCCTCTCCCATCCAGTTGCCTTCCTCCTCCACAAGGCCACTTGCTTAACTATGTTCATAGCAGCTTTGTTTGTAACAGCCAGAAACTGGAACAACCTAGATTTCCCTCAACAGAATAATGGATAAAGAAAATGTGGTACACTGACACAATAGAATACAACTCTGCTATTAAAAACAAGGACATCACCTGCCCCTAGAGACATTGCATATGTGGCTGCTGTGTCACACATACATCAATAGGTGGCAGAGATGGGAGAGGCTATGTCTACATTCAGTGTTCTGACCTATGAACATCTGAATGAATAGTAATCTATCATTCCTGGAAAAAAATCAAGCCAGAGACCAACACCATTTCAGCACCATGGGGCCTGAACAGGGAGCTAGCCTGTGACGACCACCAGTCCAACATCAGGCAAGCACCAGATGGGATCCCAGGACAGGAAGCAAGCCAGATACTAGAAGAACCCTGGTCCTGGATGTGGAGTTTGTTAGTAAGCCAGTCCCAAGGGAGTGAGTGTGGGAGACCATCCCTGCCTTTGGTCGGCTTTTTAATGGTGTTGGCAAGGGAGAGATACCCTCCTTTCCCTTTTACTCTCACCACCAGTGGCAGACAGGATATCTGGTCCTGACCCTCATGTGTTGTAGCACTCAGGAGAGCAGGCCCTGCACCTCATCTGAGGCAAACAGTACAGGTGACCCTAGATATGGGAGTTGTGGGTGAGCTGGCCCTGAGAGAATGAGTACAGGAGTAAGTGCAGGAGAGCCAGTCCTGCCTTTTGCCTGCTTTTTAGTGGTGTTGTCAAGGGAGATATCCCCTCCCCTCCCTATTGCCCTCACTACCAGTTACAGACAGATGATCTGGCCCTGATAGAGTCACAAGAACAAAGGAGCTGTCCCTGCCCCACACATACTGCAGCACTCAGGAGAGCAGGCCCTGCACCTCACCTGGACAGCTTAGTACATGTGGCCCTGGATGTGAGGAATATGGATAAGACAGCCCCAATGGTATGAGTGTGGGAGAGGTAGCCCTGCCTTTTTTCTGCTTTGTGGTGGTATTGTTAAGGGAGAGATCCCCTTCCTTCCCTTTTGCTCTCACCACCAGTGGTGTACAGGAGATCTGGTCCTGTCCCTCACATGCTGCAGCACTCAGGAGAGCAGGCCCTACACCTTGTCTGGACAGCACAGTACTGCTGGTCCTGGATAGGGGGGATGTTTGTGAACTGGCCCTGAGGGTGTGAGTGTGAGAGAGCCATCCTTACCTTTTGTCTGATTTTTGGTGGTGTTGGCAAGGGAGAGATCCCATCCATTCTCTGAAGCCCTCACCACAGGTAAGAGGGAGACAGGATAGTTGGTACTGTTCTACTCATGAAAGGAGAAGAAGAATTTTAATCTTACAAATTCCTGAGATAAATATAACATAGGAAACAAATCCTGGGCTTGGAGAGATGGCTCAGCCATTAAGAGCATTTGCTGCTCTTGCAGAGGACCTGAGTTTGGTTCCTAGGTGGGTGATGATAGCAAAATATATACACTTAAGCTCCCTGACACTAATATCCTCAATTTGAATATCCATCTACACCTCATATCATTTCTGCAAAATGGATGGCTCTCCTACAAAATAATACCTGGACAAATATTCCTTGATTAATTTAAGAATGCAATATTATTTTCTTTTAACAAGCAAGGAAGAAGCTCATTAGACAATAGAAAAGGTACCTATAGAATTATTTCTAGATTCTGTAGAAACTTATATTTACTATTATGTATTTGTGTGTGTGACTGCTCCTCTCTATGTGTACCACATCTGTGAAAGTTGCAGGAGAGCTGAAAGAGGGCACTGGATCTGTTGTAACTAGACATATGGGCAGTTGTCAAGTACCCAGTATGAGTGCTACAAACAATGGCAATCAATTAACCAGTTATTGAACAATATTGTATGCTACTGTATATGCTTTTGTTGTTGTTCCTTGCTTGGTTGGTTGGTTTTTCCTTTTAGCAACTATTCTCAGTTTCTTGGACTTAACACTATGACCATATGTCTCAATCCTTGGGAAACTGTGAGAGAGACTCCAGTGCAGAGAGCCTTTTACCTCAAGTTCAATTTGTTCCCTGGATTGTCCTTGGATGTGATTTCATGTCACCTGTGACAAAAATTTATATTCAATTTATAAGACATGTATATTCTTGTTGGACATCAGATCACAGCTATAGAACCCAATCTGGTCAGTGTACTCTGAACTGGATATAGCCTTATGTCTTGTATTCATTATTTCTTAGATAAAATCTATATTATATGTCCAGTACTTGTGTTTAAATTGATCAGTCCTGAGAAAGTTCTGGAAAAGGCTGCTGTGTTAATGTTTGTATGTGCTTACTGATATTTAAATGTGCTCCTGATCATGTTTTTCTGAACTCAAACAACCTTCCTTGGATCATTGCTTTCTTTGTTACATTTTTTTGTATAAAAGCACACTGAGGGATCCAAGATGGCGCCAACCATAAAGCAGTGCATCTGAGTAGTAGGTGAATGAGATTAGTCACTGTGGAGTGAATGTGAGGTCACCTAGCCAACAGTGAAACACAGACAGTGTCTGAATTCCCACTGCAAACATTGAGACCAGTCACCAGGTAAAATAGCCCACGCAGTTCCTGGGAACACAATCCTGAGATCAGCCAGCTCCATCACCAGTCTGGAGAGGAGCTCCGGCTAGAGGAGATCTAGCCCAGGAGCGGATCCAGCCCACGGCTCCAGTCACAGACCAGTGGCCCCCGCCTGTCTGCCTGATATCCAGCCTGCACTCGGACCTGTACACCCAAGAGGGAAAAACAGCCGCACCACAAGAGCAAAGGTAGGTGAGATTTTTTTCAGGAGTTTCCAACATGGCGGCACAGTGTGCACTGTAGCAGAGAGGCAGAGACCTAACCCAGTCACAGAAAAGCAATTAGGAGCCAAGACTGACTGCAAACAGAGCCCGTGACTGTGTGTTCTCCACAAATAGTGGGGTGGGTGGGTCACTCACCCCAACACCCAAGCACCTGAGGCAGTCAGCAACAAGCACACTGAGGCTGGCACCCGTTGTAGGTAGAGCTCCCTGCCTGCACGGTCAGCAGCCAGAATGACTGGGTCAGTGAGAAGAGAACACAGACCCAGACACAGCTCTACCTGCCTTTCTGAGGAGACCTGCCAACTCCCAGGACCTCAGAGGCTAGCCCTCTCCCCACTCCAATCCCCTCTATATTGGTCCAATTGGGTCACAAGCAGTTGACTAGAACGGCAGCCACCCTCCTCTCCGAGAGCCAGACAGTCTATTACAGGAACCTGTCTGCCATCTGGAGGTAAACACCAGGATCTCAGGATCAGCCAACCCCCAGGGCAGGGAGGTTTCCTGAGCACCAAGGTCAGCTGACAATAGACAACACCTAGGTCAATCAGATGATAAAAGGTCAGCTCAAGAATATGGTAAAAAAAAAAAAAACCCAAAGCAATAGGATGTCTCCAGATCCTAGCAATAATGCTACAGACAACTCTGGACAGTGGAACACAACTGAAACAAAGGAAAATTACTTTAATCCTACGCTTATATGCTTATATTAATAATAGAAGGCCTAAGGGAGGAAATCAAACACCTCAGAGAGCAACAACAAAGTACTGCAAAGAAGGTGATGGAAATGAATAAAGCGCTTAAAGGAATGGAAGACCTGAAAAGGGAAGTTGAAGCAATGAAGAAAATCCAATCTGAGACATCCATAGAACTGGAAAACCTTAAGAAAAGAATCAGAATCACAGACACTAGCATCACCAACAGAATACAAGAGATAGAAGAAAGAATTTCAGGCTCAGAGGATAAAATTGAACAAATGGATAC
>CAJQZJ010004888.1:13964223-13994597 GCA_907164525.1 Lophiomys imhausi
AAGAATGCAAATAGATCCATACTTATCTCCCTGTACAAAACTTAAGTCTAAGTGGATCAAGGACCTCAACATAAATCCAGACACACTAACATTAATAGAAGAGAAAGTGGGGAAAAGCCTTGGACTCATTTGCACTGGTACCAACTTCCTGAATAGAACACCAACAGCTCAGGCACTAAAACAAACAATCAATAAATGGGACCTTATAAAATTCAAAAGCTTCTGTAAGGCAAAGGACACTGTCCTTAGAACAAAACGGCAGCCTACAGACTTGAAAAGGATCTTCACCAACCCAACATCTGACAGAGGGCTAATATCCAAAATATATAAAGAACTGAAGAAATTAAACACCAAAAAATCAAATAACCTCATCAATAAATGGGGTAGAGAGATAAACCGAGAATTCACAGAAGAGGAATATCTAAAGGCCGAGAGGCATTTGAGGAAATGTTCAACATCTTTGGTCATCAGGGAAATGCAACTTAAAACAACTCTGAGATTCCATCTCACACCTATCAGAATGGCTAAGATCAAAAACTCAAATGATAGCACATTCTGGCGAGGATGTGGAGAAAGGGGAAACTCGCCCATTGCTGGTGGGAATGCAAACTTGTACAACCACTTTGGAAATCAATCTGGAGATATCTTAGGAAATTGGGAATAAATCTACCTCAAGACCCAGCCATACCCCTCTTGGGCATATATCCAAAAGATTCGAAACGAAGCCACAACAATGTTCATAGCAGCTTTATTTGTAATAGCAAGAAACTGGAAACAACCCAGATGTCCTTCAACTGAAGAATGGATAAAAAAAACTGTGGTACATTTACACAATGGAATACTACACAGCTATCAGAAATGAGGGAATCATGCAGTTCGAAACCAAATGGATGGAACTAGAAAAGCTCATCCTAAGTAAGCTGATGCAGTCCCAGAAAGATAAACATGGTATGTATTCCCTTATAAATGGATATTAACCATACATCACAGGATAACTATCCTACAACCCACACACCCAAATAGATAGGAACCTAGCATATCTATCCTAGGAAAAATTCTATCCACCAGTGAGTCATGGACTCTGTTGCAGGTTAGTGGAACACCACACCCTAGATGGTGTGCCTTATCAAGCTCCAGTACAAGTGGAAGCTCTTGGCCCTCATATGATGCAAGATCTGAGGGAGTATGATATGTGAGGGCCCACCTCATCTGAGGAGGAGAGTACCAAGTAGAGGAACAAGGAGGGAGGGAGGGAGGGAGGGGAGAAGGGAGGGAAAGAGAGAGGAAGGGAGGGGCCAGGAAGGGAGGAGGGAGGAAACTATGTTCTAGAAGTAAATAATACTTTTTTAAGAAAAGAGTTAATAAGCTTAAAAAATATAATAAAAATACAATATAAAATTTTCAAACTATAATTTACCAAAGGTATGCTTGCTTACTGGTATGAAAGGAAAATGGCCTTAATTTCAGATTAGAATGTTAGAGGGCAGGTGGCCACATAGATTACACAAACTTGATAGCAGCTTAAAAGTTCTTTTTTTTTTTTTTTTTGTAGAGGTATAGGATATTTCCATGGTTTGGCATTAAAAAGCAGGTAGCAGGTTTAAAACACTGTAAATAAATTAAAGGCTACAGCTGTTCAACCTGGTTTTACAAACCTCCAAGAGTGGAAAAAACTTAAAGCTAAGGTAAAATACATGAAAAGTGTGGTGTCAGCCCATGCCTTTACCTCCAGCAGAGACAGGGGGATCAGTATAGAGTTAGTTGTCTTATAAATTCTAGAGTTACAAGGAACAGGGTGGTGATGGTGCACACCCTTAATCCCATCATTAGAGAAGAATACACCCTTAATCCCAACACACTAGAGACAGAAACAGGCAGATTTCAGAGCTCAAGGTCAGCCTGATACAAAACAATCTCTAAGTAGAGAAAAACTTCGATTGAGGGGTGGTGGAGCACATCTTTAATCCCATCAGATGGGAATCACATGTCCTTGATCCCAATACTTAGACTGCAGAGACAGGCACATAGGATTTGGAAGCATTTAAGTTTAAAAGCTACTTTCAAAAGGCATGCTGAAATTCGAACAAATTGTCCTTTGAGATCTCAAAATATATACACTAAAGGTTTGTTTAGCTCCAAAATATCAAAATAATTTCTTCTTTAATCCAGATTGAAAGGTAATACTTTATATAGTGCCAAAAAAACAAATTTGCTCCAGGAAAAATATTACCTGACCCCCCCCCAAAAAAAAAAGGTAATTGTCCCAGAGTTAGGATTAGGGCAGGGCACTGTTCTTATCTTTCAGAAGATTTAAAGCATCCATTCAAGGAATCCAGGGACAACTGGACAACGTAACCTCAGCAGAAAACAGATCAGACACCAAAGAAGACGAGTGGCCCAGATGATCCAGCCTTGCAGACTTCCTCAATAGCTGTTTCCTCAAAAGTCTACAACCACAACAACTCAAAATCACTAAGATAGTTCAGCTCCACAGACTGCTCCCGCGAGGACTTCAGTAAAGCCCTGAAGATCAGCTTCTGTCTCCAAACTTCTTAGGACATCTAAATAGCTGAGCACAAAAGGACTGAACATCAAATGATTCTATTAACATTTTAACCATTTTTCCATTTTTATTTGGGCCCCAAACAGGTTTACTACGTCCCAAATCAGCAGGGAGTCATTTTAAGAGAACAACGTCCCATCCCCAGAAGGTGGGGAGGGTGTTCCCCACCCCCCTTGGTTACTTGATGGACAATAGAAAATTTTGTTATTTAGGGGAAGAGACTACAAGCTGTTAAATAGTCTTGTTAAATGGGTTTTGGAGGTTAGACCCAGGGACTTCTCTCTTTTTCTTTTCTGTATCCTTCTTTCTCTCCTATGTAGGAGTGAACAGACTAGAGAAAAAATGGGACATAGACATAGTATAGGAAAGATCAAGAAAAAAGGACAGATTATTGAATATGGCCTTATATCTTTGTATACTGATACAAAATTAATATTATATTTTGCTAAATTGGTATTGATCATTATATATTAATGCAAAATTAAGATTGTATTGGACTACATCAGTATTGATCTTTGTATATTGATACAAAATTAAGATTATATTTGGCCACAATTGTATTGACCCTTGTATATTGATACAAAATTAAGATTGTATTGGGCTACATAGGTATTATTCTTTGTATATCGATACAAAATTAAGATTATATTTGGCCACATTGGTATTGATTTTTGTATATTGATACAAAATTAAGGGTAATGCTTCTTAAAGGTATTGTATCTAGTAATGCTTAAAAATTAAATGTAAAGTTTTGGCCTCTTGTTACCAATCGTCATAAACTGTTTAGGATAATTAAGAAATGGAAACTAATAGTCATGCAAGCGTGTCATTTTGTTAGTTACTATGACAATCTATCACAGTTATTTTCTAAGCTACTCAGAAATCAAGTTGCTAAGAGACAAGCAATATTTGCTTATCTAAATATAAGAGATAGAGCATCTTCAAAAACCTCAAGAGATCTGCAGATATGACATTCAAAGATGTTTTCTTAACTTAAGAATTTTTGATATCGAGACATGTCAGCTCCTGACAGCACCCCCTATTCTACTCCAAGTAGAAGATGAGCATCAAAGAATCTCAGTGGGAGATGGTTGAATTAGTGGCAAGCCTATCTCTTGGAAAGAAAAACCCCTTACTTCAAATGTAGACAGAATGCTGTCCAAAAAGGACAAAACTTGGAAGCAGGTAAGTTGACAGCCTAGCTCTGCCAAGACAGGGTAGGTAAGTCCTACATAATTCCTGCTCTACAGTCATTGTCTGTCAGAGAAACGGGGCCAAATGGCTGAAGATTGATGCTGTAATGTATGGAGAGAAAATGGGAACTGTCCAGGCAGCCACAGGTATGTCATTTCTTAGTTTTGGAAGCTTCAGGCCCTGTACTTCCTATATAATCAGATATATTTATCCCTCTCAGGTCTCTGAGGTGGTTGAAGAATAGATAGCTAAAGTCTCATAGTTAAATTTTGAGTTGTTTAGGAATCAAGAGGGTGTTCTGGATCTAAGAATATGTTTTTAAAATTGTGAGGCAAGTTAGTATGAAAGCTGAGTTAGATATAGAACTTTAAACTCATGGAGATGATTAGATAGTAGAATGTTAAAGTCAGGTGCCAAATGCATATGGACTGGACATTGGGAATGTATGCTAAGCCATATAACTCTCATAATCGTGGCCTATTTATTTCTGTTGTTTTGTATTGTGTTTATAGTTATAAGAGAAAGAACCATTTGTTGGACTGAAAGGGAAAGCTGTTGGGGGGGAAAAGAAACACCTTAAACTGAAAAAAAAGAAAGGGTAGAGGATGAGGAGTTGAGGGGGAGGAGGGTGGAAGGATAGGACTGGAGGGGGGAGTAGGGAGGAGGTTGTGATTGAGATGTAACTTGAAGAAATAAAAAATAAATTATTAAAAAAACATTTTAAAATGCACACTGAAATTGAAGTAAGACTGTCTGCCTCATCAGACTGTAGTCTGCCCCATACTTTTAGGTCCTCATATCCCAGGCCCAACAGACAAGTTCTACACAGGTTGGCTGACAAGACAACTTCTGGTGTTGTCTTCCCTAATCCTGCAGTTTACAGTCCTAGACATCCAGATACTTGAAGTCATCCACAGACACCATACTCGTCATATTTCAGAATCTTAGTGTATAATGTTTTCCCTGTCTTCCACATTTACCTCTGACCTATTTGCCAGGCAAAGGCAAAGGAATCAATTTGTCCTCATCACTGGCATCACTGGACATCATCTCCTTCATAAAGGCTTCTCCTGAAATAAAAGTCATCTCCCAGTTGATATGTTTACAGCAGATGATTGTCTGCACAGGGAATATTTGAGGTCATCAAGTATGCTAGAAATCTTGAGTATAGGGCTCCTATTTTATTTATCTCTGAATTCATAGGATTGTCAAGTATCTAATACATTGTAGGCACTAAATCAATTCTGGATTTTATTGATATGACTAAGTAACAGAAGTTCAAGGAGGGGGAATGAAACCTAGAATCTATAAACAAACAAGGCAAAGAATAGAGTGGTAGAATAGGAAGATACAGCATAAGGATAGTTCTCTATTGTTTATCATAGAGAGGGGCTCACCTATAAAATGGATACATGGGATACATGTGAGTATCCATTTAAACACATCGACAACAGTCTACCTTTATGGTTGACTTGGAAACTCTTATGGAAAATGTCACTCTGAGTTAAGATTGAATTTGGACATGATATTTTGTATAGATGCACTGGGTCGTTTTGAATAGTGTCCACTATCTCTTACTTAGCTTTTTCCTGGCCTAATAATGCCTCTCTTGCCTATTCCTATGGAAGAGGATTTGGAATAAAACCTGAGATAATTGTTTTAGAAAAACCATGACAGAGTGTAGACTCCCTGGTACAGAGGGAAAAGCAATTTCCCTTCTTGAATTAACCAGAAGATAGAACCAACTCAGCCATCTATGGAACTAACTGAACTAAATTGTCTTTCAATGGAAGAAGCATTAGTAGTTACCACTTTGGTGAGTGTTAAAAGAGTCTTCAGAGGCAGAGCTGTAAAACAGTTTATGGTGGTTTCATGACCACCAACAAAAGGACAACAAGACAAGGAAGCAGAAGCATGGTGGAGCACAGGGGTTTGTTCTTATATACAAAAGGCAGTCTTAGTGTATCCCAGGAATACTGTAGGGGGAGAAATTTGAATCAGATGGGAGTTTCATAATAGTTTATGGGTAAGAAGCAAAAACATACTATCTTATTAATGTTTTAAAAACTCAGTTTTCCTCCCACTGAGTTTGTTTGTGATTGCTCACAGGATAGTGAATGGGGGAGTTTATTTACTGAAACACAGGCAACTTATGAGGTCACTATTAAAGGAAATGACTCTGCTTCCCTCAGCACCCATTAACCACCTATAATGCAACAATAATAGATGCAGCCTCATGACTTCTTTTTGGATACATGATGAGATGGTGACAGGTATAGTCTGGTGCAGTTAAACAATGCTACAGTGAGTTTTTTAAAAACTGTTTTTAACTGCTATATGTATATAGCCAGAGGAAATCTTGCTTATATTTTAAGTGGAATATATTTTTAATGAACAAGGCTGAGTCTTATATTTTTTGGTTGTAAACCTAGCCTTTAATGGCCGAGCCATCTCTCTAGCCCATCTATTCAAGGTCAAAATTGGACTACAATCATGAATGATAACTCAAAATTATTCACTTGGAACCTTGAAGGAGGTGGTCAAAATATGTGATAAGAGCCATTTGCAGTCCATTCTCATCAAAGAAGAGAAATGATAGTATGCCATCTTATGAATCTCTCACTATGTCATGCTGTGAAACAGACAAACAAACCGAATATCTCTCTGGAAATAAATTCCTAAGCAGCCATAAGAACACAGGGTTTTGGGTGGAAAACAGCAGGGCTTTGAGCAAAATCAATAGCATCAAACTCATCTGTTTTCCTTCAGTGACAGAGTGATGGAAAAATTTGAAACATAATATATTTCGACTTTGCTTTTGATTTTCCTCAGTGAGAATTTCTCTTCAACAAAGAGGATCGTTCACTAGATATTTTTGAATGCTTAGTGTGTGTGCAAGCAGGTAATCTGATAACTATCCTCTGCCATTGAGAGGAGGTTATTGTAGGGACAAAAACACATTCGGGAAAATAACTAAAAATCAAGGCTAAGAGGATTTTATACAATTATGAGCAAAACACTGTAGTTGGACAATTGCTGCCATTCCTGGTTCCACTTCCATACCTGTAATGGCATGGCCACCCTTGATCACCATCTGTGAATCCAGGAAGGGAGAGCAAACCAGGACTAGGCCGGGGATGGAGACCTCAGGCAGCCAGTGAGCATGGACAAGAACAGATTCTCAGGAGACAGGCTTCAGAGACATGTCTCATTCACTTTGGAGAGCAAAGGCTATTTAAACCTTTGAGGAGTGACAAGGGATCTTTGGAGAGAGTGTACATCATTAGGCTGGGGCCAGAGGAATGAGGATGCCTCATTGGCACAGGAAGGAAATTCAGTTGTTGCTGGGAATAACCTTATAAGGAGAGGAAGTCTGCTCTGAGTGTCAGGCTACATGACCTTCTCTGAGGAGCAAGGGTGGAGGCGCAGGACTTTGTGGGCTAAAATATGTGGGACCAGGAGCAGGAAAAAGAGTAGCCCTACTCCTGCTGATCTCATGAGGAGGTTTCCAGGGCTTCCACATGTCTTACCCTACTCCTGCTCTGGAACAGTTCTCTGGTCCCGTGGCTCCCTGGCCTCACAGCTTGTAAACCTTCTGAGGTGGTCTAGGGAAGCTTCTTTAAATATGGAAAGACTTCAATAATGGCTGAGGAGATAATACAAAAGCATGACATAAAGCCTAGGAGAAAAATGAGTATCTTACAACTTAGGACACTCACACTCATATGTAAAAGATGCCAGAAGGTTTCCTGGAGATAGTTGCCATTTTCCTTTAAGTTCTAATAAGTCAGTCTATATTTTGATAGCTTTCCACCTCCAGACTATGAAAATTTGCATTTATCTC
The DNA here is from genome assembly GCA_907164525.1 of Lophiomys imhausi. NCBI lineage: Eukaryota > Metazoa > Chordata > Mammalia > Rodentia > Muridae > Lophiomys > Lophiomys imhausi. Next base: position 13,971,825 of record CAJQZJ010004888.1, read on the forward strand.
CAAGAGGTTTTCCAAAAGAAATCCCAAAAATACTAATTACCTGTCACTTAAACAAAAGACAATGAATTTCTTTCAATTAGTAAAATTCTTACAAGAAAAACTAAATATTCAACAGAGAAGCCTTCTGTGATGGATTCCTTGGTACTTGGTGACTAACCTTCAAGGCCCCTTATTTATCATGGCTATAGGCCAATGATAGCTCCACATTTGCACCCCAGAATACTGCCAGGAAAGGAACCTAAGTACGGAAGGCTTTGTGCTGAAAGTCATGCCAATATGCCATCTCTGACCCAGCATGACTTAAATGGCTTTCATGTTTGGTTTCTCAGAGTATAGATTTTCTCAGTAGGACTCAGGCTGTTACTACCTAGAAAGTACCGTTATCTCTCTGGTTCTGGGTGGTGGATTACAAGGTTCTTAAAAGTGTTCTGCTGTCACATAGTATGTATCTAGGTCCAGATTAAAAGGCTATCCCTCAAAAGAGCATCTGGCCACTTATTAATTACACTGTGTTCTATTCATTCCTCTAATAATGCAAACACAAGGAGGTAGCAGCACCAAATATATTAGAATTTATTAAGCACCAAAACAGAAATAAACTCAGTGGGTTTGTACCACCAATAATTACTTTGCATGCAGACCTCAGCATCCAGCACTGGAAACAGAATTCTGTTCCTTTTGTTCATTCATGTATCCAAGATCCACCCAGGCTATTTTCTTCCTTTGGATTTTTAAGTGTGTATTAATTATACAAATAATGGGTTTTAGCAATCAGTCTTGAAGGTTCTGTATGGGAGAAAAGAAACATAGGAAGTTCCATGGGAAATCTGGGTACTTGCTTAGGAATGGCATATATAACTAATATACGTATTCCTACGTCAAGAGCTCAGTCACAGAACCTTAAACTAAACACTGGGGAAACTGAGATAAGGGTATTCTGTGTGCTGTACAGGAAAATGAGGCAAATGAGGATAAACATTTGACATTATTTCAGACACACTAATAAAGAAAGAGAAACTAGAGTTGAACATTTTGGTTTTCAATATAGATTAGTAAATATATAGTCATTGCCCCATAGTACCTTTGTGTTGAATAACAGGTCATTTCCTTATGATAAATTCAAAGTGGGTATGTTATCTGGCAAGCACCTGTTCCTCTGGACCTAGATACATACTATGTGACAGCAGAACACTTTTAAGAACCTTGTAATCCACCACCCAGAACCAGAGAGATAACGGTACTTTCTAGGTAGTAACAGTCTGAGTCCTACTGAGAAAATCTATACTCTGAGAAATAACCCTTAGCATATTCTCTCTCACCCTATACCTTTTAAGAATACTAGCAAAATTATCTGCATAACATGATAATAAATTAATCCTAGCAATAATTATTTTCAGAAATTATTCCTCAATGGACATCCATGAATTATAATGAAATCAAATCTAGGAGAAAAAATATAACTTTGCATCATCCCGGAGAAAGTACCTACCAAATTGCAGGGCCCACCTGACATTTACATGTAAACCCAAAATACTAGGATCTTGGGAGAATGATAAAACATGACCAAGGTCATGTTGATTCATTGCATCTGGTTCTTACAAAGCTTTGCAAGCTTTTGAACTAATTTACATGTCTATGTTTATCATTTTATTGTTCACACACACTTAAGGAGTTGGCCTTCCCTGTTAACAAAAATGTCACAAAACTTTTTACCAAGTGTTTGATGCATGTAGGAATGTAAAGCAAAATAATTTATGGAGAGGCATTACATCTCAAAAAATACTTTTTATATGTTCTCTTATTGCACAAATGGCATCTGTAAGTTAAAGTTATTTGAGCTGTCATCATTTTAGAAAGGACCAAGAGAGAAACTTCTAGAAGTCTGGCTAAAACGAGCAATTTTGAAACAAGTTGAGAATAAAATTCATAGCACAGTATATAAATAAACATAGGATTTTAGAAGTAAAGTTGAGACTGAGAGAGAAGGAGTTCAGACTGAGAGAGAAGGAGTTCAGGTAGAACATGAGCCTGAGGTGCATGCTGTTGAGGATGAGAAGAACTAATGAAAGTGAGACCCAGTAAGTAGAGGACAGAACCATGAAATGTGTCATTTTTACTCAGTAAATTAACTCTAATTCAAGTAGAACATTGTTTTCTTACTGGCATCTCTAAGACTCAGGAAAGGATGATAAGAACAATAAGAAGAGGGAGAGTAGAGTTATTTCTTGCAAAGTTGAAACTTCTGGGCATCTAAGTTCTTATTGTGCATTCACTAGAACTACTTCCAGATATTTCTACTAAAATATGTTAATGAAAGCCTGCTCATTGGTTATTTAATTTAATTATTTCCCTTTGTGACCTTGGCAGGTGTACGAGGCACAGAACTCCATTTTCAGCCATCAGCACATATCTTTCTCTTGAAGATTCATACCACCTTTCCATTTTTCTCTGTCTCCTCCACAATCCCCAACCCTCCTCCATAACACACCTGTCCTCTACCCTTTCTATGTCAGTAGTGTCAGCTAATATAGCATCTTACCTGGTGGATGGATAACCACTATGCTGACTTTGTGGTTAACTCAGCCACAGTTTGCACCCTGTCCTGCTTTTTCCTGCTTCAGTCAGCCAATGACCCACATTTCGTTGAAGAAAATTTGTATGTGAGATATGACACATAAAGATGGGTTCATTTCAAGTGTACTAATCACTAAGATAGGGAAAAGAATGGAAGATACTTTGTACTTGTGGACTGACTCCTTTAGCAACAACCTTATTGACAACGCATTCCTTTACCATTCTCAATCAGTAAATACTTACCAGTACATATCTGCCTCAAATACCCTAACAGGGTTAGTTGGCTCTTCTCTTATTTTTCCATTATTCTACTTACCTATTGACACTTTGTTGTACAAAGTAAACTTCACATGCATTGGTTCTCCAGATGGGTTTTTGTTTTGTTTTGTGACCTTGCCTCCACTTCCAGAAATAAACTAATTAGACCCAAGACCTACTTTTCTTCTTTACTCATCTTCAGCCAGCTAAAAACTGTCCCAACATAAGGATGATTTAAGAGCAAAATGGTATGTCAAATACAGGAATGCATAAAATTCAGACTTGCTTTAAACAAATGTTTAATGTTTTTAATTAATTTTAAAAGGAACAAGTTTACAAATAGAATTTTCAAACATATTTCATTTTGATTGACTCCCCCTGACTACTACTTATCTCTCATCTCCTTTCTACCCCCTTTCTCCATTGTAACTTTTCACCTCCAGTAGTTCCCCTTCCCCCTTGTTCTATTGTATTTTGTACCTCCTTCCTTAAAGCCTCCTTCTATCTAGTCTCAGGAACAGTAATTGGCATGTTAAGGATGGATGTACAAATGCACAGGATAGAAGTGAGAGTGGAAAAAAATGAACCATTACATTCCCAGACACTAAATTATTGGCAAGGACACCAACACAACTGAAGTGTGGAAAAAGGTTATTTTTTGGCAAGAAATTCTTACAAGTAAACACCACATTCACAAGAGTTAAGCAGCATCCCAACTTTGCAACACAAAAAGCCAACTGAATCTGGATCAAAGACCTAAACATAAGAGCTAAAATTGTGTGACTCTCGGGTGAAAACAAAAGGATAAGACTTTATAACCTTGTATTTTACAATGATTCTTTAAGATATGACCCAAAGTAATAAGGAAAAAAACTGCATTAGATACAGACCTTTAAACTCATGGAGATGTTTAGATAGTAGAATGTTAAAGTCAGGTACCAAATACATATGGACTGGACATTGGGAATGTACGTTAAGCCATATAACCCTCATAACTGTGGCCTAATTACCTCTGTTGTACTGTATTGTATTTGTTATTATAAGAGGAAGAGCCATTTGTTGGACTGAAAGGGGAAACTGTAGAGGGAAATAAGATATACCTTAAACTTAAAAGAAAAAAAAAAGGGAAGAGGATGGGGGGTTGAGGGTGGGAGGGTGGGACTGGAGGGGGAATAGGGAGGGGACTGCGATTGAGATGTAACTTGAAGAAATAAAAAATAAAGGAGAAAAAAACTGCATTAGATGTCATCAAAAGTAAATCTTTTCTTTTTATTTTTTAATGTTTATTTATTACTTCAAGTTACATCTCCATCACAGTCCCCTCCCTCCACCCCTTCCAGTCCCACCCTCTCCCCATTCTCCCACCTATCTTACTCATATCAACCTCCCTCAGTTCATCAGTCATAAGAGGTCTATGAGCTTCTTCTTTCACTGGGGACCTACATGGCAGCTCCACTAGGGCAAAATGTCTCATTATCAGATAAAAAAAAAAAAAAAAAAAAAAGTCTATGTTCCTGCTCCTTTCAGTCTGTTGGTCACATATATATATATATACACCCAGGAGTGGTATGGCTGGGTCTTGAGGTAGGGCTATTCCAAGTTTTCTAAGATACCACCAGACTGATTTCCATAGTGGTTGTACACATTTTCACTCCCACCAGCAATAGAGGAGCGTTCACCTTTCTCAACAACCTCGACAGCATGTGCTGTCATTTGAGTTTTTGATCTCAGCCATTCTGACAGGTGTGAGGTGGAATCTCAGAGTCGTCTTCAGTAGCATTTCTCTGATGATTAAGGATGCTGAGCATTTCTTCAAGTGACTCTCAGCCAATAGAGATTCCTCTTTTGCGAATTTTCAATTTAGCTCTGTTCCACGTTTTGTTTTTTTTTATTGGATTATTTGGTTTCTTGCTGTTTAATTTCTTGAGTTCTTTATAAATTACGGACATTAGTTCTCTGTCAGATGTGGTGTTGGTGAAGAACTTTTCCCAATCTGAAGGTTGCTGTTTGGTTCTAATGACAATGTCCTTTGATTTACAGAAGCTTTTCAGTTTCATGAGGTCCAATTTATTGATTACTGGTCTTAAAGCCTGAGCAATTGGTGTTCTTCTGTTCAGGAAGTTGTTACCTGTGCCAATGAGTTCGATGCATTTCCCCCACTTTCTCTTCTATCATATTTAGTGTGTTGGGCTTTATGTTAAGGTCTTTGATACACTGGACTTCAGTTTTAAGCAAGGTGATAAATATGGGTCTATTTGCTTTGTTTTACATGTTGATATTCAGTTAGACCAGCACCATTTGTTGAAGATGCTTTCATTTTTCCATTTTATGGTTTTAGCTTCTTTGTCAAAAACTAAGTGACCAAAAGTATGTGCTTTTATTTCTGGGTCTTCAATTCCATTCCATTGATCAATGGGTCTGTTTGTATACCAGTACCATGCTGTTTTTATTACTATTGCTCTGTAGTATAGATTGAAATCTGGGATGGTGATACCTCCAGATGCTTTGTTATTATACAGGACTTATTTAGCTATTCTGGGTTTTTTGTTATTCCATATGAAGTTGAGAGTTGTTCTTTCAAGGTCTGTAAAATTTTGTGTTGATATTTTGATAGGAATTGCATTGAATCTGTATATTGCTTTTAATAGAATGGCCATTTTTATTATGTTGATCCTACCTATCCATGACCATGGAAGATCTTTCCAACTTCTGATGTACTCTTCAATTTATTTCTTCAAGGACTTGAAGTTCTTGTCATACAGGTCTTTCCCTTGCTTGGTTAGAGTTAGTTGCACCCAGGTATTTTATGTTATTTGTGGCTATTGTGAAGGGTATTGTCTCTCTAATTTCTTTCTCAGCCCAATTACCTTTTGTATAAAGAAGGGCCACTGATTTTTTTTTTGAGTTAATTTTGTATCCAGCCACCTTGCTGAAGGTGTTTATCAGTTGTAAGAGTTCTCTGGTGGAATTTTTGGATTCACTTATGTGTATTATCATATCAGCTTCCAATAGGGATAATTTGACTTCTTCTTTTCCAATTTGTATCCCCATTGATCTCTTTTAGTTGTCTTAGTGCTCTAGCTAGAATTTTAAGTACTATGTTGAAGTGATATGGGGGTAGTTGGCATCCTTGATTGTTCCTGATTTTAGAGAAAATGCTTTAAGTTTCTCTCCATTTAATTTGATGTTGGCTACTGGTTTGCTCTATATTGCCTTTATTATTTCTAGGTATAGTCCTGGTATGTCAGCTCTCTCCAGAACTTTTAGCATGAGGGGTGTTGGATTTTGTCAAATGCTTTTTCATCATCTAATGAGATGATCATGTGATTTTTTTTCTTTCAGATTGTTTTTATGGTGGATTACATTGATAGATTTTTGTATGTTGAACCACCCCTGCATTCCTGGGATGAAGCCAACTTTATCATGGTGTATAATACTATTGATGTGTTCTTGGATTCAATTTGCAAGTATTTTATTGAGCATTTTAGCATCTATTTCATGAAGGAAATAGATCTGAAATTATCTTCTTTGTTGGGTCTTTGTGTGGTTTATGTATCAGGGTGACTTGTAGCCTCATATTATGAGTTTGGCAGTGTTCCTTCTGTTTCTATTTTGTGGAAGAATTTAAAGAATATTGGTATTAGCTCTTCTTTGAAGGTCCAGTAGAATTCTGTGCTGAAACCATCGAGCCTTGAGCTTTTTCTGTTTGGGAGACTTTTTTTTTTAGTCTTTTTTTATGTTTATTTAACACTTCAGGTTACATCTCCATCATAGTACCCTCTTTCCACTCCTCCCAGTCCAGTCCTCCCACCCTCCACCCCCTATCCCTTCCAACCCACTCCTCTGGAGTGGAGTGTCCCTACATAACAATCTCTTGCCCCAGTTCAGCAGTCATATGAGGGTCAAGAGCCTCCTCATACACTGGAGGCCTACATTGTTTCTGATGGCTGAGTAGTATTCCATTGTGTAGATGTACTACAGTTTTTTTTATCCATTCTTTGGTTGAGGGACATCTGGGTTGTTTCCAGTTTCTAGCTATTACAAATAAGGCTGCTATGAACAGAGATGAGGAAACATCCTTGTGGTTTGGTGAGAAATCTTTTGGATATATACCCAGAAGTGGTATGGCTGGGTCTTGAGGTAGAGCTATTAATGACTGCTTGTTTTTCTTTAGGGGTTACAGGACTGTGTAGTTTGTTAACCTGATCTTGATTTAACTTTGGTAGGTGGAATCTATCAAGAAAATTGTCCATTTCACTTAGGTTTTCAAATTTTGTGGAGTATAATTTTTTGAAATAAGACCTCTCTGGATTTCCTTGATGTCTGTTGTTATTTTTCCCTTTTCATTTCTGACTTTGTTGATTTGGATATTTTCCCTCTGCCTTTTAATTAGTTTGGCTAAGGTTTTGTAAATTATTTATTTTCTCAAAGAACTAACTCTTGGTTTCATTGATTATTTGCACTCTTTTCGTTTCTAAGTTGTTGATTTCAGCCTTGAGTTTGATGATTTCCTGTCTTCTGCTCCTCTTGGGAGTGGTTGCTTTTTTTTTCTAGCTCTTCTTGTTCTGGTGTTGAGTTGCTAATATGAGCTGTAACAATTTTCATTTTGAAGCCATTTAGTGCTGTGAACTTTCCTAATAGCACTGCTTTCACTTTGTCCCATAGGTTGTGTATGTTGTGCATTTGTTTTCATTGGATTTTAGGAAGTCTTTAATTTCCTTCTTTATTTGTTCTCGACCCAATGGTTATTGAGTAGAGAGTTTTTCAATTTCTATGAATGTGTTCGATTTTTGTTATTTCTGTTGTTGTTGAAGTCCAGCTTTAATAGTCTATGGTGATCTTATAAGATACAAGGGGTTATTTCAATTTTCTTGTATTTATTGAGGCTTTCTTTGTGTCCAACTATATGGTCAATTTTGGAGAAGGTTCCATGAGGTGCTGAAAAGAAGGTGTATTCTTTTGTGTTTGGGTGAAACCTTCTGTAGATATCTGTTAGATCCATTTGATTCATGACCTCTGTTAGTGTCATTATTTCTGTTTGGTTTTCTGTCTCAATGACCTGTCCATTGGTGTAAGTGGGGTGTTAAAGTCTCCCACTATTATTTTATGGGGATCTCTGTGTGGCTTAAGCTTTAGAAGAGTTTCATTTACAAGTGTAGGTGCCCTTGTATTTGGGGCATAGATATTCAGTATTGAGATGTCAACTTGATGAATTTTTCCTTTGACTAGTATTAGTGTCCTTCCCTATTTTTTTTTTATTAACTTCAGTTGAAAGTCTATTTTTTTATATTAAGATGGCTATTCCAGCTTGCTTCCTGGGACCATTTGCTTGGAAATTCTTTTCCCAGCCCTTTACGTTGAGATAGAGTTTATATTTGTTAGTGAGGTGTGTTGGTTGTATGCAGCAAAATGATGTGTCTTGTTTATGGATCCATTGTGTAAGCCTGCATCTTTTTATTGGAGAATTGAGTCCATTGATGCTTAGAGATATTAATGACCATAGGGTGTTATTTCCTGTTATTTTGATGTAGGTGGTGTTTGTGTGTTTCTTTTAGTTTAGCTGAAGTGGAGTTTTTGTTTCCTGTGTCTTCTTAGGTGTAGTTTTCTTCTCTGGGTTGGAATTTTCCTTCCAGGGTCTTCTATAGAGCTGGCTTTGTGGATAGATACTGTTTAAATGTGGTTTTGTCGTGGAATATCTTGTTTTCTCCATCTATGTTGACAGAAGGTTTTGTTGAGTATAGTAGTCTCGGCTGACACCTATGTTCTCTTAGGGCCTGTGGGATGTCTCTCCAAGCCCTTCTGGCTTTTAGAGTTTCTGAGGAGAAGTCAGGTATAATTCTGATGGGACTTCCATTATATGGTACTTGACCTTTTTCTCTTATGGTTTTCAGTATTCTTTCTGTGTTTTGTACATTTGAAGTTTCAATTATTATGTGGTGAGAGGGATTTCTTTTCTGGTCTAATGTCTTTGGAGTCTGAATGCCTCTTGGAATTTTATTGGCATCTCTTTCTTTAAGATTGGGAAGTTTTTTTCTATTATTTTGTTAAAGATAGTTCCTGGACCTTGGAGTTGAGAGTCTTCTCTTTCATCTATGCCTATAATTCTTAGGTTCTGTCTTTTCATTGGGTCCTTGATTTCTTGGATGTTGTGGGGGAGAACTTTTTTAGATTTCTCATATTCTTTGGTTTTTGTACTGATTTCTTCAATTGAATCTTCCATGCCTGAAATTCTGTCTTCCATCTCTTGTATCCTATTTTTGAGACTCATGTCTGTAGTTCTTGTTCTCTTCCCTTGGTTTTCCACCTCCAGGACTATCTCTGCTTTTGTTTTCTTTATAGTTTCCATTTCCAATTTCAAGTCTTGAATGCTTTTATATGTTTTATACATTTCCTGCTCCAATTTAGTTGACTTTTTCTGCCAATCATTCAAATCATTCATAGCCTTGTCTCTTTCCCATTCATATTTGTCTGAGTTGGCTTGGAGGTCTCTAATCATATTCTCCATTGCTTTCATTTGTAAAATGATTTAACCTCTTCTTGTAAGGACTATATCATTTTCCTAAGTATAGGTTTGTCATCATTTTATTGTGTTTCAGTTATGGTTAGATGATCAGGGTTTGCTGTATTAACATCGCTGCATTTTTTTTTTTTGAGTCCTATTTCCCTGATTTTTGTCAGATTTATTTTTTTGCTGACCTTTAGCCATCTGGTTGTCCTTAGCTGATTGTTCCTAGTGTCTTCTGGACGTGATGCTAAGGATGGGGCTTTGATGTAGATGCTGTATAGTCTTGGTGTTCTGTAGCTCAACACAGGATAAGTGGTGTCTTGTGTTGGGTACTGTATTTCAGTAGGCCCCCCTCAGTGTTCCAACTGAGAATTCACATCTGGGTTAGGGTTGGATGTGTAATTCCAGCCTGCAGAGTCCCCTGCTGCTAGTTTGTCTGATCTGAGGGTTTGGTCAGTGATTGTGTTCCCCCAAGGAGGCTCCTTCTAGATGGTCTCCAGGGCACCTCTGTACCTCCTGGCCATAGGAACTAAGCCCTTGTAGTCTGGGTCAGGTCATTCAGGCAATGCACACAGGCCAAGAACTACTGCTCCAGGACTGGAACTATAGATTCTGAAGGTCTGGTTTCTCACCAGAGGAGCCATGTCCACTGGCTGAGGGGTCCAATATTAACCCTACAACCCATCTGCAGGGCTTGAACTCAGTGGAGTTCCAAGCAGCCTTCCAATGCAAACACCTGCCTTTTAGCCCGCTCTGATCTCACCATTCCTGTGGCTGTGCTGGTCTTGTTTTGGGTGCTAGAGCTGTCCTGTGGATACTGGGCACTCGAAGCCAGGAGGAATCTCTATCTGGCAATTGGAGATGCCTGCCAAGGCCTGGGACACTGCACTGGTCCCAGAGGCATAGCCTGCTACAGGAAGTGTATCCCACTGCTTTGTCTAACTGCAGTGTTCTTCCCAGTGATTGCAATCCCAATAGAGGGGCCTGTATGTCCAACACCTTTCTGGAAAAGCCCAAATATGCTTGTATCTCCCAGACCACTGCTCCTCTGGAGATACACCACTGTGGTCCCACTGTTGTCCCCCAGCTCAGAATGTACTGAGGTTTGCGGCCACAATGGTTCTGCTGAGAATATACCTGTTCCCAACGCCCCATTGGTCCTCTCCCTGGTGTCGGAATGCCTGCATAGAATCTGGGAGCCCAGGAGGCTGTTGAGTAACCCTGTCTGGGGTTTGGAGCTGCTGGCTGGGTATTTGAGTGGCTCACATCCACAGGCCTTTTCCCGGTGATGATTCTCCTGCTTTCCTAGCTTCTGCTGCTTCCAATGTTTCTCTGGGTCTCTTTTCCTGAGTCCGAGAATCTCATCTAGGGACTTTTATTAGTCCCTGGGTTCTCCAGGTGAAACCCAGTGGGTTTGCACCTCTCAGATTGTTGCTCAGCATCTTATAACTCTGTGGTGTTATGGCTGTTTTCCCCAATTTCAACATGCATCTGTGCAGGCTGCCGCCATCTTGGAATCTCATGTGTGTTCTTTTCAAGGATGAACACCCACCATGATGATAGATGATACCTTCCTTATGGCCTATCAGTAGCTGTTTCTCAGTTTTGTTGCTTATCTATTAAGTTTTACCCTGAAAGTCTTCTTTGTAATTCACAAGCTATTCCTACCACAAAAAAAGGTTTACAAGAGGATATAGAGCTCTGCTTTTTGGATCTCAGTTTGGTTGGGAAAATGCAAGTTTTCTCCTTGTCCTTAGGTGCCTCCTTTAGAACCTAGTCACTATGCTAAATAGCATAGTAAAAGGCCACATAGATGACCAGTTGACAGTCTCAGCTTAGTATAGCAGCTGAGTCACACATGTGAATGAAGACACCTCCAGATGATTCAGCCCTCAGCTGGCTGAGTCACCTAAGTCAAGGACTCAGATACCAGAAAGTAGAGAAGTCAAGGCCATGGTGCACTCTCTGAAATATTGGTTACTATGACCAAATGATTGTTATTTCCAAGGAGTGTGTTATCAACATAATTGTAACTGAGATGATCTCTGTCTTCCAAAGACACACAGGTGGTCTGAAGACTGGAACATGTGTTTGTAGAAATCTAAGTCTCCATAGAGCAGATAGAAATGAGCAAACCCTAAAAGTAACACTTGCTGTAAAGTGAAACCCTGAGTCCTCCTTTCTTAGTCACTGTTCTATTACTGTGAAGAGACACTATGACCAAGGCAACTTTTATGTAACAAAGCATTTAATTGGGGGCTTGCTTATAGTTTTAGAGGATCGGTCCATGATCATCATGGCAAGAATCATAGTGGCAAGCAGGTAGAAATGGGGCTTAGAGCGTACATCCTGATCTGCATGCAACAGGAGGAGGAAGATAGACTAGGCCTGGTGTGGGCTTTTGAAATCTCAAATTTAACCCCCAGAAATATACTTATTCCAATAAGGCCACACCTACTAAAACAAGACCACACTCCTAATCCTCTACAAACAGTTCCATTCCCTGGTGACTAAACACTGAAACATATGAGCCTATAGAGGCCATTCTTAGTAAAACTGCCATACCTCCAGGAAAAAAATTCAGAAGGATTGCCTAACACAGATCTCTAGAGATGAGGGGAAAGTTAGAAGAAGCAGAGAACTGGTCATAGATTGTAAGACAAAGGCTTGAGATAGCATGGCAGGTGAGTTCAGCCTACATTGGGGAGGAAGCTAAAGGACAGTACAGAAGTAGATTATTCTTCTATCCTCAGCTATGACCAAAGATAGGGTGTTGGACATGGGCTATCAGTACTCTACCAGATTATGTTACCTCTGAGCTACCAATTTGAGCTGAGACCCTTTCTAAAGTCCATCTCTTACTCTAATACCAGGAGACAATGAAGTGCATGTACTACTGAATAATTCCCAGCTCCTGGGTTTTGATTCCCACTGACTCCACTTCCTAGCTGTGAATTCTTAGTAACTGACTTATGAGATGTTTTTGAAGGGCTGTATGAGTTGAATAGTTTCTTGAACAGATTGATCCCTCAGTATATTCTATTGACCCAGACAGTGACTCAACTCTGACCTTTGTCAACACATTCTTGACAATGTTTTCAATTTGTACTCTATCCTCTCATTATTTTTTCCTTATTGAACTCACTCTCCACAATCACTCTAGTGTTATCCATCTATCAAACAACTTGTCACCCACATTGAAAGAAACCAAACATCCTCATCATTGCCTGATAGTGCCATAAAGACCTGCCTAGTCTTGTTGCATCCCCTCCACATGGGGGCCTCTCATTTTCTCTCCTTCCACTTGGATGCCTCTAACCTTTCTTCTGTTAACTGCCCTGACTTGTTCTAATGCACTTATTTCCTTTCCTAGAAATGCCCTTGGCCTCACTTTCCTCACTCTAACTCAGTCACTTCTGAGGGACTATGTTTGGAAAGCCTACTGCAATCTTAATGAGAACCCACTGGCAGAAATTCTCAGAATATATTTTTCTGCTTGATTCTGAAGCACAAAGTGGAAAGGGAGATAGAGATAAACTTGGGCACATCAGGGAGACTGCTTTTAATGAGCAATGTCAGAGCTCTTTTCTAGAAGCAGATGAACTAAACAACTTGCTTCAAGGCCACACTTCCCACTATTTTGTACCTCCACCTGACACCATAGGGCTGTTCAAAAACAAAAATTCCTAGACACTGCCTCAGAACTTCAGTGTTCTTCTAACTCTCTGGAAGGAAGAAAATAAGGAGTGTGGGGAGCAGTTGAGCAAAAGGAATCATGATAATAAAGAAACTTGTAACTTTAGGATTATGGATATAAGTACTTATCTTCCCTTTGTTAATCTCCTTGACACCCACCCAGGCAATACACATACACACACATACCAGAATGACGTGATCACTTGACAAGTTATATTTTTTTAGCTATTCCCTGTCTGCGTTCTTTCCCTCCTTTCATTAAACTGTAATCCCCTCCCACCCTGAGATTTAGAATTTTGTTCACTGTAATAGCCAAGTGCTTAGCATAGCAGCAGCATGTAGAGTAGGTCCCCAACAAATATTTGATAAATAAATAATAAATGATAGGATGGCAGAAGAAAAAGACATTAAACTTAAGATTGTTTGAAGTTTTACTACTTAATTTCACAATCATAGGTCAGGCTATCAAGGCCCAAGAAGCAATTTTGGAAGAAAAGGGGATCTCAGAATACATAATGAAATCTCAATGGATGTCGCATGGCCCAGCTCCACAAGTCTCTGTGGGGAAGTCACCAGTTCCTGCCAGCGGTGTCTGGAGCATCCAGCACTGGCTTATCCGGATTCCCTCTACACTTTCACACATCTTCATTGCTATCTATTTTACTGATTGATAGTTGAGTTCCAGGAATGTGCTTTGGAGGACAGAATTTAAAGACTCAGTAGAGGAAAATAAAGACTCCCGCATGATACCAGGACCATAGAAGAAAACCAGAAACATACCAGAGAGTACCAAGAGGGCCCCTAAACAAACATTTAAAAATTCATAAGGAAAAAAAAAAAGAGGGAACAAAGAAGGCAACAAGAAAAAGGATGATAAATGTGTTCCTAACCTTCAAAAATCAGGTTGTCATCATGAAAACACAAATATTTTTATAACATGGAAGTTAATGTTGAAAGCAACTGATAGCTCCAAGTCCGTTAGATCTTCCTGGAAAAGGTCACAGGGACATCATTCATTACATCAAGACAGAGAAAATGCTCTCATATCAATGAGTCACCTTTGTCCCACTAGGCATACTTAATTTCACCAGGGCCCAAGCTAAGGACTTAACAGTGTAAGGATGATCCTTCTAAATGGATGTCCTCTTGGAAGGGAAACAGTGCCATCCAGTGTCCTGAAGCTTATAGTTTTTTATCCCATCACATTTTTCACAATAAAAGAACTTAAGGATTTTTTTTTTTCTACAAATGCTGTGGTTCTCAACCTGTGGCTCACAGCCCCTTTGGGGTCAAACAACCTTTTTTCAAGGATCACTTAAGGCTATTAGAAAACACAGATATTTATGATTACATAACCGTAGCAACAAAGATAATTTTGTGGTTGGGGGTCACCACAAAATGAGGAACTTTATTAAAGGGTCACAGCATGAGGAAGGTTGAGACCCATTGTCCTAAGACATACTGCCAGCTGAAGTACAACCTTTTGACTCCTTGCCAAATACAAGTGATGAAGTTATTCATTTTATGCTTTGAGAAAGGGGTGTAGATTAGGAAAGAAAATCAAGATGATGCTGAGGAGTCAGTTATGCACCAATGGGTGGTGTGGCAATGAAAAAACTGCAAGGAAAGTCACTTGACACAGAGAACACATCTCAAAGGTTGTCTTTCAAATGGACAAGGACAATCAGAAGATATGCATTGAAATCCTAACTATATTAAAGTGTAGGGGTTCTGGGGGAAAGTTACATAAATAAACCACACAGTGAAAATGAATGTTAAGGTCTGTAGGAACAGAGGGTGATGAGATTAATTTGATGTGTACAAGAGGAAAAAAATAAGATACTAGACAGAGTCCTAATTCTAGGTATACCATTTTCTCAATGTTTATCTTAAAGCAAATTACCTTAAATCTTTCTGTTAGTGATTTCTTACCACTGTGACAAAACACAATACATAAGCAACTTAAAAGAAGGAAAATCTTGTTTTGACCCATCATTTCAGCTCATGGCTATTGGCCTCACTGTGCTCATTCCATGGCTGTCAGGTAGTAGAGAGATGGGATGAGCCTAGTGACAAGAAACCCCCTTCCAGGACATATCCTACAACCCACTTTCCCCAGTTAGGTTCTTCAAATAGTCTACTCAACTGTAAACTCACCAGTGAATTGATGAAGTTAATGACCACATGATTAATCACCTCAACACTGTCAACATATGGAAATGAAGTCTACAACACATGAGCCTTTGGAAGGACCACTTCATATGTAACCTACAGTTCTTTCTGGGCCTGTTTCCCCTAAACAAGTAGAGATGTTGATAATGACTGCACCACATTGCAGAAAGGATTAAAATTTTGAGCCAGAAAGAATCTAACACAATCCTAGATCTGGTAAACTATTTCAGGAAATGTGGGTTTCTATACCAAAGAATCTTGGAGAATGTGTCACTAAAGCATGAGTTTGAACTGAACTCTAAAAGGCTTCCCTTTTCTTTGCTGAAGAATTCTCTTTGGGCAGGGAAGTGCATGAGGGAGAGGCAGAACAATGAGGAAGAGGGTGCTTGTCTCTCTAGCCAGAGAGGTCAAATGATGCATTCTACAGCATCAATGGTCAAAGACTGCAACAAACAGGCCACCCAAATACCACCCCCCCCTCAAAAAAAACACACAGGCTGTTGCCATTTAAGAAAGACTAAAGACTAAAGACGAAGAGTCATCCCAACTAACAAAACCCCTTTCTGTGGGCCTATAGTTAAAGCCTAGAGTATCCAAAATGGGGTGGTTTCTTTGCACAATCATAAGCTATGGCTGAAAGCAGCAGGTCTGGAAGATACTTGTTAAAATCAGCCAGAAAGGTTGTTCTTGTACCTCATGAGTGTGACCTGCCTCTTTCTGCCTGTAATGGAGTCAGAAGGCTTTGTTGCTAGAAAACATTAGGCTTTTTTTTATTCTGACTCTCAGAAATGCTTGTTTTCCTGACTAGAGAGCAACATATGTTTAAAGATTTGTCACCTATAATATGGGAATTTGCAGATTCTTCCAATCCCTGATCAACAGTCACAGCACCACTTCAGGGGAGAGAAAGTAAATATATATTGTGCAAATGAAAAGACAACATTCCTCCACACAGCAGAGTGGAAGGAAACGCTCTGGTCTGCTTATCTCGGCTGCAGCACCATCTTCTGGTCAGCAGCAAGCACTTTCCAACGAGGCTTCTTTCCTCAGAATAGATGTCCCTACCTTAAACAAATTGTTCAAGAAAATAGAGCTCAGAGCTTTATTAGACACAAGAATATGTCAATAGAGGTGGAAGAGGCACACATACAATCTAAATGCCATTTTTTTACTCTATTAGGAGGGCAAAGAGAGACATCAGAGCACAGGAGTAAATTTGTTAAATGCCACAGTTAAAAAGAATTCAAAATGTGAATATAACAACTGGACAACTATTCTACTGTAAGCCTAGAATTGCAAGGTGCTGGTGGTGCTGCTCTGCCCAAGAGGGCACTAATTGTGCCTTCAAAAACTTAACTTCAAGACAGACAAGTTAAGATGATGCAAGATTCAAGACACATGATGGCTAAGTATGTAGTCAAGTTTCAAGCTGGGAACCTAGGGACTTAGGTAATGCACTTTCTAGACATCTGATGTGAAAGGACCCAGACCACAGGATGGAGTGACTGCTGCACAGGTCCTGGGCTGTATAAGAAAGCAGACTGGAGTACTCTGAAGCACACACTCTGCTCTGTTAGTCAGATTTTTATCTCTGTGGCAAATACTCTAAAGAAACAAATTCAAAGAAGGAAGATTTATTTTGTTTGTACTTTACAATCAGTCCATTGCCAGCTGTCTAGGTCTGAAATGGTATTATGTCAATGGAGGCGTGGTAGAGCAGAAATGGTCAACCACTGTATCTGGAAAGTAGAGGAGACAAAGAGGCCAGGAAAAAGATTTGCCCTTCTAAATCACTCCTCAAGGGACCTGTTCCCTCCAACAAGGTCCCACCTCACTCCCAACAAGGGATCAAATGACTAATCTATCAAGTGATAAACCCACAGATGAAATTGGAGATTTCAAGATCTCATCATTCCCCAAAGGCTCTCTATCTGAGCATTGGTGGAGCGAGTGAGAACCAAGCTTCAACTTATAAACCTTTTGGACATCTCCTATACAAACCATAATATACATGATGGCCTGAGAACAGTCAGGGGAGACAGAGATGAGCCTTTAAACACTAGTCAGACAAATGCAGAAAGAGAAAAGGAAGAAGTCTTCAGATTGTAGGAGTTAGTGGAGTGCATACATATCCAACAAAAAAGCACCTCAGGGCACCCATCAACCAATTTCTACACTTGAATAAAAGAAAGACCTGCTCCCGTTTCAGAAGGGCTGTGCTATTTTACTGAAATATTACTATTAACCTTTCTTTCCCATTCTTCCCCAAAGGGATATATGGCCCTTTACTAGGGTAACTGTACACAGAAGTAAAGGAAATAATCAGATAGGGGAGGGGGACTATTAGATATTGGTTCTGAATTTATACCAATTCTGGGAGATCCTAATTTGCATCATGGTCCTCTAGTTAATGTAGGGGCTTATCGATGTCAGGGGGTCAGGTGATCAATGGAGTTTCAGCCCAAGTCTTTCCCACAGTAGTTCCAGTGAGCCTAGTGGATCCCAAATTCATCCTGTGGTTATCTCCCCAGTCCCAGAATGCATAATTAGGATAGAAATTCTTACACATTTGCCTGAGGACTAATCTCCTGTTGACTAATCACCCCCTTTTTCTTCCCATCTAGTCATCTTGGCTTTCCTGCTGTGATACAAACTTGACACTCAGAATCTTTGCATTTGCTTTCCCCACAGTGTTGGTTCCCTTCATCTAATAAACCCTTCCTTCTTTCCATTGCTTTTGTCATGTATTTTTGTCACATCAACAAGAAAAGTAACTTACCTCATTTGGAGTTTGCCTAAGTGTCAACTTTTTCCCTTTGGTTTTATTTAACAGATGTGCACAATGTATCTCAATCACCCCTGACACCACCCCTTCACTCCACCTCTCCCTGTGTCCATGCCCGATGTAGCTCTCTCCTCTCCTGCTTCAGGATCTTTCCTGATTGTTCAACTGAAATTAAAACACTCTCTGCAACATTGGATTCTCTATATTTCATTTCCAGAACATCTTTCTGTACAGTATGTAATGGCATCCACAGTCTGCCTTTTTCATTGGGCATTTTGATTTTTGTCTACTTTTGTCTGTACACCACCTGCCACTGTAAGATATTTCAATTAATTAACTAGCTAATACAGTAAATATGTGCACTCTAAGGAGTCCTGGAGGCTGTCTTTTGGGTTTCTGAAACTATTCTGGTTCTTAGTTCCAGGCTCTTCATGCCATGTGTGATAGGTTGAATGAAAATGGCCCCCATAGACTCATAGAGAGCAGTACAATTGGAGGTATGGTTTTGTTGGGGGAAGTGTGTCACTGGGGGCAGGCTTTGAGGTTTCAGCTCAAGCCAGGCCCAGTGTGCCTCTCTCTTCCTGCTACCTGGACATCCAGAGGTAGAACTCTCAGCTCCTCTCTAGTACCGTATCTGCCTGTATGCCACCATGATTCCTGCCATGCTGATAATACACTAAACCTCCGAAATGTAAGCTAATCCCAATTAAATGTTTTCCTTTATAAGAGTTGCTGTGGTGATAGTGTTTCTTCGCAGCGATAGAAATCCTAACCAAGAGAGAACCTGGTAGGAGAGACTGAAGTATTGCTGAGATAGGCCTGATCATGCTTTTGTTTGGAGGAATGTGAACGGTGGGACTTTGGATTAGAAAAGCAGTTGAACACTTTAAGTGGGGTTTCAATGGCCATACTATTAAGAGCATGGAAGACAGTGGTGGTAAGGGTGATTTGAACTGTGGGGGTCTGGGTCAAGAAGTTTCAGAGGAGAATAATATTAATATGTGGCCTAGAGATCATTCTTGTGATATTTTGGTGAAGAATGTGTGCTTTCTTCCCCTGTCTAAAATATCTACCAAAGGCTAGATTAAAGAGTTGTGGATTAACAGCTTTAGTGGAAGACATTTCAAAACAGCCTAGCATCGACTATATTGGCTATTAATGGTCAGTCTTATGCAAATCTGTAATGAAAGGGATCAAGCTGAGTAATGGAAAATACAAAATGAACAGGTGGAGGAGAAAAAGAGCAAGAGAAAGCATAAACAGACTTTTAAAAAGCCTGATGCCAAGTGGAATAAAGGGAGAGGTGATAGCAGTACAAGACTTCATCCAGCTAAGCTTCCAACTTGTGAAAAAGAATTAAAGAAAAGTGAAAAGAATTAAAAAAAAAAAAAGGTTAGGGCCAGGTGTGGTGGTGCATACCTATAATCCCAGCCCTTAGAAGGCAGAGAGGCTGGTGGATCTCTGAGTTCAAAGCCAGCCTGGTCTACAGATCAAGTTTCAGAACAACTAAGCTCAGGCAGTGAAGGAAACCATCGAAAACAGAAAGCTGGTGAAGATGAAGTTGAATGAGGAGGCCATGTTCCAGCCTCAGGAAGCAGTAGAACTTGGCAGCGTCAGCCATGTGGTTCTGGCTTTAGAAACAAGATAAAAGAAAAGGAATCTCCCTCTGCCTCTAAGGAAAGCCAAGAGGCAGGCATGTTTCAGGGGTGTCCCTGCCTGGAGGCCCAAAGAGGTCATTGTGTGAAGCTGTGACAGTGAAGCTTGGATTGTCTAAGAGGTCCCAAGAGATTTGAATAGGCAGTGCTGTGAGATACCTGCCTAGGAAAGCTGCTACAAGGGAGTGCAACCAGCTCAAGAAAAAGAAGCATGTTGTAGTCAACAAAGCTGAAAGGAGTTAGAGATCTAAAGAACATTTTGACATCAGATATGGAGATGCAGAGTTTGGAGTTTGTCCAGCTGGTTTTCAGTCTTGCTTTGGTCCAGTACTGCCTCATTATTTCTCTGTTAAAGACTATGAGGATTTTTGAAGTTGGACTAAATGCATTGTGCAGTATGATATGGTTTCAAGCCTATGGGGGCTAGGGAGTGGAGTGTGGTGGTTTGAATGAAAATGGTCTGCTTAGATTCATAGGGAGTGGCATTGTTGGAGGTGTGGCCTTGTTGGAGGAAGTGTGTCACTCAGGGCAGGCTTTGAGGTTTCAGAAGCTCAAGCCAGGCCCAACATGACTCTTTCTTCTTGGTGTCCGCCATCCAGATGTAGAAGTCTAAGTTTCTTTCTAGCATAATATCTGCCTGAAATGTATGCCAGCCCCAATCGAATGTTTTTCTTTATAAGACTTGCCATGGTCGTGCTCGCTTCGGCAGCACATATACTAAAATTGGAACGATACAGAGAAGATTAGCATGGCCCCTGCGCAAGGACGACACGCAAATTCGTGAAGCGTTCCATATTTTTTCTGGGAAGCAGGAAAAGAGGACAATATGTCAAGGATGTAACCTGTAGAAACAAACAAATAAATTTACTAATTAAAAAAAAAAGCAGATAACAACGTTAATACACTGTAAATAAATTAAAGGACACAGCCGTTCAACCTGATTTTATGAACCTCCAAGTGTCGAAAAAACGTAGAGCTAAGGTAAAATACAGGAGAAATGTGGTGTTAACCCATGCCTTTAACTTCAGCAGAGACGGGAGGAGCACCAAAGTGTTAGTGGACTTATAAATTCTAGAGTTACACGGAAAAGGGTGGTGAGGGTACACACCCTTAATCCCATCATTCAAGAAGAGTACACCCTTAACCCCAACACACTAGAGACAGAAACAGGCAGATCTCAGAGCTCAAGGTCAGCCTGATACAAAACAAACTCTAAATAAAGAAAAACTTTGATCCAGGAGTGGTGGAACACATCTTTAATCCCCTTAGATGGGAACCACAGGTCTTGGATCCCAATATTTAGAATGCAGAGACACACACACATAGGATTTGGAAGGACCTAAGTTTAAAAGCTACTTACAAAAGGCCCACACAACGCAAACAAATTGTCCTTCGAGACCTCAAAATATATACACTAAAGCTGGTTTAGCTCCAAAATAACAAAATAATATCTTCTTTAAACCAGATTGAAAGATAACACTTTATATATTGTCAAAAACCAAATTTGCTTCAGGAGAAATATTACCTACCCCCCCCCAAAAAAAGAGGGTGATTGTCCCTGAGTGAGGAATAGGGCAGGGCTCTGTTCTTATCATTCCAGGAGAATCAAAGCATCCATTCAAGGAACCCAGGGACAACTGGACAACGGAAACCTCAGCAGAAATCAGAATCAGACACCAAAAGAAGACGAGTGACCCAGATGATTCAGCCTGACAGACTCCCTCAATAGATGTCTCCATCAAAAGCCTACAACCACAACAACACAATATCGCTAAGACTGTTCAGCCCTACACAATGCCCCAGCCAGAACCTCAGTAAAGCCTGGAAGTTCAGCTTCTGCCTACAAATTCCTTAGGTCATCTAAACAGCTGAGAACAGAAGGACTGAACATAAAAGGATTGTATAAACATTTTTAACCATTTTTCCATTTTGGTTTGGGCCCCAAACAGGTTTACTATGACCCAAATCAGCAGGAAGTCATTTTAAGAGAGCAACGTCCCATACCCAGAGGGTGGGGAGGGTGTTTCTCGGCCCCCCCCCCACTTTTTTTGGTTATTTGAAGGACAACTGAAAACACTATTATTTAGGGGAAGAGATTACAAGTTGTTAAATGGTCCTGATTAATGGGTTTTGGAAGTTAGACCCAGGGTATTCCTTCTTTCCCTTTTCTGTATCCTTCTTTATCTCCTATGTAGGAATGCATGGACGAGAGAAAAATCGAGACACAGCACAGGAAGGATCAAGAAGAAAGGTCACATTATTGAATATGCCCTTATACCCTTGTATATTGATACAAAATTAATAGTATATTTGGCTAAAGTGGTATTGACCATTGTTTATTGTGCAAAAATAAGATTGTGTTGGTCTACGTCAGTATTGATATTTGTATATTGATACAAAACTAAGATTATAGTTGGCCACAATGGTATTGACCCTTGTATATGGACGCAATATTAAGATTGTATTGGGCCGCATAGGCATTGATCTTTGTATATTGATACAAAATTAAGAGTATATTTAGCCACATTTGAATAGATCTTTGTATATTGATGCAAAATTTAAGGTAACGCTTCCTAATGGTATCGGACTTAGAGATACTTAAAAATGAAATGTGAAGTTCTGGCCTCTTGATACCAACCGTCTTAAACTGTTTAGGATAGTTAAGAAAAACAAACTCCTAGTCATGCATGCATGTCACCTTGTTAGCTACTAAGACAGTCTATCACATATTCTCTAAGCTACTCAGTAATCAAGTTGTTAAGAGACAAGCAACATTTGCTTATCTAAATACAAGAGATAGATAGGGCATCTTCAAAAACCCCAAGAGATCTGCAGAATATGGCATTCAAAGATGTGGTCTTAAATTAAGATTTTTTTTTTTGATATCGTGACATATCAGCTCCTGACAGCACCTCCTATTCTACTCCAAGTAGAAGAAAAGCATCGAAGAATCTCCAATGTGAGATGGTTGAATTAGTGGCAAGCCTATCTCTTGACATGTAAAAACTCCTTGCTTCAACTGCAGACAGACTGCTGTCCAAAAAGGACAAAACTTGGTAGCAGGGAAGTCGACAGCCTAGTTCTGCCAAGACAGGGTAGGTTAGTCCTTCACAATCCCTGCTCTACAA
>CAJQZJ010004888.1:14024597-14042257 GCA_907164525.1 Lophiomys imhausi
GGAATAGGGAAGGGTTTGTGACTGAGATGTAACTTGAAGAAAAAAAAATAAAGTACTTATATATAAAAAAAAGTGAAAAAGAATACTTAAGCTACAGCTTTACCCAAGGCCATAAATTCAGTCTCTAGGACTCTGGCTGCTCCATCCTTATAAATCCTTACTAGTGCTCTGCTTAATATCAGTACTGGATGACATCGGCAATTTCTTCCCACTTTATAATACAGAAAAAAAAATTTCAAAACTTCCGTCCCTCATAACATGTAAGTACTAATGCATATGGATGACATCTCACGTGTATGGTTATAATAGAGAGGCTCATTGGATGGCAGTAAACATAACTCCACCTGGGAGTGTCAATCATCTACGCCAGTCACGGAAACATCAACTCTTCAAGGAGCTTCTCCTTCCCTTGTGTAATTACAAGCCCCCTAGACAGAGAAATAAGGGACCCTTAAGCCATATGCTTGCTCTTACCTGTTGTCACCCTTTGAGGCGGGCTTTTTTAAATAAACATATCTTGTGACTGCTTTTCTGTTCTTGCTCAATTCTTTGTTCAAGACATGCACTACCTGGACATTGCCTAATGGGGGACTTCCCTCCAGGTGACACTGGTGCCTGCTGAGGTCTCCATCTCATATGCCCTGATTTATTTCTCTCTCAAACTTCAGTAAAATGGTCCTTGAGTTTCCTTCTGAGTCTGTTTGTACTTTTTTTTCTTTTATCTACAAAACTAAGAATCTGCAAAAGGGATCCTGGATTCCTTAGAGACAATTCTATTCTCTATTAAAAGGGAAGTCAGTGTTCGCTAATGCTAGAGTAGCTATTGTCTCCTCCCTTAAGAGTTAATTAAGTGGAACAGGTCAGTCACCTGGCCAAAGGACCACAGTTCAGGAATGTTAAAGAAATACTAAGAATAATAAGGCCTTAAATGAGAGAATGCACATTTCCCCCCAGATTCTTGTCCCCTGACTCAGTATCTACCAGCTGCCATGAAGTTATGTTGGATCTGCCTGCCTTTCTGATTCCTGGCTCAAAAAGGGTAACTTTTCCTTGTTCTTCTTTATCTGTCTCTTTCAGATTCTAGCCAGAGCCTAAATATTCTTTAATGGTACTTTGGCTCTCATTTTTTCTCTAAGGTTCCCTCCCTACTATGTAGCTGCCAGACTGCCATATGCCTGACCTCCATGCTGATTTAACTGAACTGGCTTGGCTCTTTCTCCTTCTCTTAACTTTCTCCTCCTCCAGGCAGCTAGCTGCCAGGAAACAACTTCACTATCCTAGAGCTGTTTTTTAAGTCTAATAAAAATTGTCCTCAAGCTTCTATTTGAGTCCATTCTTGAATTATTTTGTTAATTAGACTAATAATCCCAAGATGAGATCCTCATTTCCCTGGTAATACATGATTCCTTTGGTGAGACTCCTCACAATTTCTAATAACAATTAGCACACCGATTTTTGTGAGAGCTCATTAAGATCCAGTCCACAGAAACACACTCCTCGTGAAGTTCCTGCTATCTTGTTTATTGTTTTTTATCTTCTTCTTTGATTTAATATTAATTAATTAGTCCCTCTCATAGTGGGAAAAAATCTCACAGGCATATGATCTATATTCTCCTTTCAACAGTGGGAAAACAAATAAATAAAGGTTTGCTCCAACCCAATAACCAAAGTTGGTGCATACTGTACCAACAGGTCATTTTTAATTTTAGTTATTATGAAAATAATACAAACAAGAAAAATACATTTTCCAAACTCAACAGTCAAATTACAGTATTTTACTTGTCGGATCCAAAGGAAAACTCCAGTTCCCCAAACTGAAAAGCTATCCAAATATCCAAAAATGAGTTCAATCTGGACTGTAGGAGGATTTCTGGGAGCTAGATAAAAGCCAGCATTCCTCAGGAACTTGTGAAACTGGTTCTCATTTGACAAAAAGATTCAATTTCTGGCAGAAGGGACATATGGCTACCTGTGGTGCCTACCAACACATCAAAGCTCAAGATGGCCTCCAGGCTCCTTCAGTATTGCAAGTACCTCTTACACATTTCAAAGTCCATGCTAGCATCCTAACCCTTCTCACCTCCTCCTCTACCTGAAATTCCATCCAGCTCATCAGCTTCCCTCCCCTGCAGCTACTCATCCTTCTTATAGCCCACTATTCTCACTATACTCTCTCTATTCTCTATCTCTGGTTATTCTAACTTCTTTCATAGATAGTCTTGGCCATGTCCAGTCTGCCTGGTCATGTACAGTCACATCTTTCTCCTTCTGCTCTTAAATCTTCTAGATGAATCTGGGTGTGCTTTCTCTCTTTCTCTTTCTCTCTCTCTCATCTATAATAAAACCTTAACTATATCATGGAGTGGTCATATCACTAGTTTCTTTAATGTGCCCCCTCAAATACATCAAATGCCTAAACCACCACATACATTTACTTAGTGGATTGATTTCTTCCATGCAAGTACTAAGGCTTTTGAAGTTGAGATGAGGAAGATAGAAGAGTTCCTAAGTGACTTTCTTTGAAATTGGCAGATTTGATCATGAGAGTGGATTTATGAGGGGAAGGAAATTAGAGAACAAAGAATTCCATAAGTCTCTGACTTGAGTGAATTGCTAAGTACTTGTGATAGTTAATTTTGACTGTCAACATAATGGGATTGGGAAACATGTAGGGCATTAATGAGGCTCTCTGTTAAGTATATCTACAGCGATATTTCCAGAGAGAATTAACTGAGGAGAAAAGACCCATTCTGAATGTTAGTGGCCCCATCTCACAAATGGAATCCTTGACTGAGTAAGAAAAGGAAAAGGAGAAAGCCTGGTGAGTGACAACATTTTTTTTTTTTTTTACTTTACATCATCTTCCTCTGAGATGCCATTATCATCAAGTCATTCTCATGCCTTCTTTATGATGGACTATACCCCCTAAAACCGTAAGCCAGAGTAAATCATTCTTTCCTTAAATTGCTTCCATTAGGTATTTTGTCACAGCATAAGAAAAGCAACATGTTACATGTTACATTAGCCAAAGGGAAAAAAAGCAGGATCATGTTTTACAACCTATTGCTTATCTATGATCTATATATGTGATATTTGATCGACCAAAGGGGTATACAAGTACAAGATATCTATTCAAAAATGGACAATTCAACCCTACATAGCACTTCTATATCACACTCTCTAAGGCTGAGGAATTTTTATAAAGGAGAGGGGGAGAAGAATGTAAGAGTCAAAGGAAGGGAGAGAGTGTTTGCAGAATGCTGTCTTCCTTGTAGAACATGGTCATAGCATTATTGAACTCTCAGCAGTTGTGTCTACCTACACAAAATATATGCAACAGTTGTTCTGTCAATTCTCTTATTGAGAGGGGAGAAACTCATAAGGCCTCACCATGCTCCAAGGATATATACAGCCCAGTGATAGTTGCTAGGAAAAAGACAGACTTCTTATTTTTATTGGTGTAGTCAGTGGTCTATGTGTCTATGTGTCAGTAAATAAATCTTTACTTATATGCCTATAAGTAACTCTAATTAACCTCATTGGGATACACACATGTGTGCGCACACACACAAACACACACACCACATGACAGCAAAAGGCAGGCAAGTTGGGAAAATGATAGGGATCAGAAGGAGGAGGGATATAATAGGATGAAAATGATCTAAATACAACGTGTAATGTACATGTATGAGAATGTCATAATAAACTCAATGTTACATGTAAATAATATATAACTTAAAACTCTATGTTTAAAACCAAAAACAGAAGGCTAGTGAATATAAGTTTATTTTTCCAAAGAGGTTTAAGTGTAGTGGAAATAAAGCATACAGAGGCTAGTATCTTCTATCTGTGTCCAGGTATGACTTCAGCTGGTTCTGTTATGTTCACCCCATACTGTTGCTTGAGCACTGTCTCTAGATATATGGCTTCCTTCATGTGATTGTTTTGATTTCCTGGGGATCCTTAAATTATGGGTCACTTTCACACATTCCTTTGCCTCTCAAACCCTGCTAGACAGGTATGATTGATTTATTTAATCATTAATTTAAAAATACAACTTGTACCTCAAAAGAGATAAGAAATAGTTTATTCTGGAACCAAATATGAATGACCATGTCATGGGGACACAGATTTAGCTTAACCTAGAATCCATGTTCCAGTATGATAATAATTTGATGATGTTTTATAGTAACAGAATAAGGAAAATCATAAATTAAGACACTTTCAAATACTTTGACATAAGCATTAGGTATGTAGGATACAGCAAAGTTGAGAAACTCATAGTATCTTTAACCTTTTGATTGATTTGAAATTAGTTTATTCTTACATTCAAAAGGATATACCTATTGTTTACAAAGATATTAGGTCAAGTAGAGGCAGCAATAAACACCCATTAAGTGAGTTAACAATGTTCCAAGATAAATTGGCTCTGGACTTGCAACATTCCAACTTTTCCACATAATTGAACTTACAATCAGTTAATCAACCTTACAGGAGATTCAATGGAAGGGACAATTCTTTTTAAGAACTTCACACTGTTAAACATTCCTTATGAGCCTTACTTCCCAGAATCCTTGACCCTATAGATACTCTTAATGTAGCCCAGCTACATTCGGGAGCAGAAGGGGTGAAATGACACTGAGACTTCCAAGGCCAAGTCAAATAGTTGCTTGCAGTTTCTGTTAATACCTGTCTCTTAGAATGAAGGCTCTTGAAAAGCTCTCACTTGGAAGGCAGCTGTCCCCCAGTCTGCTTATACAGTGGCTTTATATTGTGCCAGGAGAAAAGTAAACCAGAAGTAAGATGTTTAATTCTTCCTGGTGAAAGGAAAGGGAGATCTCTTTCTCCCTATTCTCTCAGGCTTTACCTAAGGAACCAAGTAATTCTAAGTACTTTCTGTTCCCTTTGAAATGTATATAAATCCTTTTGAAGAATTAAACAGGCTTTTTCTCTGCTTTAAGGCTCAGGAATGCCCTTCTCAGTCCTCAGAACCCTCTCTTTGAAATGTAAATGTCAGAGGAGGAAACAGTCATCTCTCAATTTTCCCATGAATGTCTCTAACTGCTGTAGTAGCTTTCTACAAATTGCAAAATACTTCCAGTAAAATGATTCCAAGTAATGTGTGTGTGTGTGTGTGTGTGTGTGTGTGTGTGTGTGTGTGTGTGTGTATTTCCCACCCCCATCAAACCAACCCAATTAACTAACAAAAAAGACATTCCCAATTGCTGGTTAAACTCCAGATCAACTAACTCTGACAAATGGTGTTGTCAAGTCCTCTTCTTGAAGACTAATAACTATGGATTCAGTTTGAAATCTGCATGGGTGGGATGGATCTGCTTGGTATTTGAGAGCAGTTTCTAAGTGGGTTGCCTCTGGTCTTGCCACATTCTGGTTTAGTGCTCTTCCAATAATAAAGCTGCCTTCTTTTCTTTTCTTTCTTTCTTTTTTTTTTTTTTGCAGATGGAGGTTCTAGGATTCAAGAAACTTTTGTTCAAACTACTACATTTCTCAGCAATGATTTCCCTGGTAGTCAGCCCCAGGTGAGGCCACAGACAATAATCAGCATCAGTTGTCAGCCATGGAAATATGAGTTGAAGTCCCTGGAATGAGGAGTGGGGTTGCCTCACCTATGTTAAATGTTCTATAAAACTGATCAGAACTTCATGAGTAGAAGGAGTTGGAATATTGCAGATTTAGAATCAAATTATATTTGGCATCCAATGCCCACCTCTGAAGGAGTTACTTAACAGATCACTAGCTTCCACCAACACCAAAGCTAAGAATGTTATCAGATAGCTTCTGAAACTTTACAACAGAAGTCTATATATCACCTTTACTGAAACCTGCTTACCTGATATTGTCAACAGTGCATTTGAAGAATATCCTGATTTATGATTTTCATTTGTTCTATACTTCATGAAACTGTTTTACGTTGGGACACACTATTTGGGGGCAGCCTGGATCCATGCTCCTGGGCTCAAGAGTAAATAAATTCTTACCTTTGAGATGAGAGTTATGCTTTGTGTCAACAGAACTGAACAAGCAATGTTGAGCACCACACCATCAGATGCCAGAGCCTGCAGCCAAAGTCTGACCATACCCACATGAACTGTGCCAAGCCAGAACTACCCATATCAGCCTATCCAAATATAGAGCCATGACATCTAAACATGACCTATTTTTAGACATCATTTTGGGTGCAGTTTACAGCACAGTAATTTGTCCTTGCAAATAAGAACTTGGCTGATGTCATTCTCCTTTCTATCTACATGGTTAGGAAAGTACGCTGAGGGACATAGCCCCTTTTCCTCTCTGAACCCCCTCTTTCAATCATTGCTATTTTTTGCAGAGTATACTAACTAATGTGTTTTCCTCCTTGAATCTCTTGTTGGACAGATTGGTATTTAAATAAAATAAGAACAACAAATTGTATGCAAACATGTCGGTTGTACTGAATTAAATATTTTTTTCTCATTTATTTCATTTTATAATGTTTATTTATTACATCAAGTTACATTTCCATCATAGTGCCCTCTTTCCACCCCTCCTGTTTCCACCCTCCCACCCTCCATCCTTCTCCCACCCTCTCCTCCCTCTCCCACCCTTCCCACTCCTCCAATGTAGAGTGTCCCTGCAGATCAGCCCCTCTCAGTTCAGCAGTCATATGAGGGCTAAGAGCTTCCTCTTGAACTGAGGGCCTACATGGTAGCACCCCTAGGGGAAATTGTCCCATTGGTAGGTAACAAAGTCTATGTTCTTGATCTTTTTGGTATGTTGGTTGTAGGATAGTTATCCTGTACTATATGGCAATAAAATCCAGTTATAAGTGAGTAGATGCCATGTGCATCCTTCTGAGTCTGGATTAGCTCACTCAGGATGAGCTTTTCTAGTTCCATCCATTTGGCTGTGAATTGCATGATTTCCTTGTTTCTGATAGCTGAGTAGTATTACATTGTGTAAATGTACTACAATTGTTTTATCCACTCATCAGTTGAGAGACATCTGGGTTGTTTCCAGTTTCTAGAGATCAAAAATAAGGCTGCTATGAACATAGATGAGGACATGTCCTTGTGGTTTGGCAAGGAATCATTTGGGAGGATACCTAGATGTCGTATGGCTGGGTCTTGAGGTAGGGCTATTCCAAGTTTTCTAAGTTATCATCATACTGATTTCCATAGTGGTTGTACAAGTTTACACTCCCACCAGCAATGGAGGAGTGTTCCCCTTTCTCCACAACCTCTGCAGCATGTGCTGTCATTTGAGTTTTCAATCTTATTCTGACAGGTGTGAGATGGAATCTCAGAGTCATCTTGAGTTGCATTTCTCTGATGATTAAGGGTGTTGAGCATTTCTTCAAATGTCTCACTGCCATTAGAGATTCCTCATTTGTGAATTCTCAGTTTACCTCTGTTTCCCATTTTTTTGATTGGATTATTCAGTTTCATGGTGTTTAATTTCTTGAGTTCTTTATAAATTTTGGATATTAGGCCTCTGTCAGAAGTGGAAGTTTGGGCATACAAGGACCATCCCTAGAAATAATAAAGGTGATATACAGCAACCCAGTAGACAACATCAAATTAAATGGAGAGAAATTTAAAGCATTTCCTCTAAACTCAGGGACAAGACAAAGATGTCCACTTTCACTATATCTCTTCAACACAGTACTTAAGTTCTTGTTAGAGCAACAAGAGAGTCAAAGACGATCAAGAGGATACTAATTGGAAACAAAGAAGTCAAATTATCCCTATTTGCTGAAGATATGATAGTATACATAAGTGACCCCAAAAATATCACCAGAGAACTCCTACAACTGATAAACACCTTCAGCAAGGTGTCTGGATACAAAATTAATTCAAAAAAGCCCTTCTTTATAGAAAGATAAATGGGATGAGAATGAATTGAATATTTTTTATCTAATAACTGCTTCTCAAGAGTACTTTCTCTGTTTTGTACACACACACACACACACACACACACACACACACACACACACACACTGCAGATAGTTTCCCAAAAGTTTAAAACCCAGACACATAAAATGATGTTTAGAGAGGACTGAGATCATTCTATGTCTTGGAAATAATTTCTGTGCTCTTCCCTTGTGTCCCTGGGAATTCTACACTGAAGCTTCAGGTGATATTCTTTGTCTTTTTGATGTTGACTTTTACCCCATTTTATTGATATGGTTTAGTGCTCTTTATTTTTGACTATAGGGACCACTTTAATAAACATCCGTGGGACACTGTAAAGACCAAAACAATATGATTAGGCATAAGGGAAAAAAAAATCCTGCTTTCTGGAGGCATCCATCATTTCATCTGTGTGTGTGTATTTGTGTGTGGAAATCACTGGATTATGTTTTGTAGACACATACTGTCCTCTACGATTTGGCTTTCCCATTCCCCTGGTCGGTTACTGACTCAGAGGACTGAAGATGAAAGCCAGCCAGACACAATTTACATGATTTCCCATGCATTGGTAAATGCTTTTTGGATGTAATTTCAAATTTAACTTGGAAACTTACCATTGCTTTGTCTAGTTGATGGGAATCCTTCCTGATAAGATTAGTCTTCAACAGTCAGGCTCTGCAAGGCACTGCAAACCTGGACTGATAACATCGATATCCTGCCCTTCTCTGCAAACCTGGACTGATAACATTGATATCTTGCCCTTCTGTGCATCCATTTTTAACCATCACCACCCCTAGGTCAGGAATCAGCAAAGCAGCAGGAAAAAAGATTCCTACAAAGAGACTAGTGCATGAATGAGAGCCAGGCTGCAGCACATGGGCCAGACCACAGCCTTGTTTCTGGCTGATGGAATACTAGTACTTACTGAATTATCTGTGGAGATTGAACCTAGTAATGGGAAATGCAAAGTATTTCAGCAATTTAGAGAAGGAGGGTGAGAGAGTGAAGAATGGAAGGATTCATTCACAGTTATGGGTGTTGCATTTGAGGGAAAAGCTAGCATAAAGTTGAGACTGACGGGAAGCCTAAAATGGTAAGAACGTAGTTGATCCCTGAGAAATGAGGGGAAGTGGGGAATGGAGGGATACAGTTCTGACTGTAAGGCATTGAGTGATTGCCATTTTTGTGTACCATCCTGTCCAAAAACACACTGGCAACAAAAGGGTTCTGCTTCTGCCATATTTTCCTTCCAAAAGGCTTTATTTACATTTTAAAGATTTTTTAAATTAAATTTATTTATTTCATGGGACCTCATGAAACTGAAAAGCTTCTGTAAGGCAAAAGACACTGCCATTCGAACAAAACACCAACCTACAGATTGGGAAAAGATCTTCACCAATCCCACATCCAACAGAGGGCTAATATCCAAAATTTACAAAGAACTCAAGAAATTAAATGTCAAGAAACCAAATAATCCAATTAAAACACATGGGGAATAGAGCTAAACAGAGAATTCACAAAGGAGGAATCCCTAATGGCTGAGAGACACTTGAAGAAATGCTCAGCATCCTTAATCATCAGAGAAATGCAACTCAAGCCGACTCTGAGATTCCATCTCACACCTGTCAGAATGGCTAAGATCAAAAACCCAAATGACAGCACATGTTGGCGAGGGTGTGGAGAAAGGGGAACCCTCCTCCATTGCTGGTGTGAGTACAAACTTTTACAACCACTAAGGAAATCAGTCTGGCAATATCTTAGAAAACTTGGAATAACTCTACCTCAGGACGCAGCCATACCACTTCTGGGTAAACATCCAAATAATTCCTCACCAAACCATAAGGACATTTCCTCATCTACGTTCATAGCAGCCTTATTTGTAATCACAAGAAACTGAAAAAAAGCCAGATGTCCCTCAGCCAAGGAACAGATTTAAAAAAAAAAAACAAAAACAAAACAAAACTGTGGTACATTTACACAATGGAATACTACTCAGCTATCAGAAATAATGAAATCACACAATTTGCAGCCAAATGGATGGAACTAGAAAAGCTCATCCTGAGTGAGCTAACCCAGTCTCAGAAGGATACACATGGCATCTATTAACTTATAATTGCACTTTAACCATATAGTACAGGATAACTATACTACAACCAATGGCACCAAAGGGAACATGAACATAGACTTTGTTACCTGTCAATGAGACACTTTGTCCTAGTAGGCGCCAATGTATGAGGAGGCTCTTGGCCCTCATATGACTGCTGAACTGGGATGGGGGACTGATATGTAGGGACACTCACAGATGGCATCTACTCACTTATAATAGGAATTTAGCCATATAGTACAGGATAACTATACTACAACCAATGCACCAAAAAGATCAGGAACATAGACTTTGTTACCTACCAATGGGACAATTTGGACTAGTGGTGCTGCCTTATAGGCGCCAGTGTATGAGGAGGCTCTTGGCCCTCATATGACTGTTGAACTGGGGTGGGGGACTGATATGTAGGGACACTCCACTCTGGAGGAGTGGGATGAAAGGGATAGGGGGTAGAGGGTGGTAGGGAGGGACTGGGAAGGGTGGAAAGAGGGCACTGTGATGGAGATGCAACCTGAAGTAATAAATAAACTGTAAAAAGAAATATGGCTCATTAAATTATTTAACCAGTATTTATGTTATCATTAATTGGTTTGGTGGCTATTAATCTTTAACCTGCCATTATAAATGAGCACACAGACACCACATGGATTTTTACAAGCCTTGGCCTGAATTGTGCAATCCTGGCCCATCTAAGCTAGCTCTTAATTTCTTAATTCTATTACCCAAATATGACCCCATATATACATATGTCCCCTTGGACTGCCATTCTCCAAGATATGCCAATGTTCCTGGCCATGTAGAATGAGGTTCTTTTTTCTAACCCATGGTGTGTGCCTCTTTCCTGCTGCTGGCTGGCTGGAATGAATTAATCCTCTGTCTAAAGCGTAGGCTTCCTGTTTTAATCTCAGGAAGTCCCACTTTTCTCTGTCTTTGCCCAATCTCAGGCCTTGGCATTTTATTTAACCAATCAGAGTCAATGTAAGTAACAGATAGCAAGCAGGACCAATTAATTAACATTTAGAATGCTTAACACTACCCCAACAATAAACATTAAAAAAAATAAAATAGTGCCAGGATTTTTTAATTAAAATTTTTTTTCTTAATTTTATATATTTATTTATTTACTTATTTACTTACTTACTTACTTACTTACTTAATTTTTGTTTTGTTTTGTTTTTCAACACAGGGTTTCTCTGTGTAATAGCTCTGACTGACCTGGACTGACTCTGTAGACCATGCTGGCTGTGAACTCACAGAGATCTGCCTGCCTCTTCCTCCCAAGTGCTGGGATTACAGGAATATGCCAAAATCTTAAGGACATAAAGATAGAAGTCTGAACTATACCTTTAATGTATATAGCTTTATAATAATTTAAAAAATCAGAAAATGACAACAGGTTTCAACCCTCGTTAACTACATTCTTAAGTGTTATCTACTGAATGCTGTTAATAATTCCATTTTAACAAATATGGCCTGAGCAACAGGTTTATATATGGTCATAAAATACAGAAATAAATGTGATCTATCTATTAAGAAAGCCGATAAAACTGGGTGTGGTAGCACATGCCTTTAATCGCAGCATTCTGGAGGCAGAGGCAGGTGGATCTCTGTGAATTAGAGGCCAGTCTGGTCTACAAAGAGAGTTCCAAGACAGTCAGGGCTGTTACACAGAGAAACTCTGCCTCAAAAAAAGCAAAGGTGGGGCAGGGTGGGGGAGAGCTGATGAAGTGCTATGAGCTGTAAAGAATTTAAACTAAAATAGTATTACATGTTTTGGAAGAACATTCTTGAACTTTGAAAACAATTTTCTGAAGGACAGGTCTTGTAACAAGATGGTACTGAGGGGCTCATATAGAGACTTGTCAAAGTTGGTAGTTTTACAGCACACTCTACAAAGTCCAAAGTCTAGGACTCAAGGACCGCCAGTTTCACTTTTAATTAAGAGCAAAGTGACTTGACAAGGCTAATGTTCAAGGATTCTTGACAAAATAAAGGTATGTGTTTGTAAGTAAATAATGTTAGAAATGGAAGAACTGTTTTGCTGGGAGACAGTTACTGAAAAGAAAGAGCAAAATGGTATGCAAGAGTTTCAGTTTTGTAAAAGTAGGTTAGTAATAATTGTGAGAAATAATGGTCAAGAATGGGAAACTAAAATAGATTTGAAAATGTTATATAAAGTCATTTGTGTCTTTTAATAACTTTGCTCACTGAAAGGCCTAAAACATATACTATGCTTTAACTGAATAACTGTAACCATAAAAGGCAAAGGGGAAGAAAGAAAGGAGGAAAAGAAGGTACCAAAGAAGGAAAGAAACAGGAGGTGGGGAAGAAGAAGGTATAGAAAGATGAGCAGGATAGTTGGAAGACTTTGCAGTGGAAGTTGATGAGCACCTGCAAGAATGAGACATCATGTCTGGAGAACACAACTCATAGCATAAGAAGTTAACTGTATCAGAATAAAGGAAACAGGCTGTTCAGCCAGTAGTTACATTTTTAGTACTTATCTTGTACAAAAAGCCAATATGGTCCCTTCCCCTGTGAAATATTAAGAACAACAAAGGAAACAGGTTATTTTAAAGGCTACACAAAATGTGAGAATTTTGCAATACTATGATGATGGTTTTGGGTAGTAAGCCTGAACCAGAACATCTAAGGAGCTTGTGGTTATCTAGATATTCTTCTACCCACAGTTAGGAAGATGAGGAGACTGAGAAGTTATTTAACCAATATAAACACTGGACATGAGCCTGTGAAATATTAATGATGAAAGTATCTGGTCATGTGTTCTGAGAAATCTATACAAGCTGTGTAAAGTATTATGAGCCATGTCTGAGCTTCACATTCTAAACCTGCCTTCATTCAGGAGCCAGAAGACAAAAAACTCAGTCTGCCTATAATCCTCCTTTCCTAAATCATTGCTGATAATAGAAACATACTGTGTCACCATCCTTTGGTCTAGGCAGCATTTGGCTCTTAATCACAACGTTTGTCAAGTTACACTATAGCAAAGGAGAGGATAAAGTGAGTAGAAAATTATCATCTAGACAGAAGTGTGATTATGAAAATTTTATATAGAAATTTTGAATCAGAGAGTCTAATTTCCACAGTGGAAAGCAGAGTGCCTCCTCCTGCCAACAAATGTTATTCACAAATTTTTTTTTACTTTAAAAAAGTCATTTATTTAGTTATCCTGATCCCAGCCATCCCTCACCTCCCAGTAGCCTCTCATAAACCCCTCTCCCCATTCTTCCTTGCCTTGCCTTGTCTGGCCTCGGTGGGAGAGGATGCACCTAGTCCTGCATTGACTTAATGTGCCAGGGTGTGTTGGTAAACAAAGCATTTATTATATTTCCTGTACCTAACATTATCCTGTACGTCTTTTTAAAATGCAGATACCCAGCTCAGGTGATTACAGTGTTCCCAGAGCTAGAATATATAGTCTGCTTGTCAAACATTGGCCCCTGTAGGAGTTGCCCACACTTTACCTCTTGGCTTCTCATGCTCCTATATGTTTCAGTCCCCTTTGGATTTAAAAGTCATTTGGCCAATGGAATGGTACAACTTAAGGCCCATGCTATGAGAGAGAGAGAACTCACACCTGACACTGCCTGGATGGTCAGGAACCAGAGGCTAGTGATAGCCCAGGAACCTAGGATAGAACCAAACACGGCTAGTTAAAAAAAAAAAAGTCAATGAAATGAAATGATTCATGATGATGTTCTGCTACAGTCATACATGGCTGCATAGCCCAATTGTCATCAGAGAGGCTTCATCCAGCAACTGATGGGAACAGATGCAGAGACCCAGAGGCAAAAATTAGCCAGAGCACAGAGGACCTCAATGGAAGAGGAGGAGGGATTGTAGGAGCCAGAATTATAGGAGAAGGATTGAGGACACCAGGAGAACTTGACACACAGAATCAACTAAGCAGGACTGATATGGGCTCATGGTGACTGAATCAACAATCAAGGAGCCTGTACTGGTCTGACCTAGGTCCTCTGCATACAAGTTACGGTTTTTTTGTGGGGCTACTAGCAGTGAAAGTAGGGGGTGTCTCTGACTCCTTTGTCTATTTTTGGGACCCCTTTCCTCCTACATTTCCCTTCTGAAAAGAGCAAACCTTCCAGGGATACCAATCAAATTCAGCATAACAAGTTACAATAAGACTAAGCACATCTTTCATATTAAGGTTGGAAGAGGCAACCCAGTAGGAGGAATAGATATGGGGGACCTGGGAGGTAGAGAAGGAACTGACAGGAATGGAGGGAGGAGAAACTGGTCAAGATGTAATGTATGAGAGAAGAATAAATGTTAAGAATATGATTCCTCCTACTCCAGACACAAATACCTAATAACCTGATAGTGAGAGACTAGAGTGTAGTTCCACCCTGTACTCTCCATCTTCATCCAGAAATCTCACCTCAGTGAACATGGATGGCATCTGTCCACTGTACCCTTTCTACATAAACTTTCAGGCAGTTAGGCCACCCTCTCCCTGTCCCATACCTTCTCTATCTCCTCAGCCTCCTCGGATCACTATGGAGGCCATCATGTCAACACACTACCCCAGCTGCCTTCTGCATTTCGTCATATGTTAAAATCCTGACCTTCAAGTTGGTAGTTTTGGAGGTGATGAAGGTAAACTACTCAGTGTTCTATAATAAAAGAAAGCCCAAGGCCACATGCAGGGTGTACACCTTTAATATCAACACTTGGGAGGCAAAGGTAGACATATCTTTGTGAGTTTGAGGACAGCCTGGTCTACAAAGAGTGTTCCAGCACAGCCAGGGTCACACAGAGATGTGTTTAAAAGAAAAAACAATGATGATGATGATGATTATGATGATATCCCAGAGAGTGTTTGTTCTTTCTGAGAGTGTGAGGACAATGAAAAGATGAAGATTCATGAATCTGAAAGCAGCCACTTACCAGACAATGAACTGGCTGTTATAGTGACCATGGACTTCATAGCCCTTGGAGTTGTGGGAAGTATATTTCTGTTATTTATAAGCCGCACAGCTTGTGGTATTTTGTAATATCAGGTGGAGCAGAGGCATGTGCCAACACAGTAACATGAATACAATGGTAGAGGTAGCATAGTCCCTGAACATAGATAGTGCAGTGGCACTTACCCATCCTCCAGCTTGTGAAGGGAACCCAGCTACAAGCAGAGTTCTAGACAGGGTTAGAGTATAGGAAGGAGCTGTACAGTGACAGGTATTGGGAAGATATTCCAGGTAGACAGTTCATGTGCCATGGCTAGAAAACAAGAGAACTTTGAGAAGATTGTGAACGTTGAAGTTCTTCTTCTTCCTTTTCTTCTTCTTCTTTTTTTTCTCCTTTTTTTGAGATAGGATTTCTCTGTGTAGCATTAGCTGTCCTGGAACTTACTGGGTAGTTTAGATGGGTCTTGAATTCATTAAGATTCTCCTGCCTCTGCCTCCAAAATGCTAGAATTGTGGTATGTGCCACTGCTCTGGGCTTTGGGTTGGAGTTCTCACAAGGGCTGGAAAAATGGCAAAAGACCAGGCTTTATGTAGCTACAGGGCACTGTGTATTAAGCTCTTCCTAACCACTTGGAATTTACTTAACCAGCCATGAGGCATCAAGAAAGAATGTTAGAAAAGCACCATGTAAAGATTTGTATTAGATGGGCCAGGGTGGAGTCTCCCCTTTAACTAGTTTTAAACCTGTCATGGCCCCTCTATAATTAGCCAAGGGCAAGGCATGTCTTAAGGATTTTAAGTAGTTAACCCTGTTCTTATATCAATTCATATGACTTTTCATAGCAAAGGCCACAGGCTAGATGACTTTGACAATAGAATGTTATTCATAGTCAAGTTGGTAGCCAAGTTGGTTTCTTCTAGGATCACTTTCTGCTTAAATATGGCTTCCCTCCTGCTGTGTCTTCATGATCCTCCCTGTAGATACTTGTTCTCTAATATCCTCTAGGATACCAGTCAGACTGAATTATAATCTACTCCAATAACCTTATTTTAATTTACTTGTTTATTTAAGAGCTGTGTACCTAGTTATTCATATTCTGGGATACTTACAGTTAAAGGTTTTGATATACAAATTTTATGATAATGCAATTTATTCCACAAGAGCTATGGACCTGGATTGTACCATGAGGTGCCAGAAGAGTGATATCCTCAAACAACTTCTAGGTTTGTAGATTCCAACAACCATTTTCATATACAACCTAAGTCCACCCTCCCCAAAGGTTTTCCTTTGTCTTCTGCAAAGATCTGACCAAGTTCTTCCAAACTTCCCTGATTTTAAGTCTTGTTAGACAATAGCTGCCCTAATATAAATTATCATTCATCTTATTGTGTAGGAGTTTCCCCATTTAAATATCATTTTAATCTGAGGGGGAATGCCTTATGTACAAGTCAGGTCAGCCAGAGTAGCACAGATCTCTGCTCTTCTCATCTCTCATCTTTCTTTTTCTACCTCACTCTTTATGCTCTGATAGGGCATTGGCTGTCATCCCACCCACCACACCCCATGTTGCCTGTGGACTTACAGTTCTCTGTGTATTCAACAGCCTTCCTTGGATCTCCATTGAGTATATTCCTTATTTAATTCAGTGCTCAGGCTAAACACCACCTACTCCCAGGTTTTCCTGGCCACTCTTTATGGCTATAAAAGCCAAAGACTCTCTATTAGTATTCTGGAACTTCTGTTCAAGCCTGGGGGAGACCAAGGAATTGATCCACTGCAGTCTTGTTTTGAGGATCTTGAAGACAATTCAGACACAGAGTTACACTATTATGACAATGGATGTCATATGAATTGATAGTTACTGGCACATAATTGCATACACACAGTGCCATATGATTACCAGAAGTCCTAGTAATCACTAATGCTTGTTGAATACATCATCTTAGGCTAGCTTCACAGTTGACAGGGCCAGCATATATCTGAGAGATGAATGAAAAAGTCACAACCACAATAACAACAACAACAACAACAACAACAAAAAAGACTGTCCAATTCCCCAAATCTTCAATGATATTCTTAGTTAATCATTCATCATTTGCTTCAATGGCAACACATGCCCGGAAAGAATAATGAGTCAATAATGAATCCTGACAGATCTTACAGGACCTCTCATATCTGGAGAGCAAGTTAGAAACAAATACCTGGAACAGATGTTTAACAGTGATTGTCACATTTCTAGACCTAGGACTGAATGCTAGCTTCCTATCTTATGGCCTTCAGATATAGCCTGGTAAAACCAGTCTGATGATTATATAATGTTGTACTGACTGTGCTCCAAGATGCCCATTTACTCAAACTTTATTTTGGTTATATCTGTAAGGGGGTTTTAGATAAGATGAACATTTGAATCTTGAGTTGACTAAAGATAATGCCTTTGTGTGAGTTGTTCTAAGCCAATCATCTGAAGACTTAGACATCAGAGTATCACAAAGGACATTGCTTCTCTCTTCTTTTGCAAGGAAACAAAGTGGGACATTAACGAACCTTGCCCTGTACCCTATTTCCCTGGGACTCCTGGCTTCTGGAGTAGTGGCAAGCTTTTGAAATCACAGCTATGATGCCAACTGAATTCTCTTGCAAGGCTGAGTTAAAGTGTGTGTGTGTGTGTGTGTGTGTGTGTGTGTGTGTGTGTGTGTGTG
>CAJQZJ010004888.1:14049910-14062023 GCA_907164525.1 Lophiomys imhausi
GAGAGAGAGAGAGAGAGA
Organism: Lophiomys imhausi; assembly: GCA_907164525.1. Classification (NCBI taxonomy): domain Eukaryota; kingdom Metazoa; phylum Chordata; class Mammalia; order Rodentia; family Muridae; genus Lophiomys; species Lophiomys imhausi. Next base: position 14,049,929 of record CAJQZJ010004888.1, read on the forward strand.
GAGAGAGAGAGAGAGAGAGAGAGAGAGAGAGAACAGGCTAAGTGTTGTTCATCAAGTGCTATCCACCTTGTTTTATGAGTTGGGATCTCTCACTGATCTGGAGCTTTCCAAATAAGCTAGGCTGGCTGACTCTCAAGACCCAGGTATCCTCCATTCTTTACCTTCCCTGTGATGAGATGATGAGTGTACACCACCTCTCTCAGGTTGGCTCTTGAGATACAACTCAAGCTTCAAGTGTGAAGCTCTAAATTGACTGAGGCATCTTTTCAGTTCCCATATTTCAGGGTTTTACCTACATTTTATACATGCTTAAGTTCATAGCATCAAAGGCTTTTGGTTTTGTCTTCTGTTAATTGAGTTTCCAACCACGTCTCACAATGTTAGTTGGAAGCATTTTCAGATGATGAGTGCTAGTTTCTACGTGATTCAATCACACCAATACTCCTAGCTCTTAATATTTTATTGCTATTATTACCTGCTTCTTGTAGTCCTGACAGATGATGATTCAGAGGAATATTTCTACTATTCGCCTCATCATCTACAGTGCTGGTTTGAATAGGTTTGGCCTCCATAGACTCATGTGTTTGAATGTTTGTTCCACAGGAAGTAACCTTGTTGGAGTAGGTGTGGCCTTGTTGGAGGAAGTGTGTCACTGTGTAGGTGGGCTTTGAGGGCTATTATGCTCAGGTTCCAGAGAGTGTAGAATAAGAGCCTTTTCCTGGCTGCCTGCAGATAAGTCTTCTGGCTGCCTTCGGACCAAGATATAGAACTCTCAGCTTCTTCTCCAGAACTATGTCTGCCTGTACAATACCATCCTTCCTGCCATGATGATAATGGACTCAATCTCTAAAACTGTAACCCAGCCCCAATTAAATGTTTGCCTTTATAAAGTTGCCTTGGCTTCAGTGTCTCTTCACAGCAATGGAAACCCAAATGAAGACACCTACATAAAAGCTTTTTGGTTTAACGCTGCATTATACTGTGGCCTTTTAAAAACCAATGTGAGCAACAATTAGGAATACACAATTATATAAAAATTAAACAACTTATCCTACTTATAAGAACAACCATTGGGACAACTGCATGGACTGAGGGATGGTTAAAGCACAGGGACAACTACCACTATGTTTGTCAAGCTGGTCTCAAACTCTTAGTCTCAAATGATCTTCTTGTCTCAAGTAACTTGTACTAAATGTTTGCCACCATACCTAACTCTTGTGTTTCTCAAATGAACATTTAAGTTGAAAATCTAAGACACAAAGAAAACCACAGATCACTCAAAGTGCTATCCATGATAATGTCTTCAGATTCTCTCATAATAACAGTGATATACAAAAGGATTCCTTGCAATGGTTTCAGCCATCTGCTTGGGAGATCTTATTTTATTTTTTTCATGTTTCTATGTCCCATGTCATTGGATATGAAGACATGGCTGTAACTGAGTTTCTACTTAAACAAAAAGTGCTTGGTTTTATGTCTACCCCTTTCTTGGACAAACATGCTTACTTGTGATAGTATCTAGTTGAAACTGTATTGCCTTGAGGCATATTTAATAGGCAGCTTCTATCCAACCTCACAGTTATAATCAAGACCATGGCATCACAATCAAAGGTCAAAAATTGTATGTTTCACTAGAGGCAGTATTTTACAATTTATTTTTCAGACAAAGAAGAGCATAAACATAGGTAGAATTTATTTGAAAACAATGGTGAATAGTTACAAATTTCTATTTCTACCTCATTCCCAAATGAGAGACAACTAAACAATAATTGTGATTGTAATTTAGCTTCTAGCCTATAAAAGAAAGAACCAATACAAAACCTACCCACACTCTTTAAAGAGTTAGAAACCAGTGGCAAATATGCATCTTCCTCTGGAAGGTCTGGCAATTCTTTCTGTTTTACAGATTGACTGGCAGAGGGACAATTGTCTCTTTGTATAACCTGTATTTGAAGCTCCTGTTGGGCACATTTGCACTCCAACTAACGCTGCACTCTGTGATTAACAGCTGGGCTTTAGGGGGAGACAGATGAGAATTGAATTTCAAGGGCATTACTTGTTATGACTTTCAAAGATTCATTTAATTTCTCCAAGTTTTGGGTTCCTCACAACAAAGTTGAGGACAGCAGTGTGCACACAACTGTGGGGAGGAAGGTTGGAGCTGTTTCTCTAATTTAGCACAAGGACACTCTTCTAATCCTTCACTTGTCTGTGCTTTTTATCCTTATACCCTTTGTGTTCATTTGTATTCTCTTTTTTCTCCTCCCCCCCTTTCTCCTTCCCACTCTTCTTCAATGTTTCTAAAGTTTCTAATGGGACTGGGAATAAAGCAATAGCTAAGATGTGACTTCAGTTATCATGGAAGTCTTGTAGAGATCCTTACTGCCTGGAATGCCATTGTATTAAAGAGGGTGTTTTCTCTCCCTTTCAGCAAATCCATTCCACCCTGTGTTAAATGCTAAAGCTAGTTAGCATTTTAGTAAACAGCAATGAGAGATAATGCTTCCTTCTAATTGTTTAAAATGATAGTGTTTCTAAGGAAGGTTTTCCAGCTGTTTTGGCTGAGTTAATCAAGAACTCTTAACCTTATTGTCTGAGGATTTTGCTTCCTCTCCAATTGTGGTTCATTTGTAGAAGGCATAAATGACTGAGATGTTGGCTTACGTGACAGATGGTCAGGAGTATGTTGGCTTAAGTGCCTTGCACAATGTCCAGGTTGACACAGAAAGACTGGGTGATGAATAGAAGCCTGTCCTTTACATTTGGTCTCATGAGTATTTCCAGCTATTTGGCTAATGCATGAGTAAGAAAATCCCTCTGGAATACAGGGATCTGTATTCTCAACATTGAGAAGTGTAGTCACCCACAGAAATGGCCTCATGTGGTACAGGATTTGATGAATCAGACCCCCTTGTGCTTGACATTTCTCCAATGGCAACTGATCTCAATGACTATTGATAACAGACATAAAAACACATGGGGAAGTTAAACTCTTCCAATCAGGTCTAGTCCATGGCCATGCACAACAAGTACTATCTGAAAGGCTTATGATTGGGATCCCAATATTCTCATCTTGGGCCATTCTCATGGTGACTCCAAAGTACAAGATTGGGAACTACTGCCTTGAACCAGTCTTTCTCCATATTGACACTGAGTGAAATTAAGTCCAGAGAGATTAAAAGTATCAAAGGAGTAGGCAGAATGTCCTCCAATAACCATGATTTCACTAGCACTGCATAGTTAGTTAGTTTCTAGTACCAGCCATGGTATTCCTCTTGTTGAGTATGTCTTAAGTTCAATTAGACAGCAGTTGGTTACCACCAAGGTATGAGTGCTTCTACTGTACCCATAGGGCTATTGTGCCATGCTGATCATTGATGTGGTTCATAGGTACTACAGTTGAGTAGAACTGCTGGTTGTTTCCCTCCTTTGGAAGCTTGCATGGCACTTTCTGGGATTTGAAATCTAGTCTTCAGGGAGTGAGCATTCCAGTCAGTTCTATAACCACTAATTTATTAAACCAGAATAATCCTTAACAACAATCTATAAACATTTGTCCTTGCACCCATAGGTAAGTATAGTATTCACCACTCCTCAAGGAAACTTCTCTTTCCAGTAGACTAAGACCACCACAGAAAACACAACCAAACAATAGGCAGAGTGGTGGAACCCAGTCACAATAGAGACATCTACAAAGTATTTCCAAATCTAAGGCTCAGGGAACATGGCAAAGTTTGTAAGAACCAGGTAACAGGGCCTTCATTGAGATTGTATCTCCTAGAAACATCAGAAACTATACTGATAAAGTCTTACCAACATGACTGCCCAAACATGAGCTAAACAAGGAGGCACCAATGAACATGCCAAATAGAATGGGGAAAAGCCCATGAGGCCTCAGTCCTATACCAGGAACTACAGGCAACTGAGTAAAGCTGGGAGTGGGAAAGATGGCTCTCCCTAGGGAAGAGCACATCAATTGGTTGTCCAGTGCCAAAAAGTCAGCCCTGAGAACATACATACAAGTCACATTTTATGTACTCAACAACTTATTTTTAGGAATATATGTGTATATACAAATACATATATGCATGCAATAAAAATTGATAAAAGAAAGAGGCCATTAATTAGAAAGCTAGTAAGGAGGAGTATATGGGACAGTTTGTACAGAGGAAAGGGAAGGGAAAGGAGAAATGTTGTAATTAAAATACCGTCTCAAAAATAAACAAAGCAACAAACAAACAAACAAGATCAGATAAGTGGAAGGCACAACTCAAACCCAGGCCTCAAGTCCCAAATCCATACAATATGTGCCTCATAAGAATTGGAAGGGGACAGTCCCTTCTCTGAGAAGAAGGGGAGGTGGGAATGAGGGAAGAGGGTGAGAGGGTGGGAATGGGATGAGAGGAGAGAAGGGGCTGCAATCAAGATATAAAGTGAGTAAGTGAATTAATTAAAGAGAAAAAAAGAATTGGGAGGCTGTGTCATTAAGCAATGGGGGGAATGAACGGAATTAAACTTTCAAAAGAGGAAAATTATTGCTGTTAATATTTGTTGTGAAAAGTGATTAAACTATGGGAATATCATTATGATCTTTGGAGAAGACAGATTCAGGAGAATAGCCACAGTTAATCTCCTTAACCTGTAAGTTTGTTGGCAGTTACTGTGGAAGCACTAAGCTGCATGCTAATTAAAAATGAATCATCCTGGGACATGGTGCAGAGCCTGGAGAACAGGCTGGTCTAAACTTGGAGCAGGGGTATTTTGAGGAATTGGGGCTAAAAGCTAATGCCCGTGTAGGATGTGGACAACAAACTTTCTAATATTATTTTGATCTTTTAATTATTTTCGAAGAAGGAAAAAGACACCCAGGGACAAAGGACTTCTATTTTTAATCGCCTATATTCTGAGACTGTACCAGTAAAATATAGAAAAGAAAGTGTTCCCCTATTAAAGTACTAATAAATGTTTTTTCTCGATTTGATGCTAACAGTTTTGGAAGACTATAAATATAATAAAAGAGCCTTATTACTAATGGTCCATGTGTAGATTGCCATTAGTAAATGTCTCAGGTCTTCCTGGCAGAGAATTATAAAGGAGAGTATGCTAAGCTCAAATTCTGTTGCCATTGCTTTTTCATCCCATCCACACTTGGAGCTCTCTGTACCTTTCCAAAGAACCCTCCCTGGGAGGTTCTTGCTACTTCCCATATGCCATAGAAGTCAAGTGGAGTCTGAGAGATACATTGAGGTATGGGGATAAGAAGTACCTGAAGATCAAGTTATGATTGTAGGTAGGTCTCTCTGAAATTATTGATCCCATTATATATGCCAATGCTGTTTTTTATGTTTGTCGTTTATACAAACATACTGTACTATAAATATCAGTGATCTTTATGTCAGTCATCTCTGTATTTTTCAGAGCAAGTCATTTTGCTGATATTCATAATATCGTGCATAACTCTGCCACATTTTACAAGTGATGAACACCTGGGTTGCCTGCACACTCCACCCTTACCATGGATGCAATGGACTTCTTTTCCCATAAACCTATGGGTTCTTCTAAGAAAAATTTCCAAAGTATAAGCCTAGGAGGATGATTATGATGTTTAGAGCATTCTTAATTATGTTAAATACTAACAGGAGTTTGGAATAATGAACACAAATTTCCTAAAATAAATGATGGAAGAAAAGCTACTGGCTGGGGAAAACAGGAGAAAAAAAAAAAGGACAGGAAGAGTGATACTGATGGGGAAACCTTGGATTGTATTTCATGGGATGTGGTGATGAGATAATAGAAAACCAGGTTTTGAAAGGCCTCCTACATTCCTGTAGTAAGTAAAGGGAAGGAATTTTATTGGTGAGCTATAATGAGTTTTAAGCAAGGCAGAGGTATCATTAGATTTGCTTATTAACCAGTATTCTATCTCTGCTCCATATCCTGACAAAAACATGACCTCAAACACCCATGGCTCATACATCAATGGAATGCATCCTTTCCTGAAGAGGGATCTAAAAGTCCCCTCAGTCCCACAACCAGCACTGTGGACAAGTGCTGAACATTACCAGGATGGATGGGAATGCCTAGATCTTAATACCTACTTGCTGAGATTGGCTTAGAGAGGAGGGTGGGTGGAGGAAAACATTTTGCAAAAGGAAACAGGAAAGCAGTTCAGGAGAGACTAGTCATTTTTCTCTTTGTTCATATACCCCAAGACATGGTGATGGATTCATTGCTCTCAGCAGTGTGGGGTGAGGAGATACACAGGCAAACGCTGGATCCAGAGGGTTTTAAAACCAAAAATACTGCTATATAGGAAGAGAGCTACTCAAATTCTGTGTGCACTCACTAGAAAAAAGATACATAACTCCAAACATTATGAAACCTTGCTTCCTGTCTTTCAGCTGCCCTTGCTCAGAATTCTTGGTTACTGCTTTCACTTCTGGCAACAATACAAAAACCAAAAGACTAAGGGGACAAAAAGACAAATATATTATGCGCCAGACTCTCTCAGAGCTTTGGGTTTTGTATCTTTTTTTCCCCCTTTGGTAATGTAAACAGAGATGTCTGCTTTTGAGAATCATACCTGCCTTCTAGGGCACCGTGTCCTTTGTCTTTTGGTCTCTCTCTCTCTCTCTCTCTCTCTCTCTCTCTCTCTCTCTCTCTTTCTCTGTCTGTCTTCTCTGTCTCACTGTGTGTACCTTTGCTGGATCCACACCCTTCTTCAGAGGATTCTCTTCAACCTCTACATTCAGAAGCTTCTGTCTCTGGGACAATGATTTCCAAACTTTCTTTCCGGAGATTTTTAGACTGGGAATTTTCCACCTGGTATACCCAGGTACCCTCAGCTCTTTCTACTTGGATGTCTCTCTTGGGTGACCCTTCAAGCTCAACATGGCCAAGATAAGCTCACATCCTTTCCTCACACTGCTTAAAACAGCATTCCTTTCCAATTTTTTCTACTGCTCTCCTGGCACCGCACGTTTCCTTGTGCTAACCTTGGAGTTATGTAACTAACAGATGCTTCTCTATTGCTTCCAACTCTGCAGTCAACAAATCCCAGGGATTCTTTTTCATAGACAAGATCTGGCTCTTTTTTCCACAGCCACCACCAACGCTAAGCACCCAAGAGCCTTTTCTGCACCAGTGTTGATGCCTCCTAAATTGTTGATTACCACCACGATTTCTCAGCCAGGCAGTCTACTCCTCAGATCCCTGTTACTAATAATTTGATGCTATAGCTCCAATAAAGAACATAGACTGGTTTGTAAAGTAAGCAATCCAAAACTCAAGTGCAAAGTTGCTTATTAACTCTTTCTTTACCTTTATTGTTGTTTTACTCTGGAATGAATAGAACCATCTTTGTATCTATAGGGATTATTCTAGGATCCCCCTTGAATATAGAAGTACTTGAATTTAAAGTACCTTATATAAGATACCATAGCATTTACATTGTACTTGTTGTTATAAGTAATCTACAGATAATTTAAAATATTAGGAAAGGAAGTATGTAAGTTACATGTAAATGCTAACAGTTGTCAAATTCTTTAGGAAAAATGAGGACTGCAATTCTTTGCTCTCCTTATAGATAAAAAAGATTTTTTCCATATATATTTTCAATTCAACATTGGTTAAGTCTGAGGATATGGAACCAGAAGAGCCAACTATGTGTTCTTTACTTATAGAGTTATTGAATTAATGTACTAAAGCTCACTACATCTGCCATCCAAGAATATAGGTGTTATGGTATACATTTGTATTTATAAATAGAAAATATACATTGATATTCATTGATTTCTATTTATAGAAATACTTTTCTATTTCTTTAAAACTAGTTATCCCAGTGGTAGAATATCATTGCTTACAACTGTATCATTAATAGTAAAAGGAAAGGCATGACAGTATAGACAAACAAAGATATTATAAAAGTCTTGGGGAGACAAGTGGGACTAGGAAATAATTTAGAAGTCACAGTTAATTGGAGCCTGTCCAAATTACTTTTTCTATTACCATGATAAACATTCTGATAAAAGCAACTTAAGGAGAAAGGTTTTTTGTTGTTGTTTTGTTTTTTGTTTGTTTTCTTTTAATATAGGGTCTCACTGTATAGCCCTAGCTGGTCTGAAACATAATATACAGAGCACACTGGCCTTGAACTCATAGAGACCTGACTGCCCTGGCTGGAATTAAAGACATGCAACATCATACTGGACACAACAGAAAGGATTTATTCTGGCACACAGTTCAAGGTTGCAATCAATCATGTTTGGGAAGCATCAGGGGTGGGTAGCAGTGCCAGGAAGCAGAGTGATGAGTGTGTCTCTGCTGAACTGTCCCTTCATGCTTGCACAGTACAGGCCTTCCCACCTTAATTAACCTAATCAAGATAATCCTCTTGGGGAGGAAGGAGGGTGCTGGGATGGGGATGCAATTTGAATTAAAAAAAAAAAAGATAATCCTCATGGGCATGCCTAGAGGCCTAGATCCCAGGTAATCCTAGATTCCGTCAAATTGACAACACTACTATCACAGAACCTGTTTAAGTATGGGCTACATCCTTGATAGTCTGTCCTTTCCCATCAGCAAGGGACATTTCTCATATCTCCTACACATACTTCCCTTTCGTAGGCTTCTATGACTCATTCTTAATTGCTTCTACTCTCTCTCTCTCTCCTCCAAGGTCTTTGCTAATTCAAATTCTGCTTTCGTCCAAGTTGACTCTAAAGCAAATTTCCCTCAAGTCTTTCTGGTTACTTTATCTTCCTCATCTCTTCCTCTCAGGACTTCACAATCTTATTTCTGAAGCAGAAAGACTGTACTGCACTCCAGGATGTAGATCCCCAAATGTAAATGCATGTTTACATCATCTCATATGCCATTCAGCACCATTAGCTCAGGACCTAGTAAGGTACTTATTAGCAGAATCCTACGCCTCCTGAAGGAACTACTTTGAAAACACCGTATTAGATTTCTGGGCATTGCTTTTATTTCCCTAAAGGGTTGTATGCAGTCTATTGTGTCTAGCCAATGAATGCGTACTGCCAACATTGCTGGACGACCTGGCTCTAGGGTTGACCCAGATTTGTGACTCCTAGTAGAACCATCAAGTAGAACATTAATGATACCCAGCGCTAAGAACAGCATTCTAAAGCAGAACAAATCCTGAGGACTATCTCACTTTGAAAATTATCAAAAGCCCCAGAGGGAATGACATTTTCTGTCCTGTGAGAAAACCTTCAGCCATCACCCCACATAACCCTAGTGCATTTCAAAGGGATTAGGCTTTCAGATGGAAGCTCTGCCAGTTAAATAGATCCAAAAGGGAGTCCCAGAAAAGTCACTACCCTCAAGACCATCGTCCTACCCTCACAGTCCTAAGGTGATGCACCCTGAGACAAAATGAGACAGTTAGATTACCAGGAGTAAACAAACAACAACAAACCGACACAGCCTTTTCGCTGCCCACCCTGCAAGCTTTCCTGCAGAGGAAGGTGCGGAGGGCGAGTTCAGCAGTCCTCGCTCGGGGGCGGAGCTTGGTCGACTCGGGGGCGGAGCTTGGTCGACTCGGGGGCGGAGCCTACAGGCGGTGACGCGCTGACGTCACGAGCGTGGGTCGGCCCTGCGCGTCGTCGACGGGGCGCGGATCGCGGCCGGTGGTATCATTGCCCGGTCGGCATCGGCTCGCTCGGCTATTCGCCTTCCGTCTCGACGAGGCGTCTGTGGCCGGGCTTCCGCAGTCATGCTGCGGTCGGCGCGGCTCGCGCGACTCCTCTGATTCCCGGAACGGCGGCGAGCGCGGCGGGCTCGGGTCGCCATGCCTACCCGTGAGTGTCGAGCCGGGCCGGGCTGGGCGGGGATCGCCTCCAGGAAGCGTCAGTCTGCCCGGGAGTTAGTTTCGCTTAGACTTCAGCGTCCCATGGGCTTGGAGCTCTGGATCCCAATGGACACTAAGGGAAACTGAGGCGGGATCGTTACAGGAACTGACGGCGTGGTAACGGAGATAATGCGACCGGGGAAGTCCGGGCTGGTTGGCGCGCTGCATGGCCCTGCGCCACTGTGGAGAGCACTGTGGGTGCCGGGCCTGTGCTGCCTTAGTGGGTCTGAGGGGCAAACAGGAGTCCTCCTTAGGGCCAGAGGCCGGGCTGCCCCCGTGTGTCAGCCTGACTCCCCCTCGGCTGACTCGAACGCGGGTTTGGCTTGCCCGTCTTCGTGGGACCCTGGCTCCGCTCATAGCAAGTGTCCCAGCTGTCCTAGAGGGACGCTGGGTTTGGAGATGACCCCGTAGTGGAGGCTCTGGGAGAGACACTGTTACTACAGGGTGCTACAGTGCTACTAGTGACCCAGATACTCGCAGTGAGACTTTAGACCCAGTGGCCCACATGGATTATGTGCTAACTGGGTGGCTGATCTCGAACCAAGAGGTGGAATGATGCTGGTGATGGATTTGAGGGTCTTTGCAAATAGGGCCCTTTTAAGTGTGTCCTGCCACAGAATCCTTAAAGACTTGTGAATGTTTTTCTCTAAATTCCTGACTGGCTCTGCCTGGCTTCTGTAGACATACGGGGTGCAGAATTTCTAGGCAGCTTAAAATGCTCATTTTTTTTTTTCTAGTGTTGGGTAAAGAATTCTTTTTAAATAATAGAATTATTTACATCATAGCTGTGTCAAGTGTGTCGTCTTAATGTAAAGATCACTTTAGCCCCCTTAAACACCAAATGTGTTTTATTTGCCCATTATTGTGTGTTTCTTTATATTTCTTCTTGATTCATCCAGTCTAGAGGAATATCCTCTGCCATCGTGTTTGTGATCATTATTGTCAGTTTATTATTTCGTATAATCATGTTCTGTTATTCGAGTATTTGAAATTAGCACCGTAACAATTTTTTCCCCCTGGGGAAGCAAATGGGGAAGGACGAGTGACTGGTCTCAAAAGATGATACTTCATGTGCACTGTCTTGGTAAAATAGCATCAATATTCTGTAAAATTATCAAGCTTTTAGTTATGTGCTATAATTAACTAGTCTCCTAGAGGATGCTGAAAAGTTATTTGTTAGGATATTTGATTTATTTACTCAGTCCAGTGAGTTTTAGATGAACTCTAGTGTCAGCTGCACACCGTGACTCGAAGGTCAAGAGAAATGTGTATGTATCATTTGTCATATTTGTTGCTGTACACTCCAGTAATTGAAATCTGAATGGTAGCTCTTGCTTTTTTCTCTGCTGATGGTCAGTGCTCTCAAGACGTCTGTGATTCTGTGATACTTCTGTGGGCAGGAGCACTTCCTAGATGTCCGGTGTCTAACTAGACTCCTAACACATGAAGTTTATACTGAGTTTATAAACAGAGACTGTGACACAGTCACTGTATTATGGATGCTTTTAGGAAGAGGAATTAGTTTTCGTAAGCTTTTTTTTTTAATGTTAAGTGGTGAAAAGGCTTATTTACATACTCATCCAGTTAACCCTTTAAGTGTGTTTTAACTTACGGACTGTAATGCTTTTTTACAAAATCGAAGGGTTTAAGAGGATCACTTTAGTCTCTTAGGTTCTAGAATTCTGTAAGCAGCTCACAGATAACTAATTCTATTGTTTTTGTTGTTACTTGGAATTGAAATGACATTGATAGTTAGAAGCCATGTTCACATGCTGGAGCGGTGCTGGCCAAGCACATGTGTGTCTAATGAATGCTACTTCACTGGAATTGTTTAGTGAGCCTAGGAAGGTCTACCAGGAAGGTCTGACACAGAACAGTTCTTGTCATTCTGTGTTTAGCCTGCCTAGTTGGCTGGCTGACTTCAGGACTGGCATTAGATGATCTTTTCAAACCTAGATTTAAGACTCTTGTTAAGCTTTTAATTTCAGAGTTTCAATTTCTGTGCCAGTATTTGAGTTGGAAGGAAAGTTGAGGTTTCTTAATCCAGTCTTTTTGTTTACTTTTGAAGATTAGGAGGCTGAGGCACAGATTTTTTTTTTAATCATTCTTTTTTGTTTTTAGACAGAGGATCATTATATAGAATTTGTGTCCCTTTTGCCATTACTAAAGGGTTGTAGAAATGTACCACCATGTATGGATTTTAGTGAAGTCATAAATGGAGTAG
>CAJQZJ010004888.1:14062033-14097958 GCA_907164525.1 Lophiomys imhausi
AAATGTACCACCATGTATGGATTTTAGTGAAGTCATAAATGGAGTAGAACCAGCACTTGAACACAGATCTGGCCCCTTAACCGATATCCACACTGAACATAGATGATGTCTCTTTTTCCTTAGCCAAAGTTGAATAAACCAATTTTCTTTGTTTCTGTTTGAGTTACATTCAGAAATACAAGCTGTGCCAAAATTCTATGAAAATTTTTGTAAACTTAGAGAGACATTTGCTTATAAAAACGTCCATCATTTGGTTGGACTTCAGTCTTGCCACAGGAATCTGGGAAGAAGGCTATGGATTCTGCAGGTGTGCTAAGTAGATGCTCCATTATAAAGTCATGGATTTAAACTCATTAACAAACTGCTTATATGGAAGGGGCTTCTTAGTTCATCTACATCTCATGGAAACAGATCCAATAAAATTTCTTATGTATTAGGAATTGTTAGATATTAGCTGGGGGAATTCAAACACTGAATTGTTGTTTGCTATTAAGCTTCTTTCAGTGTGTGGCTGATACTTTCTTTGAAAACTTAGACATTAGCATTGCTATCTGGTTAGGTCTGAGGCTGTGGTAGGTAATGTGGGTGTCCCCCATCATTGAATAAGGCTAATTATATTTAAATATTTTCAGTGTCTTACAGACAAAGCACAGAATGAATCCTGAAGGATGGGTGATAATTGAAGTTTTTAGAAACATGTTACGTGTTGTGTTAGTTTTATATTAATGTGAGAGAACTGAGAAAAAGCAACTTGAGAGAAGATTTGACTTCTGGCTTCAGAGGTGTCAGTCCATAGTCCACTAAATCCATTGCTGTTAGGCTTGTGTAAGGACAGAAGCATCATAACCAAGAAAAGATGGTAGAGGAAAGCTTCATGTGAAAGTTGTTCACCTTCAACAGCAAGGAAATGGAGACATAGAGGAAGCATCTAGAGGCCTACCCTCCAGTTACTACTTGTTTTTTTCCAGTAGTTCAGTCAGTTGTGACTTTGTCAGTGCATTAATCTGTTATTTACTTTAGTGCACTCATGTTTCCATAAGTTACTTTTAAAGCTTACCAACAAACCTGTGGTGTTTAGTCTTACCAATTTTACAGAATCTAGAATCAGTTGGCCGACAGACCCCTGGGCTTACTTATGTGTGATTATCTTGGTCAGGCTAATTGAGATGGAAATACCAGTCCACTATGGGTGGCATCATTCCTTAGGCAGGGGATCCTGACTTGATAAAATTAAGATTATTGAACACCAACATCCATTCATCACTCTGCTTTCTCATTATATATACAATATATCAGCTGGTTCAGACTCCTATTGCTCTTGAGTTTTCTGTCATGAAAGATTATACTCTTTCACTCTAAGCCAGAATAAGCCCTTTCTTCCTTAAGCTGATTTGTCAGACAATTTTATCACAGGAACAAGAAAAGAAACTTAAGAAAAAGTCTTTTAGCAAATAGGTCAGTGGACATTGAATATTGAAACCATATAGGATGTGCAAACTTATACATTTATATTATTGGCTTTAGAGCCTTTGTGTTCATTAATATTTATATTATTGTTTGTCCATCTTTCTTCCCCTTGTCTTTGACCATATTTCATTTTCTTTCTCTCTAGCCTTCTTCCTTCACCCAGAGTTTTGTTTTGCTTTGTCCTCTCACCATGACTTTTGACTTGATACTCCTTTGATTGCTGCCTGGAAGACCTGTATTTCTTTTTCTTTTCTTTTTAAAACAGGGTCTCTCTATATATCCTTGACTGGCCTGAAACTCCCCATGTAGACTTGGGTGCTCTGCCTCCCAAGTGCTGGTATTAAAGATATGAATCACCACACCACACAAAACTTAAGCTTCAATGAGTGCCATTCGTGAGTTAGCAGAGCAGTTTAAAGATTATACAAATGTTGAGATAAGGCTGGAGGAGCTGGGAACCAGAAATGGAATAGTTTTATGTAGCATTATAATGCAGAGAAGCAATTAAGGAATGAGAATATACTCAAACTGTCACAGTCACAATGACTGTTTGTAGGCATACTAGCAGTTTCCAGCTGAGTGGTTTCTTTATAAAGACATGTCATAATCAGATTTTTACCAGACCTCCCTGGAACAGTTTTTGAGGTGGAACACAATGCAAACATCTGTTCTTCATACTATAAATGAGAGTTTTCAGCCTTTGCACCATTGATACTTTGGACCAACTATTTTGGTGGTGGCGGTGGTTAAAGGAGGAAGTGGTAGCAGGAGCCTGTCCTATGTTTTATAGAATGTTTAGCAATGTCTTTGGCTTTTATATAGTTAAGCCAATAGTAGTATCACCTACCCCCACCCCAAGATTCCCAAAGTTGTAAGAACAAAAAATATTTCCAGACATTGCCATATATCCCCTGGAGGACAGAAATAAAATTATACCTCATTAAAAACTGCTCTAGTTCTAAATATTTAAATATTACAGATCAAGCTGTGCCCAGGCCTGTCCTGCTTTCAAATCATTAGGTTGCTCAGCCAACCTGCTCTCCAGAGATAGTTTCTCAACCTAGAGGCTCAAACAGCCTTTAGACCTGATCTGCTCAGCAGTGATCTACTTGAACTTGACCCTGGAATTGACTCTAATCAGAGTCCTTCAGGGAACAGGATGGTAAGGTAGCCTTTCCTTTGCAGTATTTCATTTTTTCATCAAGATTTAAGGATTGTTTTATGAATCTCTGTTAACCATTTGAATAGTTAGGCAGATGAGAGGAAAAGCTAGTTTTCTTGGGGAATACAGTTTGTTTCTACTACTTTATTTAATTTTGAATGGGCAACTTAAAAGCAAAACCAACTGAAGCCAGGTTCCTGTGGTTTTCTAGGGCAATAATAATATGTTATTATTATTATTATTATTAGCTCCCCCTCCCTCTCCCCCCATAAAAGGAAAAAAGTCCTTTGTGGTTGGTTTAGGAGGCAGAGCTAGGCTTATTTAGACAGAGAAACAGAGAGAGAGAGAGAGAGAGAGAGAGAGAGAGATTGTGTGTGTGTGTAATGAAGGAATATCATGGTTGAATTCTGGCATAGAATGATCCAATTATCATATAGTGTTTCTCTAGTAGTGTGTTGGGCTAAAGTCCTAATTCTCTATAGAATATCATATTTTCCTTAGTGTAGTTCTTCTTTCCCTTTAGGTCCTGGATAGCACAATTCTGGATTTTCGTAAAGAAGGTGCCATTGCTCATGTATTTTCAGAGTGCCTCCGAGTCACAGTGTTCTTGTCTGAACAGCATTTTGATTAGAGGCTTCACTATATGTATGCATGTATTTGTGGGGGTTGTTTTAATTAATTTTTATAGGCTCCATTTTTGTATGGCATGAAGTTTGTCTTCTGGGGCTTTCTGCAGGACATGATCACACTACTATTCTGTGGTAATAGGAAGATTTTTTTTACTGATACCATTGTTGAAAAAAGGTTTCAAACATTTTCAGAAGTAGAAGGCATGAAAAGGCCCTGGCAGGCCAGCAACCACTTCAGGAAAGATGGGCAAGAAGATAAAACATCAACAGTTTATCCAGGTTAAGGATCTTACATATTTCGCTAAATGAACCCTATTGAAAGTTTGGTGAAAGTCCTGACAGTTCTTCCCAAAGAAAAATGCAGAATCTTACCCTGAATTTTCCATATAATTTGAAATGACTTACAGACACAGCAGGATTCACTAGAAATGCAGATCACCCCAGTGTGAGTAAAGACTGTTGTTACTCAACAAATATATACCATTCTAGGTAGTTTGCTTTTTCTGTCTTTCTCTGCTGATTTTTACATAATTTTTTTCTTTTTAACTTTTTCTTTGCTTACCAAAATATTTTAGTTATGTGGCTGAATCCTCATCAGGCCGTTGTAAAATTAATGTGCATGAAGAATTCTAACTCAAAAATTATAGAATCACCTAAGACAGGTATTGAGTATAGACTAGATAGAGTTTTGGGCTGTGAGGATATTTAATCCAGTTGGCAAAGGCGCAGCTGAAATCAAGAACACTTGTGTGTCATTGAGCTGGGTCATGGTTTGCCACTAGCACCCAGGCCATCTGAATCCTGGGAGTGTGCTCACTACATGTATCAGACTCCTCCAGGAAAGAAAGAAGAATTGAGGAGAGAAGTATGGGGGAAATCATGACTAACAAAGGAGCCAAGGTAATTTATTGAATTAAAAAAATGACAGTATTTATAGAGACCTGAAAGCAAAATACTACCATCCTTATGTAATTAAGAATACATACTTCTTTTTTTATTAATTTATTTCTTCAAGGTACATCTCCTACAAAATTTCCTCTCTCCCTCTTCCTCATCCCCATCCCCTCCTTCTCAGATGAGGTGGGCCCCCTCATATCAAACTCCCTCAGTTCATCAGTCACGTGAGGGCTAAGAGCTTCTTCTTATACTGGGACTTAATATGGCAATTCATCTAGGGTAAGGTATTCCACTAACAAGCAACTGGGTCCATGCCTCAATGCTGGGTGGAGTTTTTTGTAGGATAGTTAGGCTAGGTTCCTGTCTTTTTGGGTCTGTAGGTTGCAGGATGGTTGTTCTGTGCTATATGGTTACTATCCACTTATAACTGACTACAGACCATGTGTATCTTCCTGGGTCTCTGTTAGCTCACTAAGAATGAACTTTTCTAGATCCATCCATTTCATTGCAAATTGCATGATTACCTTGTTTTTGATAGCTGTGTAGTATTCCAGTGTATAAATGTACCACAGTTTTTTTTGTTTGTTTGTTACCCATTCTTCCACTGAAGGACATCTGGGCAGCTGTTTTCCCGTTTCTGGCTATTAAGAGTAAAGCTGCTATGAACATTGTTGAGGCAATGTTCTTGTGGTTTGGTGGAAAATCTTTTGGATATATGCCCAGGAGTGGTATGGCTGAGTCTTGAGGTAGAACTATTCTCAATTTTCTGAGGTTTCATTGATTTCCAAAGTGGTTGTACAAATTTGCACTTCCACCAGCAATGGAGGAGTGTTCCCCTTTCTTCATGTCCTGGCCAGCAAGTACTGTCACTTGAGTTTTTGATCTTAGCCATTCTGATGGGTGTGAGATGGAATCTTGGAGTCATTTTGAGCTGCATTTCTCCTTACACTTTCTATAAAAAAAATATGATTGATAAAAAGTTTCAGGGATGCATGGCTCAATTTCATTACTAAAGAATTGCAGATTAAAAGCCAAAATCAGTTTTGGTCTGATAGGTTGTCAGAAACCTCTAACAATAATATGCAGTAGCTGTGTGGTTCAATGCAAATGGCAAAAGTTCTGATTGGTTCAAATTTTTGGAAAGCAGATTAAAATTAAAAAAAAAAAACAAAAAAGAAAGATGCTTATGGTTACAGCTTTAATACAACTTTTTCAAAAACCCAAAACAAGATATTGAACTAACTACTGAACAGGTTCTTCCTGTAGCCTGCAGACTAGAACTCTGAAAAACCAATAATGTGGTTCACAACACAGGAAAGCAGTGCCTGACATCTGATTGCTGTGAGGTGCTCAGAAAAATAAGCTTCTGGGAATGCCCTGCCCAGGTTGGTGCAGTGTTTTGGTGAATAGGAAGCATAGGAATGGGACAATTTATTACTTGTCTCTTCTGTTTGAAGTGTTTCATGCTTTTTTAAGTAGTGATTTCAGTCTTGAAATCCTGAACAGGGGAGATGAGTCACTGTGGGAGAGTTCCGTTTATGGGGAGCTGATAGGTTTTTTAGGTTTTTTTAAAATCTTCTTTGGAATGATTGTCTATTGTGGAGTGAATACAGTTTTAGGGAAGTGGGATCAAAAAATGAATGTTGGCAATTCTTACTGTGATTCATGTCAACCCTGTCAAAATTCTGTCATCATATATGCCAGGTTCATTCAGTTCTTGAAATGAGCCTGCTCTTGAAGATGTTCTGACGCAAATGGGAGCTAATAGTATTTTTTTTTCTTTCCATAGAAGGCATCTCATTTCTCCTTGGCGTGTTCTTCTCTTGCTATCTAACTTTGGATGCTATTGTTGGCATAATTCAAAATTTTATTGAAAAAGGCACTGCTATGGTTTTTTCATCATATGTCTGAATTACATTTATCTATTTTAAAATTAGTTATCAATTTTATCAATGTATTTTCTCCACAGCCTTCAAGAGGAGTTCTGTCTAACTGCCATCATTTTTTCCTGTTGGTGAATTATTCAGCTGTACCTTTTCTTTTTACTACCTGAACTCCAGTAATTTTCTGGGTAATGCTAAGTATTCTTCCCACTGCTGCTTTCTAATGGGTGTTTTTGAACAGCTGTCATGATAATTCACTACCATGTTCTCTGTGCTGTAGTTGCAAATCAACTTTAAATGACTCTCACTCCTGTTGAACAGATAGATGAAGTACAAGGTATCATGTTTATCATTATGATTCCTGGGATCTCATAAACATTCAAAACATGCTTGATTAGCAGACATTCCGGGAATTGAGAGGAGTGACCCTTTTATGACATCTAACTTACATTGATTGATTTTAGGAACTTAGCTAAAAGTATTTTTATTAGATATTTGACTCAGTAAGTGGGAGAAGACAGTATTTCTTAGGAATTTGTAGGTGCAATATTATAATTATGTAATTGGTTCTAGAGGTAGAAGTATTTGTTAATGTATTAGGACAAGCATGTAGGCAGAAAAGCATAGTTACTTCAGGCTTTATGTTGATACCTACTTAGCTGCATGAAAGTGGGCATCTGAAGAGAAAGGACATTCAAGGCATATGCCTAGCTATTGAGATTACAGGTCTGAGTCCGTAAAGCTTTCTCTTGTTCTAGCTAGCCTGTGTAAACTTCAGCAGTTAGTTACATTTTGCAGTACTGATGAGAAGCACTCCATGCACCTTTCCCTTCACTCCATCCTAGAATTTTGCTTGGCCTTAAACGGATGAAATGTACTTGGTCCAGTCCATATAATCTTAGTCTTGTTGTAACACAGCAACTTTATAAAATAAAAGTCTAGATCCCAGAAAGAGATGACAGATAGATGGGCCAATTCCTTTTATAGTGACTGTATTTACAGAAATCTATTCCCTTGTGTGGCAACAGATACTTGCTGCCGTTAGCCCTCATTGCTGGGTCATGGAAGGGAAGCCTGAGGTGCCTCTGGAACACAGATTTTTCAAAATGCTTCCTTCCATGCAGCTACAATAGTGTGGAAAAGATTCTGAAGAGATTGAGCAGGTGGCCCACCTAACTTCAATTGGGGTAACTTCATTTTCATCTCATTTGTTTCTGATATTCTAAATTTAACTATTTTAGTAGGAAAGTAACATTGAATGCTTTTAAAAAGTAGATAGAAAATATAAGATGTTTTAGAGTCAAAAGCTCAGGAACTCTGAGGCAAAACCCAAAGCACTTTACCTGCTGATGTCTTACTTTTTGGTCTAACTAAACTAAATATATTTTAGCTCCTCTTTGTAGTTATTTCTGTTGCATGTGATGTTACTAGTGGAGTCACCGATATTCTCTTTTAATTTTGCTTTTCTGGTGAATATGTTAGGGACACATTTACTTAGTATTTTAATGCCTACATTTGCAAGGCACTGCCAAGATGAAGACTGCAGAATTGGATAAAGTGGACTCTAGCTTCAAAAAGGTTATACCTTTTATTGAAAGATATGCACATATCTGTAATATAAGAGGAGATTAAAAAAAAAGCCTTGAGAATGGGGCTCTAAAGCTCAGGGGAGAGTGTCCATGACACTAAAAGGAAGATTAATAGACAGTACTTTAAAAAATCAGGGTGCCTTAAATGATATGACAGAAGTAGTAAGCCTAGCAGAAAGCCTAGCTTCGGGGAGTATCATATCTGTTGTCTTTGGTGGAGAAGAATAGTCTAATAGGGAAGAAAGGTGTTGAGCAAATTTATATTGACTAGACAGAAAGTTAGATGAGGACTTGTACTTGTTTCCTATGTCAGTCAGGCCATCTGTTTTTGGTAACTTTTGAATAGTTCTGAGTAGCAAGAAATAGTAGTAGTGACATTCTCCTTACAGTCTGACCTGATGTTAAAACAATAAAGAAAATATATTGAGCATCAGGGAAGGTAGTTTAAAATTGTTTTGAACTTCAAAGCAGTTGTCATATTTCAGGTCCAGTGCATGTAATCCTATATTTCTGTCCTTTACTGTCCTGTAACTGCTTCCTGTCTGGGAGAAGAGACTGCCTGCAAACTGGTAGTTGTGCAGTTTGCAAAGAGAAGTTTGGGCACCTCAGTGTGTGTAATCTAAAATGAAGCATATAGAACCAGACTATTAGTAGCTTATCCCATTGCTGTCTCATTCAAGTCACATTGCATTATGTATTTATGAAAGAATTGAGTGGTTTTCGGGCAGCAGATGGCTGCTTGTGTATAATAAAATTCTTGAGGACATGCTTATTTCAAAGACAGAACTGAGGAATTTAGAGACTTGAGTTGTCCCTGAGAACATCAGTCTGCTCTTGGGTTTTCATTGAGACTTTTCTCCTTACACTGCTAATATTGCTCTCTGTTCCTTCCTTGTGTGTCCCTTGGTATGGTGTGGTGATCAGGATCTATTTGCTGTTAAACTGGGTAGAAATACTGTTCTTTCTGTTGGGCCTTCCTGATAGGCACAGCAGCATGTAGATTAAAGGGGGAAAATCATAGCAGTGCTTTGAACAGTCTGTCCCAGAACAATGGGAAGGGCTGAATGTAATTACATGTAGTTTAGTTGCTGTGCTTTTTCCACCGTAGTAGTTGATTAAACCACTTTGACATTTCTGTCTCAAATTGCACTGTGACTCAGTGTTCTTAAGTGAATACTTAATGGTATTTACACAGAGATGGGATGATTTTCTATGGATCTTTTCCATTTTAAGAGTAAACTTCTTATGTGTAGGTTTTTAAAAGTGCCACAAACACTTAGTTTTCTAGATTCTGTGTGTATAATGCCACAGAAAATATGTTGGTTTGCTTATAGTCCACCTTCACTTTTAGACTTGATATAATTTAGTAATACATTGAAATCTTATGATAGTACAAAGTATTATTTAAAAATACCGATTAGAAAGTTGCTTTTTATACCCTTGGAGGATTTTTTTAGATAACACAATATTTTTTATTATTTTTTTTTAGAGAATTTCATACTCTATGTCTTCATCATGTTTACTTCCACTCCTCTTCCTACTCCAACTCTTCCCAGAATCCTCCACCACTTGCCACTTAGTGTTTTCATCATAGCTGTCATTGTTATCATCATCTTCCTCCTCCTCTTTTTGAAGATCCTGGTCCTCTGGTTCCTATGGTCTTTTCACCTCTTCCATGATGTTCCTTGAGCCCTAACTGTAGGGGTTATTTTGTAAATGTATTCATTGGTGCTGCTGCCCCTGAGTTAGTTGCTCTCTGTATTTTGACCGCTTTGACTTTCTATAATGATTTCTGTCTGGTGCAAAATGCTTTTTTTTTTTTTTAATGAGGGGTGAGAGCTACACTTTATAGTAGCTATAAGGCTGGGTATTTAGAATGTCATTAGAGATTATACTGGTTTACAAAAATGGCAGTCAGAAGTTTTCCCTCAAGTTCTGTGGCCTCATCAGTCATGAGCAGTTGGCTAAATTTACAGTGTTATGTATGATTCCCTCTTATTGAGTGTACTTTAAGTCCAGTTAGGTTTCTGTTGGTTACCCCCCCCGGGTATACGTGCCACTCCTCCACCTTTTAGAATATCTTGCCATGCTGGTTATTATTGTGGTTTATTGGTGTTACAGCTGGATGAAAATATTGATTGCTTTTCTCAGTTGGCAATTTCCTTGGCTCCTTCCAAAACTATAAGTAAGAGATAGTCCTTAATGAGGAGGCCTCCAGGCCAAATCCAGATTGATTCCTTCAGATTGTGTATCTGAGATGTGTGTTGTCTTCAGAGAAAGGGTATTACCTTTTCTGGAAGACACTAAATATAACAGCAATATAGATCATTTTGGGAATTCTCTTAGACGCCCCTGATCAAGAACTCAAAAGGAGATTTTCCATGCCTGGCACTGGGGTTTTTGTTAGATAACCTTATATTATTTTTGGAGGGGGCCTTTAATTAGCATAACTTCAGTTAAACCACACAACACTCACTCCCCACAGACTTATTTATAATATCTGTAAGGTTGCCATAAAGTAATATAATTCCCATAGATTTTAAAAATATCCTGATATATCCCTTTTCTTTCTCTTTTCCTCTGTATTGCCATTCCTTCTCCCTCTTCAGGTAAGTTTACCTATCCATTTTAGTCCCACTTCCCACTTCAGAGCAACTGTGTCCTTAGTTTTGAATAACATAAAAATCAATCATCTGTATATTCAATGGCCTCAGTATGTTTATGATAAGCGAATACATGCAAATTTGAGCTCTTGAACTTCTGATTATATTATCTGAAAGATCTCATGTATTGCTAGGAAAGGTTTCAAAGACTGGTCATGTAGCTCAGTGATAGATCTTGACTAGCATGGATAAGGTCATAGGTTCAGACCCTAGCACTGAAGGAGGCTTGCAGGGAAGGAGGGAGGGAGGGAGAGAGAGAGAGTGCTCGTGTGCAAGAGTCCAAGAGAGATTCTTTCTTGGAGGGAAGAGGAAGGAAGAGAGAATGAGAATATTCAGAGTTTCTGTGTTTGAGTTGGAAGTTTGGGGGAATATATCAAACACTGAACCTTGAAGGTTGAAATTATGTTTTGTTGAACTTTTAGCTAAACATGACCAACAAATCCTATGCTATGTTTTTCCCTTTTCTAATTTAAATATAAGCAATGGAGACATTAAAAATGTATATTTTATTTATACTTATAATTGGAATGCTACAATATAATCTAACCAGACATTTTAATCATTCAATTAAAAGGATAATCTTTCTGCATACGGGACAGATGCTGTAGATGTTCTAGAATCTATAAGAAGAATCAGTACTGTTGATATATTAAATGTATTTCTTCTAAAAATAATTTTGTAATTTACAAATACTCCCACAGATTTAACTTTTGTTATATTATGACTAACAAGGAAATAAAATATTGCTGAAATTTAAATAGGCAATTAGAAATCTGTTTTGAATTTTGCCCAAAATACCTCATATTTTGTTGTCAAATATTCAGAGGATGTTTAATTTAAAATAACCTAACCCAGACTCATGAGATGTCATGAGAAAGAATCTCATCACTGTTTGTGAAAGGTCCCTTATGCTCATAGGTTGCTTTCCCTCAATTCAAGGGTTGCTTTCTCAAAGCTATTCTACCTTGGTTTATTTAATTGGACACTCCACTTGTTTTATGTTGTTTGTTTGTTTTCTTAAGTATGCAACTAAAAACCTGCAGAAAAACTCAACCCTGATTTTACTTATGTTCAGGTATTCATTACAGACAGTAGGGTAGCAGTCAGTACTTGGTATTGGTATGCATATAGCAGTATATATTTCTAAAGTCACAGTAAATGTATATGGAAATAAGATTCTAAGAAATAACATTTACAACACAATATTTGAAAAATTAACCATAAAACGTACCTAGATTTAACTTGTAGAAAGGCTTTATTTTTGTGTTAAAGAAAATCTCTAGGAATTACTTGGAAAAATAATTTTGTTTATTTATGACTTCAGGTTACATCTCCATCACACTGTCCTCTTTCCACCCCTCCCAGCCCCGCCCTCTCACCCTCTACCCCCTATCCCTTCCATCCCACTCCTCTGAAGTAGAGTGTCCCTACATACCACTTCCCCACCCCAGTTCAGCAGTCATATGAGGACCAAGAGCCTCCTCATACACTGGGGGCCTCCGAGGCAGCCCCACTAGGGCAAAGTGTCTCAATGACAGGTAACAAAGTCTATGTTCCTTTCCCTTTGGTGCATTGGTTGTAGTGTAGTTATCCTGTATGGCTAAAATCTGATTATAAGTGAATAGATGCCATGTGTATCCTTCTGTGTCTGGGTTAGCTCACTTAGGTTGAGCTTCTGTAGTTCTATCCATTTGGATGCAAATTGCATGATTTCCTTGTTTCTGATGGCTGAGTAGTACTCCATTGTGAAGATGTACCACAGTTTTTTTTTTACCCATTCCTCAGTTGAGGGACATCTGGGTTGTTTCCAGTTTCTAGCTATTAGAAATAAGGCTGCTATGAACATAGATGAGGAAACATCCTTGTGGTTTGGTGAGGAATCATTTGGATATATACCCAGAAGTAGTATGACTGGGTCTTCAGGTAGAGCTATTCCAATCCTCGAACTCATTCACCCAGGTGACAACTTCCTGAACAGAATACCAACAGCTCAGGCTTTAAGACCAACAATCAATAAATGGGCCCTCATGAAACTGAAAAGCTTTTATAAGGCAAAAGACACTGTCATTCGAACAAAATGGCAGCCTACAGATTGGGAAAAAATCTTCACCAACCTCACATCTGATAGAGGGCTAATATCCAAAATTTACAAAGAACTCAAGAAATTAAATGCCAAGAAACCAAATAATCCAATTAAAAAATGGGGAAAAGACCTAAACAGAATTTACAAAGGAGGAATCCCTAATGGCTGAGAGACAATTGAAGAAATGCTCAGCATCCTTAATCATCAGAGAAATGCAACTCAAGAGGACTCTGACATTCCATCTCACACCTGTCAGAATGGCTAAGATCAAGAGATCAAATGACAGCACATGCTGGTGAGATTGTAGAGAAAGGGGAACACTCCTCCATTGCTGTTTGGAGTGCAAGCTTGTACAACCATGGAAATCAGTCTGTTGATACTTGGAAAATTTTTGCAAATAGAAATTCCCAGCTCTTTCCCTTCTCCTTTGAGTTTTGATTCATTTGACCTTTTTTTTCCAAATAGAGTAGAAGGCTTGCTAAAATGAAAGATTCTGAAATTTTAGTTCTTTAAAACTCTTAATTAAAAATATTTTTATGTCTGAATTTTTCAAAAATCATATATTTTTTAGTTTAAAATCTGGAAAGTTTCCATTATCAGATTACTGTAATTGCGACTATTTTAAATAAAATGAGCCTTAAGTTTCAGTTTTTGTATGGATGAATTTACTGACAGAACTTTGTGAAAGATTTGTAGAAATACATTATGTTTTCTGTTAGTCTTGAGACATTTTTGCAGTGCAGTATAGGTGGGAGAGCCTTAAGATATCTGAGGTCCTAGATAGCAGTGACGATTTACAGTGTGTAGGGTTGTCTCACTTTTTCCTAAGATGTGCCTGTAACAAGGATGGTTGAGTTTTGCTGTAGCTCCCGCTCTGATCCAGTACACTGGGAACTTACCAGGTGACCTCGCATGTGAACAAAAGTGTCTTTTTGTTTTTTGATCATCACATAGGTATTCAGGGCTGGAATTGAATTTGTAGCCTCTCTGCCTGTTCCTCATGTGCCATCTTTTTCTTTCATATGTGTTTTTACATTTGTAGAGGTATTTTAGAACTCAGCACTAACCTATAATAGGAAGAAAAGATTTACTCTAGGAGTATTCAATTCTGTAATCTGGCAAATTCTCTGGTAGGCTTTCACTTCTCACTTTACTATTGTCTCCTGCATTTTTTGTTTCTCTGGAGAGCAAAGGTAATGATTGTTTACGCTTTGCTTATATGTTGCTTTAGTTTTCAAATTAGACACTTTAATATCTTCCTCACCAAGCTATAACTGGAAACTGAAAGAGTTAAAGCCACAATTAAGACCACAGGTTAGCTAATCTGTCATTTCTAGTTGTATTTATGACCTTGTACAAATTATTTTACCTTTCTCCTTATTTGTGAAGTTTTCTAAGGGTTATTCTGAGGATTAAGTAGAAAGAACCTAGAATGTCGAGGACACTCAAAGTTGTTGAATGCATTCTGAAATTCTAGGGAATGAAGGTTAGATAGAAGTTGGGATGTGTGGGTAGATTAGGTCCTGGAGCCATTTAGAACCTCTAAGGCTTCTAGATCTGAATTTTACACTGTATCTAGGAAACAAGGGTTTGTGCTTCTGTGCAACACTGCATGTACTGATGCTGTGTTAGTGTGTCATGGCTACTGTAAAGTACCACAACCTGAAGAGTTCAAACAACAGCCATTGGTTGCCTACGAATGCCTGGAATCAGGGGGCTGGCAAGGTCAGTTTTTTGTTAGCACCATGAGGGAAGTAGCTGCTGCAGGCCTTTCCCTGGTTCATAGATGTCTATATACTTGGAGTTCTCCTGTGTGCCTGCCTTTTAAGCTTACCTTTTTCATAAGAATGAACATAAGAATTAACAATTGGATTACAGACCACTTTGATGAAGATCTAACGAGATGACCTTTGCAAAGACCTAATCTACAAATTTGGGCAACTTAGTTCAACATAGAAATTTTAGCTGGAGATCCATCCTATATCAACTGTATCTTAGACACTTAAGTGAAGCAAATGTATTTACTCAACAGTGTTTTCATTTATTAAACTTAGATAAATGAATATATACTACCTTGAAAAAAGAGTAGGTCATCAGTTCTTATCAAAGTTTAATAAGTACACTATACCTAATGGCTGAAGAAATGTAGCAGAACTGAGCAGAGAATCTTTATTTCCTTGTCTTTTACTTTGCTCCTAATAAAATAGGAAAGGAATATTGAAGTTTGACTGAAATATCAAGGAATGAATATAGTTCTCTAGAGGCCAAGTTAGTTTTTTCTTTAATTTGAATTAATTTCACAAATGCTGTTTTTGTAGAACATCTATTTATGTTCATGTTACATGAAATGTATGAGTTCCTAAACCTCAAGGAACCACAGACTGTGGTGTAAGACAATAGAGCATTTTCTCTTACTTGTCTGGAATGAGGAATCCTAAGTCACGGTCCCGACAGTCATTGACATTGTGCCTGAAGGCTGAGAAAAGAATTATCTTTCTTTGCGGTCTCCAGATTCTGGTGTTAACCAGCAAAACTGAGAGTTTCTTTATTGCTGCTACAGCACATCTCTTTCACTTCTTAGGACTGTTCTCCCATGTCTTTATTTTCTTTCTTCTTATAAGAATTGCAGTTAATTGAATTCAGAATTAAGAATTGAAAATTAAGAATTGAGGCTTCTTCTTTTTTTTTTATTTCTTCAAGTTACATTTCAGTCGCATTCCCCTCCTTACTCCCCCTTCTGGTCCCTCTCTCCCACCCTCTTCCCCCTCAATCTCCCCATCCACTTCCTTTTTCTTTTTTAAGTTTAAGGTATATCTTTTCCCCCCAACAACTCCCCCTTTCAGTCAAACAAATGGCTCTTTCTCTTAAACAAATACAATACAAAACAACAGAAACAATTAGGCCACAATTATGAATATTATTAGGCTTAGCATACATTCCCAATGTCCAGTTCATACATATTTGGCAACTCACTTTAGCATTCTAGTATCCAACCATCTGCATGAGTTTAACGTTCTATAGCTAACTCGGCTTCCATCCTAACTTGCATTACAATTTTAACAATTTCTTCTTAGATCCAGAACACCCTCTTAATTCCTAAACAACTCAAAATTTAACTGTGAGACTCTAGCTATCTAGTTTTCAACCACATCAGAGGCCTGAGAAGGATAACTATATCTCATTGTACAGGAAGTGCAGGGCCAACAGCTTCCAAAACTAAGAAGTGACATACAACTGACTGCCTGGACAGTTCCCAATTTCTCTCCATAAATTACAGCATCAATCTTCAGCCATTTGGCCCCTTTTCTCTGACAGACATTGAATGTAAAGAAGGAATTATGAAGGACTGGCCTACTCTGTCTTGGCATAGCTAGGCTGTCTACTTACCTGTTTCCAAGTTCTGTCCTTTTTGGACAGCATTCTGTCTACACTTGAAGCAAGGGATTTTTCTTGCCAAGTGACAGGCTTGCCTCTAATTCAACCATCTCCAATTGGAGATTCTTTGAGGTTCATCTTCTACTTGGAGTAGAATAGGGGGTGCTGTCAGGAGCTGACATGTCTCAATATCCAAAGAATCTTAAGTTAAGAAAACATCTTTGAATGCCATATTCTGTAGATCTCTTGAGGTTTTTGAAGACCACCTATCTATCTCCTTATATTTGGATAAGCAAATGTTGCTTGTCTCTTAGCAACTTGATTTCTGATTAACTTAGAAAGTAACTGTGATAGACTACTGTAGCACCTAACAAAATGACATTCGTGAATGACTATTAGTTTACATTTCTTAATTATCCTAAACACTTTATGACAGTTGCTAACAAAAGTCCAAAACTTCACATTTCATTTTTAAGTGTTACCTAGGTACAATACCTTAAAAAGAGTCAACCTTAATTTTGTGTCAACATACAAAGATCGATACCAATGTGGCCAGATATAATCTTAATTTTGTATCAGTATACAAAGATCAATACTGATTTAGCCAAAAATAATTTTGTATACAAAGATGTAAGAGCATATTCAATAATATGTCCTTTTTCTTTATCATTCCTATATTATGTCTATATCCCATTTTTTCTCAAGTCTTTTCACCCCTACATAGGAGAGAAAGGATACAGAAAAGAAAAAGAGAGAAATCCCTAATTTCTCCAAAACTGTTTAATAAGACCATTTAACAACTTGTAATCTCTCCCCCTAAATAGCAATAAGTATGTATAACCCATCAAATGATGGGGGGGGTGGGAATCACAGGGAAATCACCCACCCCACCTTCTGGAGATGGGACATCACTCTTAAAATGACTTCCTGCTGATTTGGGACATAGTAAACCTGTTTGGGGCCCAAATAAGAATGGAAAAATGGTTAAGTGTGTTAATAGAATCATCTGATGTTCAGTCCTTTTGTGCTCAGCTATTTAAATGTCTGAAGAAGTTTGTAGACAGAAGCTGAACTTCAGGGCTTTACTGAAGTTCTGGCTGGAGCAGTCTGTGGGGCTGAACATTCTTAGCAATTCTGAGTTGTCGTGTTTATAGGCTTTTGAGGAAACAGTTATTGAGGAAGTCTGCGAGGTTGGATCATCTGTACTACTTGTCTTCTTTGGTGTATGACCTGTTTTCTTCTGAGGTTTCAGTTGTCCTGTTGTGTCTGGATTCCTCAGATGGATGCTTTTAATCTCCTGGAAAGATAAGAACAGAGCCCTGCCCTAATCCTAACTCTGGGACAAACACCTTTTTTTTTGGGGGGGGGAAGGGGAGCAGATAATATTTTTCCTGGAGAAAATTCAGTTTTTTTGACAATATAAAAAGTATTATCTTTCAATTGAGATTAAAAAAGAAATTATTTTTATATTTTGGAACTAAACAAACCTTTAAGTATATATATATTTTGAGATATCAAAGGACAATTCACTTTGACTTTCAGCATGCCTTTTTTAAAGTAGCTTTTAGACTTAAATCCTTCCAAATCAGATGTACCTGTCTCTGCATTCTAAGTATTAGGATCAAAGGCATGTGCTTCCCAACTGAAGGGATTAAAGATGCGCACCACTATCCCTGGATCTATGTTTTTCTCTGTTTAGAGCTTTGTCTGTGTCAGGCTGGCCTGAACTCATTGATCTGCAGGTTTCTGTCTCTAGTGTGTTAGGATTAAGGGTGTATCCCCCTCACATGATGGGATTAAGGGTGTACACCATTACCACCCTGTTCCTTGTAACTCTAGAATTTACAAGGCAACTAACTATAGTGATCCTCCTGTCTCTGCTGGAGTTAAAGGTATGGGCTAACACCACTCTTGTCATATATCTTACCTTAGCTCCAAATTTTTTCAACTCTTAGAAGTTTAGAAAACCAGGTTGAACTGTAGTAACCTTTAATTTATTTACAGCATTTTAAACCTCTTACCTGCTTTTTAATGCCAAATCACGAAAATATCCTTTGCATCTACAAAAAAAACTTTTAAGCTGATATACCATGTGTGTGAGCTATGTGGCAACCTGCAGTCTAACATTCTAATCTGAAATTAAGGCCATTTTTCCTTTCATGGCAGTAAGGAAAGTATACCTTGGTAAATTATAATTTGAAAATTTTATATTTTATTTTTATTATATTTTTTAAGCTTATTAACCCTTTTAAAAAAAGGATTGTAGGGAGTTAAATAAATTAAATTAGATTTAGAAAATATATGTTTCTGATACTGTCTCATAATTTGGGGCATGAAAATCATTATCAGCATTTGGACTAAAAACAGGAAACAAACAGGAGAGTTAATGGACTGAAAAACAAGGTTGAAATCAGAAAAACAGGAAAGACTTAATTGACTGACAAAACAAGGTTGTCAGAAAAACAGGAAAGACTTAATGGACTTAAAGAAACAAAGTATGTGGCCTGACATTGTTTTCAGCTGCTAAGTGGGCGGAGCCCAAATTAAGTTGAAACAGAGTTCCTCCTATTTAAGGACAGTGCATAGAGCCCTAGGAGGAGAAGAGGCCCCTGATGTTAGAGAGCTCTGAGAGTCCTGCCGAAAAAAATGCTGGCAATCATTTGATGGCCAGATTTCCCTGAGGCACAAAGAAGCTGGTGAGCAAAGAAAGGCTGAGCAAGACACCAAAAGGCCAAGGACTAAACCCTGTGGCTCAGCTTTTGCCTAGAGGGGTTTGATCTGTCTGAACAGTGGCCTAAAGGAAACTGTTCCTGGCTTTAAGGACTCTGAGGTAGAGCGGCAGAGTTGCTGATGCGAAGGGGCTGGGGTCTCCCAAAGAGAAGAAAGCATCAAGCCTTATGTAAGGTGAGACTGCAATGACCAACTTACCCTGACGAACCTGCATCTAAGAGATCCAGAAATAGGACTGCTAAGTGTGCTAAAGAATCTACAACAAATACTGTGTTCCTGACAACTGAGGACCTGCCCCAGAGACTGTATCATTCTAAAAGGTTAGGAAAATAATTATCAATAGGTTTAGTGGATAGGTTAAAGGGGTTATAGGAATGTGTAGGATTAATAGTTAAGAAATAATTGTTATTTGTTATAAGTGAATATAATAATAAATAAATAAGTGTTAAATAATAATTAAGAAGTTTGGTTACAGAGGATTATTTTGTTTTCTCAAGTTACTTATTGAACATAGTTTCCTCCCTCCTCCCCTCCTGGCCCCTCCCTCTCTCCCTCTCTTCCTCCCTTCCTCCCTCCCACCCTCACTCCCTCCCTCATTATTTCGAATTGAGGCTTCTTAATCTAACAGGACTCACCTTAATATGATTGCTTCTATTTGCAAATAAGATCAGAGTCCCAAGTATTTGTTCCAGGAGTTCAACATTTTTATTTTATTTTATTTTTTGGGGGGGAACACAGTTTAACTCACAGTAGTTGTTCATTACTTTAAAATTAGCTGTGCTTCTAATGCCTCATTTTGTTGACACAAATAAGGTGCTTGAGCTTGGGCTTTCCCTTGTAGAACATAGTTGTGCTTTCTGCTTTTAATGTTTTTCTTTCTGTTTTACCAATTTTGTTGTGCAAAATCTGTAATTTTTAATTTTTCTTTAGTTTAAATCAAGTGTATTCTGCATAGAATAGAATGAACAATGTGATGGAATGAGAAAGTTTGAGGCTTGATTGTGTATTCACAGGTTTTACTGTGTAAAAGATGTTTTATTTGAAAGTAAGGTTGACAGAGTAGAAATTGTACACAGGTTCACCTTCAAGAGCTATTGAAATGTATGTATCCTGAGATATTCTTTAGTTTGGAATATAACTAACTTTACTTTTTAAAGTGAGCTGTTAACCACTTATAAAGTGAGAATTTAGGTTTTGTAGGGATTGTAAACCATCTTACCAATTTTCGAATCATGGGTCCCATATGGATTTGTGTTAATGATGTCCTTTATTACAGCCCTGATGTGTATGTCATATAGTAAATAGTTTATTCATGGATTTCTTGCACTGTGTTCATTTTACCTTGTATAAAATTCACAGTCTTTCATAAGGCATATGTGTGATAGATTTTTTTTCCATTGACAAGTGGGAAACTCCCTATTCAGATGATTTCTTGTGAAGAATAAAAGACTTATTGTGAGTATAGATTATTCATCTAGTTTTAGTGTAAAGTGTTTTGTTTACCAAGAATAGTAGATGTTTCTTGTCCCTGTGTAAGAAGTTAATTCAGAAAGTATCAAAGCATAGAGAATGAGAAGCAGCAGTTAATATAAGAGTTGAGCCCTCTCTCTACTTAACCTCTGACATAGAGCAGGAAATGCTGCTTTCTGCTAGACTGTGACTTATTGTGAGGAGGCAGCAGCTTGTGACTTACTGAAAAGAGCAACAGTGGCAAGGGGAGGTGAACAGATTTTGAAATGGATATTACTAATGTAGTAAATTTCTATTTTTGTAATTAAAATTTTAAAAACTGGTACATTCATTAACATTTTTGACATTTAACTTGTGTTCTAAGTCTCTCTTGCTTTACTGTAATTGTTGTACCTTGGTAAGAGTTGTTACTCAGATAGCTCTTCTTGGGTCATAAAAATGTTGTATTAAATTGTTTTCTCTTGAAAATTAAGAACCGGTATAGTGGTTTATTTGTTAGGTTTTAAAAATTATTGTATTATTATTTTTTTCCCTGAGTCAGGATTTAACTGTATAGCTCTAGTTGTCCTGCAGCTCACTCTGTAGATCAGACAGATATCCACCTACCTTTGACTCTCAACTGCTGGGATCAAAGACATTCAGCACTACTCCCTGCTAGGTTTTTATAAAATAGGAATCATTTCTATATACTTTCCTAATAGTCCCCTCCAGAACTTGACAGTAAGACCCTACTGCTCAAGATTACCACATTCTTGAGTCATAAAACATGGAGATATCAAGCTGGTATTGATCTAGAAGCTTTATTCCCTACTGGCTTACTATCACAGTGCTGGAAGTTTCTATGTAGGATACCTACCAGAGGAGAAAAATAATCCCCAGGCTTATGCAGCTCTGAACCAGCCAGCTACAATAATGGCCATCTTCCCAAGACATGCCACTTATAACAGTAGTGGTGTGAATGCCCTTTATTTTACCATCATCATTATGTGATTATAAAATCTTTGCCTTAAAGTCTTATTGTGGTTCAGATGCAGAATGAAGTTTAATGCCATCCATCCACTACACTGGATTTAATGTCAAACACTACAGATTATATTTGAACTCATGTATCTGCTGACTTCCAGAATTTATGGTTTAAGAAACAACTGAAGCATTTGTAATCATCATTTATAACTTTTTATGCATCTTGAGAGTCAGATACTCACTAGCTTTATGCATTTTGTTTGTAGCTAATTAAAAACAATGTCTATTCAAGTCTAAAGTATCAGTGAGGACTCCACATGTCCAGGACTTTAATTTTCATTTAGAAGCAGGTAAAGTATATAGAAGCATAGTTATTTCTAGATGTGTGTACTCTCAAAATCTTTCACCCTGGAGTTTAAAAGCTGAATAGGACACAGCCAAATAACCCCACATCAGCTAAACCAAAAGAAAGGAAGCATACATACACATACTCTACAACCACCAACACCAAAGTAACAAGAATTAATAATCACTGCTCATTAATATCACTCAACATCAGTGGACTCAATTCCCCAATAAAAAGGCACAGGCTAGCAGAATGGATAAGAAAACAGGATCCATCATTCTGCTGCTTACAAGAAACACACGTCAACAACAAAGATAGATATTATCTAAGAGTAAAGGGCTGGAAAAAGATTTCCCAGAAAACAGACCCAAGAAGCAAGCTGGAGTAGCCATTCTAGAATCTAATAAAATAGACTTTCAACCAAAATCAATCAAAAGAGATGAGGAAGGACACTTCATACTCATCAAAGGAAAAATGAATCAAGAAGACATCTCAATTTTGGACATCTGTGCCCCAGATACCAGGGCGCACTCATTCATAAAAGAAACACTACTAAAACTCAAATTTCACATTGAACCCCAGCCATTATACACCATTCTCACCAATGGGCAGATCAGTGAGACAGAAACCAAACAGAGAAATAATGAAACTAACAGAGGTCATGAATTTAATGGACCTAACAGATATCTGCAGAACATTTCACCCAAACACAAAAGAATATACATTCTTCTTAGCACCTCATGGAACATTTTCCAAAATTGACCATATACTCGGACACAAAACAAACCTTAACAGACACAAGAAAATTGAGATAACACCTTGTATCTTGTCAGACCATCATGGATTAAAGCTGGACTTCAACAATAACAGAAAGAACAGAAAGCCTACTCATAGAAACTGAACAACTCTCTATTCAATGACCTCTGGGTCAGGAGAGAGGGGGCTAGGGGGTAAAGAGGAGAGAAAGAAAGAAATTAAAGACTTCCTAAAACTCAATGAAAATGAAGGCACAACATATCCAAACCTATGGGACACAGTGAAAGCAATGTTAAGAGGAAAGTTCATAGCACTAAGTACCTGCAAAAAGAAATTGGAGAGTTCTCATACTAGCAATTTAAAAGCACACCTAAAAACTCTAGAACAAAAGGAAACAAACACACCCAAGAGGAGTAGACAGGAAATAATCAAACTCCGGGATGAAATAACTTAGAAACAAAAAATCAATACAAAGAATCAATGAAAGCAAGAACTGGTTCTTTGAGATAATCAACAAGATAGACAAACCTTTAGCCAAACTAACTAAAAGGCAGAGAGACAATATCCAAATTAACAAAATCAGAAATGAAAAGGAGGACATAACAACAGACACTGAGGAGATCCAAAGAATCATAAGGTATTATTTCAAAAGCCTATACAAAATTGGAAAACCTAAATGAAATGGACAATTTTCTTGACAAAGTTAAGTCATGACCCAGTAAACATTTAAACTTTCCATAAACACTAAGGAAATAGAAGCAGTCATCATAAGTCTCCCAACCAATAAAAGCCTATGGCCAGATGGTTTTACCACAGAATTCTACCAGACTTTAAAAGAAGAACTAATTCAATACTTCTCAAACTATATTCTACAAAATAGAACCAGAATGAACATTTCTAAACTCATTCTATGAAGCCACAGTCACCCTGATAACTAAACCACACAAAGACTCACAATGAAAGAGAATTTCAGACCAATTTCCCTCATGAACATTGATGCAAAAATACTCAATAAAATATTCACAAACTGGATCCAGGAACACCATGCACCAAGATCAAGTAATCAAGTAGGCTTCATTCCAGAGATTCAGGGATAGGTATAACATAGGAAAATCCATCAATATAATCTATCCTATAAACAAACTGAAGGACAAAAAAAAAAACAAAAAACAAAAAACAAAAAACCATGGTCATCTCTTTAGATGCCAAAAAAGCCTTTGACAAAATACAACACCCTTTCATGATAAAAGTCTTGGAGAGATCATAGATACAAGGCCCATACCTAAATATAATAAAGGCAGGCCTTTATTATATATAAATATAATAGCAGGCCAATAGCCCACATCAAATTGAGTGGAGAGAAGCTTAAAACAATAGCACTAAAAGCAGGGACAAGATAAGGCTGCCCACTCTCTCTGTATCTGTTCAACATTGTACTTGAAGTTCTAGCTAGAGCAATAAGACAACTAAAGGAGACCAAGGGGAAACACATTGGAAAGGAAAGATAAA
Source organism: Lophiomys imhausi (assembly GCA_907164525.1). Classification (NCBI taxonomy): domain Eukaryota; kingdom Metazoa; phylum Chordata; class Mammalia; order Rodentia; family Muridae; genus Lophiomys; species Lophiomys imhausi. Next base: position 14,085,556 of record CAJQZJ010004888.1, read on the forward strand.
AAGTATCCCTATTTACAGATGATATGATAGTACACATCAGCAACCAACAAAATTCTGCCAGAAAACTCCTTCAACTGATAAACTCCTTCAGCAATGTGGCTGAATAAAAAATTAACTCAAAAAAATCAGTAGCCCTCCTCTACACAAATGATAAATGGGCTTAGAAAGAAATTAAGGAAACAACACTCTTCACAATAGCCATAAACAGTATAAAATACCTTGGTGTAACTCTGACCAAGTAAATGAAAGACCTGTATAACAAAAACTTCGTCTCTAAAGAAAGAAATTGGAGAAGATATCAGAAGATGGAAAGATCTCCCATGTTCAAGGATCTTTAGGATTAACAGTGAAAACGGCTGTCGTACTAAAAACAATCTACAGATTTAATACAATTCTCATGAAAATATCAACACAATTCTTTACTGACCTTGAAAAAAAAATCCTCAACTTCATATGGAAAAGCAAAAAAATCAGATCAGCTAATAAAAATTCTCTACAATAAAAGAACTTCTGGAGGCAACACAATTCCTGACTTCAAGTTGTACTACAGAACAATTACAGTTAAAACTGCATAGTACTGGCATTGAAACAGATTGGTTGATCAATGGAATCAAATTGAAGATCTAGAAATAAACCCACACACCTACAGTCACTTGATTTTTGACAAGCCAAAACCATACAGTGGAAAAAGGAAAGCATCTTCAACAAATGGTGGTAGTCTAATTGGATTTCTGCATGTATAAAAATGCATATAGATCCATATTTATCTCCCTACACAAAACTCAAGTCTTAAGTGGATCAAAGACCTCAACATAAAACCAGGTACACCAAATCTAATAGAAGATAAGGTAAGGAAAAGCCTTGAACTCATTGGCATAGGAGACAACTTACTGAATAGAACAACAGGCTCTAAGGTCAACAATGAATAGATGAAACCTCGTGAGATAGAAAAGCTTCTGTAAGGCAAAGGACACTGTAAAGAGAACAAAACAGCAGCTTACAGACTGAGAAAAGATCTTCACCAACCTTACACAACTCAAATTACCCAATTAAAAACTGGAGTACAGAACTAAACCAAGAATTTTCAACAAAAGAATCTCAAATGGCTGAGAAACACTTAAAGAAAAAAATGTTCAACATCCTTTGTCATCAGGGAAATGCAACTCAAAAACCCTCTGAGATTCCATCTCACAGCCATTAGAATGGCTAAGATAAAATACTCAAGGGACAGCACATGCTGGCAAGGATAGGGAGAGGGGAACAATCCTCCATTGCTGGTGGGAGTGCAAACTTATACAACCGCTTCGGAAATCAATCTGGCAATGTCAGCCAATTGGGAATAATTCTTCCCCAAGACCCAGCTGTACCACTCTTGGGTATATACCCAAAAGACACCTGACCATACCACAAGGACATTTCTTGAACTATATTCATAGCAGTTTTGTTCATAATACTCAGAAATTGGAAATAACCTAGATGTCCCCCAACCAAAGAATGGATGTAGAAAATATGGTATATTTATACAATGGAATACTGTTCACTGTAAAACAAAAAACAAACAAACGAACAAACAAACCAAGGAAATCATGAATTTCACAGGCAAATGGATGGAACTCGAAAAGATCATCTTGAGTGAGGTAATCCAGACCCAGTAATATACACTTGGTATGTACTCACTCATAAGTGGATGCTAGCCATATAGTACAGAATAACCATTCTACAATCCACAGACCCAAAGAAAGTAAGCAACTAAGAGGTAAGAGTGCCCAAGGGTGGATTCTTAACTTGCACTCAGAAGGTACAATAGAATAGACAGGGGAGGTTGATAAAGAGAAGGAACTGGGTAGGGGGGAGAGAGAGGAGAGAAAGTGGGGAGGGTCAGTTGTGTGGAGAGTGGTGTCAGGAGTCGAGAATGTTGGGAGAAAGGTAGGAAACCAGGGTGGAGTCCAGCAACAAGGGTAAACAACTATGAGGATGTGGGGTTGACTATCTGAGATGCTTAGCAGTGGGGGATATGGACACTGAAGATGCCTCTTTCTAGCTAGGTAGGACCTCCTAGGGGAGGGAGGGGATCACCATCCAACCCACAAAAATTTCAACCCAAAAGTTACTCTATATATAAGAAGTGCAGGGATAAAGATATATCAGAAATTGAGGTAATGTCCAGTCATGGTGGACCCAACCATGGACCTATGCCAAGGGAGAGAGCCAACCCCTATCACTATTAAGATACTCTGCATGCTTACAGACAGGAACATAGCATAACTCCCCTCTGAGAACCTCCATGCCGCAGAGGATCTAAACAGAGTCTGAGACTCACTACCAAACATTAGAAGGAGCACCAAGTGTCTGATGGAAGAACAATGGGGAAGGATAGAAAGACCTGGAGGGGACAAGAACCCCACAAGAAGACCAACAGAGACATCTAACCTAGGAGCACTGGGACTCACAGAATCTGAAACACCAATCAAACAGCATACATGAACTGGAGCTAGGCCCAGAACACATATGTAACCACATATGTAACTGATGGGCAGCTTGGTCTTCATATAGGTTCGCTAGCAAGTAGAATGAAGACTGTCTCTGACATGGATGCTGATGCCTGCTTTTTGACCCCTTCCCCCAATGGGGCTGCTGTATATGGCCTCAGTGGAAGAGGATGCGCTCAGTCCTGATTCGACTAGATACAATAGGGTGGAAGGATAAGGGGGCCTCCCTTTTTTTGAGGAGAAGGGGGAGGGGTAAAGGAAGGGGTAAGGAGTGTGGAACCCAGAGAAGGGGAGGGAACAGGCTACGATCGGGATATAAAATGAATAAACTTAAAAAAAAAAAAAACCAAAAAAGACACAGTCCTACCCTTAAGGAATTTATTGACCTCTGGGAAAAACAGACCTGTTGAGTAAATAATGGTGGTTGTGGTGGCAGAAAAAGTGATCTTTGCCCAGCATCCGATGGAGATGAAGGGCTTCCTTGAGCAGTGATGCTGGGCTGAAGCTAGGAGGTGAGCTAGCCTAGGAAGGAGGAGCAAGAGCAGACGTGCCCTTTTAGTCATGTCACTGTTACTGCCTTTTCCCCAAGTTGACTTTCAGAAGACACTACATATGTCAGCTCTGTGTGCATTGGGAGTGGTAGGCTGAAGGACTCATTTAGAACTTTGTAGCAAAGGCCTAGAAACATATCTATCTTTTCATTTTCCAAACTTTACAACTGATAAACTGTGTTTCATACTCTTAATGGAAAAGTACTGCATGAAGACTTAAAGACACGCTTTTTGTCATGTGGTTTCAGAAACAGACACCAAAATCAATGACATTAATTATGAGATAGATTTATATCTATACCTAATGGATATTTAAAATGAAAAGGATTTTGTGGAGACATTTTCTTAAGAATCTGTGTGGGTTAACTAATAAGCCACAGACCACCTTGCCTTTTATCTCACTGCACTTATTTATTCATTTATTATTTTAAGCAGACAAAACTAAAAGTAAGCATAACAAAAAATAAGAATAATTCTGCCCATTTGAGTGTATATGGGAGCAACAACTGGGACAAATACAAACCAAGAGTGATAAAGCAAACCTGTAGTGCCAGAGCTCAGAAGGCAGAGATAGAAGGGCTTGGATTTAAACCCAGCCCCAGTTACATAATGAGGTCCCCTAACACACATAACCCTGAGTGGCGTAATGTGTCTTCCAGCACACACACACACACACACACACACACACACACACACACACATACACACAAAGATAAAAACAGAAAAAGAGACAATTGACAATTGTGAAATTACAAAGCCACATAAGCCTCATGACTTCTCATCCCTAAAAACTTTGTCCTGATCTTTCCTCATGGTTTCTCAAATGTTATTTACAGTACTTCTTCAACCATGGTCTTTAAAATTGTCTGTTAGCAGAGAAAACTAAAATCTGACAACTAGAGTTTTAAAATATTTTCTTTCTATGCAGTGTGAGAACTACTTGCAGGATTAATGCTCTTCTGATAGCTTGCATGAGCAGCTACTTCATAGTCTATTTTGATCCTTTGACGAGTCATGAAGTACTTAAAATGTTCTTTGAATTCTGTCTAGAAGAATTCAAACATGGAACTTCTGTTACTCTGTGTACCTAGAACAAACCTAGAATAAGACCAGTGCCCCAGGTTGATCCTGTTGGAAGAATCTGATTTTTATCATCGTTTCAGCATCGAATGTCTAGCGGCATTTCTGTTTCCCCCTAGATACTTACTTAGCACAGCTTTCCTTTTGGTATGTTTCATTATTACCATATATTTCCATATTCAGTCCAAACTATAAAATTCACTGTTAAAATTTTGTGCTTTAAGAAGTCTATTATCTTACTAAAAACCAAATAGAATAACAATAAAGTATGTTTATAAGCATAATTTTATGGTCATTGTTGTTAATAAGTGATACTTATATAAACTGTGTGATCATCATTTTCCTGATCAAATGTAGAGCCTCTGGAACAGTGAATTTCAGTCTAGATATTATGAAATTGCCATTTTATTTGTGGCTAAATTCATTAGACCACCTTGACATGTTAAGTAACATTACTGGAAAATCATGTTGCTATATTTACTTGAATTTTTAGATACTTTTAATTTCTTTTTTGTTTCATTATCCATTGCATTTATTTTTAAAAATGTGTATCCTATTGATATGTAACTGCAGTATGAAGTGCAGAACTTAAAACTGTCCTGTTTTCTCTAACAGTATCTTATTGTTTCTGTTTCTTCACATGTCTTTCTTTTCACTTCCTCTGTTGACCATCTCTTAAAAGACATTTGCCATTTCAGCATTTTCTGTCTCCTAGTCTTGTCAATCTTTTCTCAACAGATTATGTTAATAAAGACCAGGAATTGTGGCTTGTATTGATGTATCCCTGAATTTAACTTAGAGTTTGAGACTTGATAGGCTTCAGTAAGTGCTTGCACAGTTAAGTGTATAAAGTGCTTGCTGATCAAGTGTGAATACCTGAGTTCACCTCTCCATAACCCACATAAAAGCCATGAATAGTGACAAGCATCTGTAATCCCACCTCTGGGGTTAAGGAGACAGCAGATCCTGAGGGCTTCCAGGTTAGCCATTGTAGCCAAAATTGTGAGGCCCAAGTTCAATGAGAGACCCTGTCACAAAAATAAGATGGAAAGCAATAAAAGACAGCAGGAGGCTTCCATCTGCATGTGCATGCAAGCACAATGTATGTACACAAAAAGTAAAATTGTGGTTTTTCCTAATCAAAATTAATTCTGAGGCACATTTGAGCTTTAGAGGGTGGCAGTTCCATCTTTGTTTTCCTGAGCTTAGAATAAATTGGAATATAAAATAAGATTATATAAATATTAAAGTCTGGCACTAAGTTTTAAAAAATCGGCTTTTCACTAGTATAGGTGATCCATTGTAGCACCCTTGGTAATCACTAGCACTCAACTAACTTCCCTCCAAATCCTCCCTTTCTTAACCAAACACAAGAGCTTAAATTTTTTTGTTTATTTTATTAATAAAATTTTACATCCCAATCAGAGTCCTTTCTCTCCCCTTCTCCCAATCCCACCCTCCCACCTTCTTCCCTATTTCCCACCTCACCTCCTCAGAAAAGGGAGCCCAGGAACCCTCCCACCCTGTACCAACCCACTCCGATTCTTCAAGTCACATGAGGACTGAGCGCCTTCTCTTCCACTGAGGCTGAACAAGGCCATGCAGCTAGGGTAAAGTGATCCCCAAACAGGGAACTGAGTCTGTGTTAGAGACAGCCCTCTCCACTTGCTAGGGTATCCGTGTAGGGGCCAACCTGCTTATCCAGTACATGTGCAAACACAACGAGTTTTACAAGGAAGACACTCACTGAGTCTTCTGTAACCATGTGGCCATGTACAGAGAGTCTTCTACACTTGGACTCATCCTGTAGAAGCAGGAAGAACAAATTACAGAGTATGCATCTGAAAGAATTCTTTGTGGGTTTATTTATTTAATAGGTAGATAATAAATTTTTACAGTATCTGGGACATTAGGTACTACTGAAGGTTCTTTTAGGCAGACCTACCTTCATTAGACTCACCAGAAAACAAATTATTTATCTCATAAACTATAGCAAAATCTTTTCTAGAGCAGACAGAACAGGAAATAGAAGAGTTTCTTCAGATATTATAACCAATCTCCCAGCATTACATGAAAATAAATGCAAGGATGGTGGTGAACCTAAGACAAAATATTTTAAAGCACAGAAGTAAACTAGAGCAGTCTCAGGAAAAGGGAAATTTTCAAAAGTTTGCTGGGGTAACTTCTACCAGAAGAGAAGAAATACATGCAAGTAGCAGATTGTGGCAGTTGTACCATGGAGATGTGCGATGTTGAAAGTGTGGGAGAATGATCCACATAGTTAAGTACATACAGGAGACTGAGGGAGAATTCAAATCCAGCTACAGAACGTCTTCATGATTTTCTTTCTATCATTTTATATAGCACAGGAATTGTTTTCTTTTTTAAATTAATTTTGTTTAAAAAGCTTTATTATGATGAACTTGCAAACAAACAAAAAGCACACACTCACTCACACACACACACCAAAATTAACCACCTACTTACCTCTTGACACACATGGCATACTGCCACCCAAGTATATTTGAAGTTGGTCTGTAAACTTCAGGGTTCAGGGACATGCTCTCAGAATCAGGAGTAAGCCACAATCCTAGTACTGGATGTTGCAGAGACTGGCAGCTTTTCTGTCCTGGCCACAGCTCTGCTCTGGTTTCTGTGTCATTCACTGGATCCCTGCATGTTTATTTGCAGACAGAGCTAGCATTAGATAAAATGAGACAGAAATTCTATCTTCTGATTTTAATACAGCCATTGATTTTTCCCAAATGATGGTTTCTGAGAGTTTTCAAATGAAATCTGTTGTGTTATTTTCTCAAAGTGAGGATTATTCAGTGTTTTATTGCTCCTGTCATTGGGTACCTCTGCTGAGTGTTATTTTTAAAAATATCAAGTAAGTATGCTATACAACACAGTTAAATGCAGATATAAATCTGTATGCTGACTTCCTTTAAATAGAGTTTCTAGTACTCAATGCTTTTTTAAAAAAAAGCTAAAATTGCAATAATGTGGGGGAGAGTTGTTAGACATAGATCAGTAGCAGACTGACTAAAGAAGAAAAGCTAACTTAAAAAAAAAAAACTTGCAGATGGTGCCTGTCTCAGAATAGTTTGATAAAGTAAGTGTCCAAGAATTTTATACATTCTTTCCTGTCGTGGAGCAAAGAATTGCAGTGCCCTGGAGGCCATCTTCTAAACGAAGTTAGTGCTTTAGTTCATTTTGTTGTAAGATTTAGATACCTGAGAATAAAAACCAAGTGGTGAAATTGAGATGGAAAGAAGAGGTGGTACATAATTACATGTGGAAAGACTTGTAATAAAATACTCCTCTAATGGATTAAAATCCTTGTAAAAGGAACACACTCCTGAAGGTAATACTTTGTTTCTTTCCCTCTCCTTTGACCCCACATGTAGTCACCAAATTCTTTCCATGTTTTCTTTGGGAGGTGTTCCTTTCAAGGCCTTGACTCTCTAGAATATGTGTTTTGATTTTTCCCTGGGCCACCCTTGCATTTGTGCCTGTTCTATTTCTATGCATTTGTGTTTTACTGCCTTGGTCCTGCTCATTCTAAACCAAGCACTCAGCATCCCATTTGAAGTGCAGGGTCCTCAGTGGGACCTTGCTTGACTTGAGCTGGGCTTTCCCTCTGCTCTGAGTTTCTGTGGCCCTCACGACTATGAAGTCCACACGACACTGGATAGCTCTTGTCCTCAAATGTCCATGTCTCTGTTTAAAGCTTAAGCTGTGTCAAGTAGGTGGTTACCTTTTCAATTCCCATAATTCTTGTTCTTAATGTAGTATTATTCTTATATATGTGCATATGTGTGCTGAAGTGCAGTCATAATATGAATATAGCCAGAGCCGCAGAGTGAGAGGTGCAGTGGGGAAGGGTATGCCTGGGTGACTAGGACTGTAGGATTACTGATTTTAGCTGCATGAGGCAAACATCTTGTTTTGACAATAAGTTAATGACTAGCTTAAGCATTCTCTTCTAAAAGGTTTTGGGCACCACAGAACTGGAGATCTTAAAGTGGTGATGTTTTTAAAACTTCTAGTAAAAACTTTGTCCCCTTTCACCATGATTATTATCAACCTGGATATTAAAAATTACTCAAGTGACATACATTTGTTTATTGAAGAAAATCATATTGTCTGGCAAAATTTTTTTTGGTTGTACTTTGTGGAGATAAGGTTTCTTTATCATTACTTACTTGATTTTAACAGTGTATAACAGCAGGTATTAAATAAATGTTAAAATCAGTTAACTTTATGTTCTTTCTCATTTGGTGAATAACATTTTTGTCAGCGCTTGCTCTGTGCCAAAATGTTCAGTATGGGTTTGAGGAACTGATATTCTACTGATAAAGGTAGACATGTATTTAAAGAAGTACAACAGCATAGGTGAGATCAGTGATCATGACCTTTCCCATTGAAAAATATGAGTTGTAGGACTGGCAAGAAGGCTGTAAATAAAGTACTTGATGTCTTGAGTCTTTTTTTTTTTTTTAGAATTTATTTTATTTTAAATTCTGTATATGTATATGTGTCTGTGTGGGAACATATACACATAAGTGTATATGTCCAAGGAGGCCAGAGGCATTGGATCCCATGGAACTGAAGTTACAGACAGTTGTGAGCTGCCTAATGTGAATGTAAGGAATCAAGCTCAGGCATTCTAGAAGGGCAATATACTCTCTTAACCTTTAAGCCACCTTACTAGTCCTGATGACCTAAGTTTGATCCCAAGAATCAATGTGAAAACAAAACAGACAAAAACAACAACAACAAAAACAACAAACAGGTTTAGTATCCATGTAATCTCCATGCTACGGAGGCAGAGACAGGAAGAACATAGGAGTTTCATGGCCATCTGTTCAAGATACCTTGGTGACATCCAGGCCAGTGAGAGACCTTATCTCAAAAGAAAAAAGGAAGGGCCGGGCGGTGGTGGCGCACGCTTTTAATCCCAGCACTCAGGAGGAAGAGGCAGGCGGATCTCTGTGAGTTCCAGGCCAGCCTGGTCTACAAAAGTGAGTTCAGGACAGCCAGGCTGTTACACAGAGAAACTCTGTTTCGAAAAAACCAAAAAAAGAAAGAAAGAAAAAAAAAGATGTAGAGGTACACAGCACCTAAGGAACAAGAACTGAGTCACCCTCTACCCTCCGAGACCTGCATGCATGCATGGACATGCAGGTACACCTCCACGGGTATACACTTCTCATGTATGCACATGAACACAACACATACCTAAATGGTGTGGAATGTAATACCCTTTAAATATATCATTGCATTCTTTATATATGACATATGTAAATTTAAAACATTTGGTGGATAAAGGTTTAGATACTGTTTAACAGTACAACCACAACAAAGACAAATGTTTTAATTTTATCTCACTAGAACTTATGTCCATGAGAAGTAGTGTAGTTTTTCTGTTCACTCCCTTAGGCACAGATTGTCCCTAAATATTGTCCGTAAATATGCACACATACTGCCAGAATGTGCTGCCAGCTCTGGTTTTTGTTTTTTGTTGGTATGGGATTTTTTTTTTTTTGCTTCTGTTGTATTTTGTTTGTTTATTGTTATCCCTTAAATGGATGTGTAGGAGTGGTAAGCATGTTCATAGAGGGCAGAAGATGTCATCTGTCCTGTCTATCAACCTGTGCCTATTCCTCCCAGGCAGGGTCTCTTCCTGAACCCGAGCCTCATGTTTTCTCAGGTGACTGGAAAATAGGCTGCCCTGTGGGAGCTGTGCTGACATTCAAGGGCAGGATACCCATTTGTTATGTAGGTGCTGGTATTTAAAAGAGGAAGTACATTAACTTGATGAGCCATCTCTCCAGCCTTCTGGCTCTATTTGATTTATAATCCCTCATTTCTAGTGTGTTTGAGTTTCATTTCTTATTAATGTAGCTATTCCTCTTGAACCTTCCAAGCATATACTGTAGAAAAATAGTGACTTTTAAATTTATATCTTTTTTTAGATAATATAATTATGTTTTTCCCCCTTCCCTACTCCCTCCTTTATACCTCTCCCCGCTCTTATTTATATGCCAAAATTGAATTAATCAAAGTGTTTATATTTTAAGACTTCTATTTACTTGACATTTTGTATTGTTGTTTGTTTATATGCATAGTTTCTTTGCTTTTAAAAGAAGAACCCTAGAAAAATTCAAATACATATTATGAAGGCTTTAATTAGTTTGCTGAAAGGGATTAGAAGCTGGGATCAGCAAGAGGAAGAACTTGTAAGGAAAAGGGATACAAGTAGATTCACTTCTTATTTAAATTCAAGAAAGACATTTTTATTAAAGTAGCAATACTAATATTTTTAGGTTTTATTCAACAGTAATTGGTCTTAGAATTTGATAGGGCTATTGTCAAATTTTGGGTAGCATTGTATTTAATGTCCACAAGAAATTAGATAAGCTCCAGCAGTCTGCTCTCTGTTAATTAATTATCAGTAAAATGAACCAGGTACTTCCTCAACAGCAGGCCACAGGGACATGGAGCACGAAGATGGGCTATCACAGCATGAAGGACTAGATTCAGGTACCTGCTGCCGAGCTGGAGACACCTTATGAGCTTTCTTCACAGGGGAGTCATCCACGTGTCTTGACCTAAGTAGGTCTAGTGATTCTTATCTTAAATGTTTTCTGTGCTGATACATACAGTGCACCCTTATTTGACTGTTTAGAATACTTGCTTTTGTAATTTTTGTTGCTACATTCTTTTTTACCTTTTATATAATTTTCAGAAACTGGAGTAAATTGAAAATTTTGAGCTAATTTCCTATGTCACCTTTGTGTGAGTGTTTTCATTTATATAAATAGTTGGAAAATGTTTGAGACTTTTCTGATAAAGTCTGATTATTCACTCCCTAAAGTGACAGTACATTCTTCACATATCACACACTAAGGTTTGTAGAAAGAAATTGCTACTTGAATTAGTGTGGCCATTTGTGGATTGAAGCCGTCAGGTCTGGGCTGGGATTGCAGTGCGCTCCACCCTTACCAGCTGCAGTTTGGGGTAGATCAGCAGCCTAGAGCACTTCCTTGCTGTAGGTAATAACCACCTCTGATATTTGGGAGAGAAATCATCATGTGAGTCCTGAGTACGGTGCTGTACAGGTCATGTTGTGAATATAGCAGTTACCCCTCCTTGTTCTTACTCTTTATTGAAGTTGTTAATAACCCTATATAGCATATATTGATGATCAGTGTACAGCAAAGGTTTCATACTGTTGCCTATATTCTCTAAAATATTTCCCATCTCTTCTGCTTACTCTTACTGTGAACTGCTTTCATTTTATCATTAATAATCATTACCATTTTCTTAAATGCTTCCATATTGAGGACATAATGTACATTTAATTAAGTTTTAATTAATGTAGGTAGTAATTGTGGTCAGACCATCTTTCTGTAGTTAGATAAGGCACCCTCCTGGTTGCCTGATTGGTCGTCTTTTGTGCTTTTCCCTTTTTTCTCTTCGTAGTAGGTCAATGCTTCCTGAAAGTGAGGAACAGGATTATTGTTTGCAGTAAAAATTCAGCTTTATTTTTCAGGTTCTTCCAACAGCAGTGCATACTATCAGAAAGTGCCCATGTAAGTGAAATTGGCATGCTGAGAATCTTGTCACAGGCAATACTACAATGTGTAGGAGACTTATGGTAATAGGACCCGTGTGCAGCACCATTGCCAGTCTTTGGCCAGGACAAGTTGAGGTCACTGTGTTTGGTCTTCCATTAGTGCTGGCCAAGTGTGCGCCTCAGTTTTCTCACCAGATTGTTGGCTTCATCATTATTGCAGTACCTCAGAACTATATGACGGTGGCATGGTACATATTTGACTTTAATTTATTGATCAGAAATAGAATTTTTGCTTTGTCATAATGTAGTTGTCTGCACCCGCTTCTCCCCAGTACTCAAATGATTGTTTTGTCTTGAAGTCTAAGTATCACTCAGATATTTTTTAGGTTAATCCGAAAATTTAACTCTGTAGTATTTGGATTATTTGGATTTTTTTATTAGAAGAACCTTTTGAAAAGTGGATAATTTTTAATATTATCAGATACACTGCCCAAGTAATATATGTTGCTAAATTTCTGTATTTATGACAGTTTTTAAATTCCTTAAAAATACACTTTTTATAGTTTCTTATATCTGAGGTGTAAGGAAAAACCTGGAGTTGTAATTTTAAACATTGGATTCTCATCCAGCCATTGCTATTGACCAGACTTTTTTAACTTTATTTATTTTTTAAATTTCTTTTTTTTTTTTTTTTTTTT
>CAJQZJ010004888.1:14107958-14146325 GCA_907164525.1 Lophiomys imhausi
TTTTTTCCCCGCGTTCAGAATGCGTCAGTGTAGGTCGCCGCCATCTTAGCTCCCCTCTTTTTTGGTTTTTCAAGACAAGATTTCTCTGTGTAACAGCCCTGGCTATCCTGGAACTCTCTTTGTAGAGCAGGCTAGCCTTGAACTCATAGAGATCTGACTGCCTTGGCCTCCTGAGTTCTGGGATTAAAGGCCTACATCATCACCACTTGGTTGTATTTCATTGTTTTAGGTAAATATAAGTGTTTGTCTTTATGTGTGTCTGTGCCCTGTGTGCATGTCTGGTACCCATGGAATTCAGAAGAGGATGTTGGATCCCCTGGGACTAAAGTTTCAGATGGTTTTTAGCCACTGTGTGGTCTGGGAATAGAACACGGGGTCCTCTGGAAGAGGAGAGCACTTAAGCTTTCCACTCCCCACTCCCAGATTCGAATGCTGAGTGATGTAGACACAGTGGTCTCTGACTTTGAAGGATGAGGGACAGATAGTTTTCAGGTGCACTCTTGTTTCATCATTGCTTTAATGGTCTCACTTTGTTGTAAACGTAGGCTCATTATGCTTTCTTGTTTGTTTGTTTTTGTTTTTATTTATTTTTATTTTTTGGGTTTTTTTTTTTTGGCCTGTGCTCAACAGTCAGTTGACACTTGGTAAATACCATATACTTTGTAAAGAATTTGAGATCTTCAGAAAATTGCTTCTAATTTATTATTACTTGATTCTTTGTAGAGATTCTGATTACTGAACAAGTTTTCTTGTATTTCAAGTGTTCTCCATATCTTGTCTTGGTTTCTAAATACATTTAAATGCTTAGCAACACAGACTTCCCACTTCAGCCCATTAAGTCAGGGGAACCATTTTATAATGTGTGAAAGCCAATATTTCTATCATGTTATTGGTGTTCAGGGTAAGAAAACTGATCAGTCCATCTCATTCACAGTTCTTTCTAAGTAGCTGAAGAGCCTTACCCAAGTCATGTACCCAAGCCATTCACAGAAGGACTGGGGTGAAGTAGGCCACTCATGCCTTTTTCTGTTCACTGTCTTGTTTAGCCTGGTCTTCTAGATTATTTCACTCTCTTTCCGACTGTGAGTCTTGTTTCTGTGGAAGACTATAAGACAGACATAATGTTTTATTTGTTGCAGATTCTCCAATGTTCCTTTCATTTGCAATTTAGTTTTAAAGCACACCTTATTTTTGACATATTTTCATAGTCTATATCCATTGAAAAATCAAGCTATTTGGAATGTGTCATTTGTGAAGGATAAAGAATAGTTAGTAACAGGAAGGACTTAGGCTTGAAGGGCAGTATAAAATATTAGGGCATTTTTCTATATTTAATCAAGTACCAGTGAGCTCTAGGAAGCTTCAGTTTAAAAATATTGCTAAAAATGGGCTACAAATACCCTTCCTGTGTTGGACCCACAGGAGACTAGGAAAGCAGCTAGGAAGCCATAAAAAAGATACAGGTAAGTTGTGACTTCTGAAGTAGGTGACAGATGTGGAAAGTACGAGGCATTGTTGAGATAGCGGCACATGTTCATTCATTAAAAAAAAAAAAAAAAAATGCCCCAGAGCTTACTGTGCCTTGTTCCAATTCCTTGGGATTTGCAAGTAAGCAAAAGAATGATTTCTGCCTTTCTGTGAGATTATGTTCTGGTGAAGAGGGGCTGAGGATAACCAATAAGCACACGAGGAAAACTATTTCATATGTTGGGTGATAAGCACTTTTAGTAAAAGTAGAACAGAGTCAGAGCGGCCACAGATAAATAGAGTTAGATAATTGGCGATGTTGTAGGCAGAGTAACCAGGTGAAGGTGGATGTGGGAAGAAGATGATAAAGGAAGATGCGGCCCATGAGCTTCCTTAAAAACTTTCTGTGAGGGTGTATGTGTTCACGCAGTCTTAGCAACTGATGGTTTTTGAGGAAGGAAAAGAAAATTAACTTCCTTATTTTTGAATTTGCATGCCTTTTCTATTGCTGCCAGTTTAAACTTACCTTTAAATGGAAAGTAAGTATTCAGAAACATGAATTTCTGGGTCATTTTATAGTATTAATCTTTGTACTCTTTTACTTTATTTTATTTTTAAAAACAGGAGTGTGTTGCTGCTGCTCTGCTTTGCGTCCTCGCTACAAACGCCTGGTGGACAACATATTCCCTGAAGATCCAAAAGTAATTTGACCTACATGTACTGATCCTTCTCTTTGCTGACCCATTCTGCCCCCCTGCTGACCTCCCTAAGGTTTCCCTCATTTCATCTCTTTTAGCCCCACATCTCATCATTATTAAACTTTTCTTTTTAATTTTTACAAGGCCCTCGCTTTCTTACCTTTTTCAAATGTTAGGTACAAATCAGAAATGGTAGATGCATGGTGTCCTTTTTCATTTAGATAGGTTAGTCACATTCATCAAACATTCAGTATCCTATGCCATATACTGTGCTCAGGGTGCAACTGAACCAGCCAGTGGTCTCTGCATTCAATGAGCAGATAGATACAATACCAGGAATTTGAGTACAGTGAGAAAAATGTGATGGAAAAATAAAATGATGATGGCCAATTTGGGATCATGAGAAGAAACATAAAGGAAATGAAGTCTAGACTTAGCTCCAAAGAAAAGATAGGATAGGCTACCCCCCCCTCTTCCTCCTCCTCTTCAGAGAAAATTGGGATAAGGAAAGACTGTTATAGGCAGAAACTGTGTTTGCTTTTTTAAAAGTAGTGTTTAGCCAGATGTGTTGACTATCTTTATGTCACCTTGACACAAGGTAGAGTCATTTGAAAAGAGGGGACCTCAATTAAGGTGGAATACTACTCAACCATCAGAAACAAAGAAATCATGCAATTTGTAGCCAAATGGATTGAACTAGAGAAGCTCATCCTTAGTGAGCTCACCCAGACTCAAAAGGATGCACATGGCATCTATTCTCTTACCAGATTTTAGCCATATAGTACAGGATAACTATACTACAACCAATGCACCAAAAGGAACAGGAACATAGACTTTGCTTCCTATCAATGAGACTCTTTGCCCCAATGGTGCTGCCTTGTAGGCCCGCAGTGTATGAGGAGGCTCTTGGCCCTTATATGACTGATGAACTGGGGCGGGGGACTGTTATGTAGGGACACTCCACTCCAGAGGAGTGGGATGGAAGAGATAGGGGGTAGAGGGTGGGAGGGTGGGACTGGGAGGGGTGGAAAGAGGGTACTGTGATGAAGATGTAACCTGAAGTAATAAATAAATATTAAAAAAAGAATACATGAAGCAATTGACCAAAAAAAAAAAAAAAGAAAGAAAGAAAGAACGAATGAAAGAAAGAGAAAAAAGAAATCCCCACCAGATTGCAGATTGGCTGGACAAGCCTATGGAGCATTTTCTTGATTGATAATTGATGTGGGAGGACTAGCTGAATGTTGGCATGGCCACCCCAGGCCCGTGGTCCTAGATGGTGTAAGAAAACAAGCTGGGCAAAACAGGAGGAGCAAGCTAGTAAGCAACACTCCTCCATAGCCTCTATGTCAGTCCTGCCTCCAGTATTCTGCCTTGAGCTCCTGCCCTGACTTTCCTGGACGATGGACTTCAAGCTATAAATGGATAGCTTTCCTTCCTAAGTTGCTTTTGCTTGTGACATTTTTTTCATAAAAATAAAACTCCTATATGTGATCATATGCACAGCGTTTGTAAGGCTAAGATAGAAGGAATCTTAATTTTTTTTGGTCAGCCTGAGCTACATAATGAAATCCTGCTTCAAAAGCCACCCCCCACAGGCTTATTTTATTTTATTTTTAAAATAAACCAATTAGACATGTAAGTGAGGCAGAATGCTTTCAGGGAGTCTGGCGTGCTGGACACTGCTTAGCTTTTCTAAGGCTCCTTTAGCTTTCTGATAACTGGACATAAAATGCTAGGCAAATTGATTTCCAGAAAATTTTTTAATGGAACCACCTGTCTTCTGGTTATGTTAACATTAATTTAAGATTGATATGTTCTACTTTTGATTAAAATCTATTTAAGCAGTCATCTGTATATAGAAAGCTAGCCATCAATATTCTTGGCTGTCAATTATCCTGGATCCTTTGTGACACATAAAAATACCTGAAAGACATGGTATCTGCCTTGAAGAAGGAGTCCCATTGACTCACATCAAACATATTAAATACTAAGTCATGACATATAAATTAGTAAATAAAATGCAGGTTGTAATAGTATTGCCTCTAATCGAGAAAGTATCACGGTGTGCTGGCATTCTCTGAGAAGCATTCTTGGAAGAAATAAGATCTGCTAAGCACTTAAGGATGCCCTCGTTTAGAGAAACAGATATTAATGTCTTCCTTGTAAGTGAGAAGACAGAAAAATTCATGGAAACTTAGATGTGTTCAAGGTAGACAAATTAATCAGACTATGCAAATGAAGGTTCTTATTGTCTATATATGGAATATAATGGATAGTTAAGTTGTTGGCCACAAATAGACTTAATATTCAGATAATTGTGTTCCCAAGAAGTGTGGGATACATAGTTATTCAAGCCCAGGTTGAGGGGTGGAGTATGGAGAAATGTGAAGACAAGCCAAGGTGTGTAATTCATTCTCTTTAACTTATACTAAGTGCTGGATTTTGAACACTTGTAATGGCACCTGCAACAGTGAAGATAAGCCCCATGAGCTAAAAGATATTCCATGTAATAGAAGCATCCCAGCCCATGTCTGGAGAGTTTGTAAGAGGGCATGTTGGAGAAGGCATGTGAAGGGTGTTTAGAAGAAGACAAGAGCTAGAAGAAAGTGCCTCTAACTAGTAGATAAGCTGAATGAAAGAAGTCATGCACAGCAGAGTTGTAGTCTGGCTGCAGAGTAGCAGATTTCAGCAAAATAGACAAAGTACAAAATATGCTTGTATAACTTCACTGAAGAGACAGCCAGAGGCTGCCAGGTGAGCAAATAAAGGTGAGAACACAGACTTATAAAATTATTAATTATAGATTCATCATCTAACATATTTGCCGATCTCCTTTCTGACCCCCTCCAGTAGATGTAAGCAGCATTGTCACTTAAACCGTACCTAGCCAAGAAATTGAGGGTGATGGTTGACTCACTTGTATTAAGCTAAGAAGAATCAGTGGGCTGGTTATGGTGGTTCCCACCTTTAAGTCCAGTACTCGGAGACGGAGGCAGGTGGATCTCAGTGAGTTTAAGGCCAGCCTGGTCTAGGTAGTGAATACCAGAACAGCCAGGGTTATGTAAAGAGACCCTGTCTCAGAAAACAAGCAAAAAAGAGTCGTAGGATCATCTTTAAAAGATAGGAAAAGATGACAGGCTTATTAGTCCACATCATGGATATATTATTGATAGTAATTAAACAGAGTCCTGAATATGTTTTAATTGATTAATTACAACATTTTTATGATAGTGGCAAGTTCTGTATCATTTAAAAAACTATCTGTAGAGGTTGGGATTTAATTCCTTGGTAGACCTCGTACTAGGGAAGCTTCAGGTTTTGTCTTCAGCTCTGGAGAGGGAGAGAAAGCTGTACGTATGTTCACTGTTATAGATATTAAAAAGTACAAACTATGTATAACATTTAAAACAATTTTTATTTGAAAATATTTTAGTAAAATATGTTTTATTGCCTACATACTGCTAGCTACTTCTCTGTAAGTGAAAGTGCTAGAGACAGTCATTGTTTGTGAAAGTCCTTGTGGTTTGCTTTAGTGGGATATTTCTTTAGCTTTTTAAAAGTCCTGAGAATGTGGAATTTTTAATATTAGCACCAAAGAGTTTATATCCAGAAACTTAATTTTTAAATGTGTATTAATTTATAATTCTCAAAGATAGATATAAATCAGGCAACACTTTAAATGAATAAATAAGTTAGGAAATGTAGATCAGGTACTTGTCATTATTATTTTCAGGATGGCCTTGTTAAAGCTGATATGGAGAAACTGACATTTTATGCAGTGTCTGCACCAGAGAAGCTTGATCGAATAGGTGCCTATCTGGCAGAAAGGCTGAGCAGGGATGTTGTCAGACACCGGTCTGGGTAAGAACAAGAATTACTGCTAATCACTTATGTTAGAAAAGTCTAAGTTAAGTCCTCTTGTAAATTGTTGTGCCAGGTGTCAGGTAAAAAGAGTACGCAGAGGATAAAACCTTGCAACAATATGTAAAGAAAAGAATGAGATTCATATAACTGCAGTAGCAACTTTTTCCTGTGGCTCAGGTTTTATGCAGGAAGTCGTGTTATAAACCATTGCCTCTAGCTTTAGCATCTATTAACTTTGTTAACCTCTGATGGAAAATAGATTTTCAAATATATTTGAAAATAGATGTCTACATTGAAAACAAGTCAAGATCCTCTTACCAGATGGTTTGTTGACACAGTGAAGTGAAAGTGAGTCGTGTCAGGCTTAGATCTTGAAGTGCAGACCACGTAAACGTCCTGATTTGGGACTGTCCTGTTTGTCCCAGTGTCTGCTGATAAAGGAGTCCCATCTAAACCAGTTCGCTGCTTGAACAGCTACAGCTTTGCAGTTTGCACTGAAAGTACTTTCTCTTGTGACAGCGTATCAGCCTAGTTTCTTAGAGAACTATGTTCTCCAAGTGACATTGGTTTGTTGTGTCTCTACGTTGGTCACCTCTCAAGACATTTCATGGGTTTGTACAGGCATTTGAAAGTTGATCATTGAAAGTCAACTAAAATGGAACCTAAATTTTGTTATATAAAATCTTTAAAACCTGTTGATTCCTAAAGTGTATTTATTTTGATGAGCTATTCCCTTATTATTCTGTTGTTGCTGGCATTGTTTTATTTTTAAATATAAGTAAATATACTTTTATTTATAAATATAAGTAGATCATATTGGAGTGAGAGATGAGCTGTCATAGCACTATTCAGAACATATACAAATAAATATGGTTAAAAGCATGGAAAAAGTTCATGGTGTTCAAGGCAGATTACACAAAGGTAAGATCACAGCAGTCCTGAGCTTTCCTGGAGGAAATAGAATAGGGCAGTCTAGCTTTAGAGTGTTTCATCTTAAGGATTTTTATATCTAAAACTAGGTTTTATTTAGTTACCCTTGCCTTTCTTTGTTCTGTGCATCTAAGTAAACCTAACTATTAAAATGAAAAGCACTTAGAAGAATTAAGAGCACTAGAAATGCTTTGACATTGTTTTTCCTTTAATTTAGGTATGTCTTAATCGCTATGGAGGCATTGGACCAGCTTCTTATGGCCTGCCATTCTCAAAGCATCAAGCCATTTGTAGAAAGCTTCCTTCATATGGTAGCAAAGCTCCTGGAATCAGGGGAACCAAAGCTTCAAGTTCTTGGAACAAATTCTGTAAGCAAAGCAATTTGGTTTTTTTTTTCCCCAAAGTTTAATCAGTATATCTAGAATTAATATCTTCTAAGAATGATTCTATCTGATAGAGGGCAATTTCCCATTAGTGCATTTGGGCACAAAGTACAGATGACTGACTAACACACCTTATCTCCACTGTGTTGCTCTTTATAGAGTCTGTGATATTCATCTATCATCCTGGAATAACTGTCTAAATTAGTCTATTCCTGCCAGTTTTCTTTCTCTGACTTGCTCATTACAATACTAACCTTGCATACTACTGTTTTACTTTACTGCTTTTCCAAAAGCAAGGTCTTTATTGATACATCTGATTTATCACAGTTACACAGTTATCATATGATTTAACAATTACACTGCTCAGCATATGTCACCTGAGTGTCTATGCATAAGTTTATACACTAGTGTTCACAATAGCCAAAAAAGTGGACATATGGTATATGAATGGGGTAAATTAGAATGTAGTGTGCTGTTTCATTGTGGTTTTGGATTTTTGTTTTCCTTAAAGCTTCTTCTTATTGTAGGTTTTCTGCCTGTCTCTATCTATCCTTATTTTAAAAATTAGATTGCCTTTTAAAATTCTTCATCTATTCTTGATAAAAGTCCTATGTCAGACATAATGCTTCCAGTAATTTTTTTCTTGTTCTGTGGTTTATTTTATGCTTTATTGATGGATTACTTTGATGAAGTTTGATTCAATTTTTTGTCATTTTTTTTTTAAATGTGCTTTTACTATCCTTTATAAGAAACATTGCCTACCTAATCCATGGTCAGTGATTTACCCCAACACTAAGATTTTTATATAAAAGTTCAGTTCTGTTATCTACTTTGAGCTATTTTACATATGATGATATATGACTTAGGGGTGCAGTTTTGTCTAAATTAGTCATATAATTCAGATATTCTATTATTATTTGTTGAATGTACTCTTTTCTCCTTAGTACTTAGCTATGAACCAGAATTTGTATTTCCCTCCTTTGCCTACTTCTGAATTGTTTCTTCTCAATATATTCATTTCCTTCTGTCCTGAACATAGTTTTTAAATAAAACATGGAAAATAGCATGCTGTGATAATGAAAATAAATAGTGAAGTTTTTACCATTCATTTCTGCTTTCACTTTATATTTTCAGTCTTTCTGAGGAAGCTTTAAGTTATTCAGCCTACATGAATATTTTATATTCTTATCCATAGTTTGTGAAAAACTACTAGAATCACATGATTTGTTGTTGTTTAGACATTGTCTTAATTACTGTTCTGTTATTGTGAAGAGACACTGATGGGGTAGTGTTAAGCATTCTAAATATTAATTGGTCCTGTTTGTTGTCTGTTACATTGTCTCTGATTGGTTTAAATAAATGCTGAGGCCTGCGATTGGGCAAAGACAGAGAAAGGTGGGACTTCCTGAGATTAGAACAGGAAGTCTGAACTTTAGACAGAGGATTAATTCATTCCAGCCAGGAGCAGGAAGAAGGAGGACACACACCATAGGTTAGAAAAAAGAATGTCATTCCACATGGCCAGGAACATCAGCTGTCGTGGAGAATGGCAATCCAAGGGGACATATGTATATATGGGGTCATATTTGGGCAATAGAATTAAGAGCTAGTTTAGGTGGGCCGAGATTGCTCAATTCAGGCCAAGGCTTTTTAAAATCCACATGGTGTCTGTGTGCTCATTTATAATGGATGGTTAAAGATTAACAACTGCCAAACTAATTACTGATAATAATTATAGGTTAAATAACTTAATTACCCATTTTTTTTCTACAAATGGTGCCTAACGTAATTTAATTAATTTTTTTTCTACACACCATGACTAAGGCATCTTATGTAAAAGGCTTTTCTAAAGGCCTTTTAGAAACATTTAATTGTGAATTTGCTTACAGCATTAGAAGGTTAGTTCATGATCATCATGGCAGGAAACAGGCATGGCTATGGAGCAGTAGCTGAGAGCTTTACATCCTGATTCACAGGCAAAGAGTAAGAGACTGACCTGGCTTGGGCTTTTGAAACCTCAAAGCCCACCCCATGTTACATACCTCTTCCAACAAGGCCACACCTCGTACAACAAAGCCACACCACCTAATCTTTCCCAAACAGTTCTATTAACCA
Source organism: Lophiomys imhausi (assembly GCA_907164525.1). Lineage (NCBI taxonomy): Eukaryota > Metazoa > Chordata > Mammalia > Rodentia > Muridae > Lophiomys > Lophiomys imhausi. Next base: position 14,117,419 of record CAJQZJ010004888.1, read on the forward strand.
GGTACTAAACATTTAAATATATGAGCTTTTGGGGGGCCAGTCTCATTCAGATTACCATAGATATAATTTCAGATCCAGATAATGTAGTTTTACACTCCCATTGTGGATCTGAGTCTGTGTTGCTTGTGTACTTAATAGCCTTGTAGTTTAGACAAGTGAGCTAACCTTTGTCTCAGTTTTCATCTATGAAATGAAAACATTAGGTCCAGTCTGATGAGATCTCTGTGTGTTTGAAGCTCCTAGAGCAAGGCATAGGATTATTAATAATGATCAAAGTAGACTGTTATAAAAGCTACAGTGTATAGTTGTGTAATTCATTCAAAAGCCCTATCATGATTTTGTCCTTTTACCTCTGGATCAAATAGTGGACATTTCCAGATCCAGTTAGGTGATGTGGCTGGCTTAGTTTCAGGCATGATAGCTCCTAAAAGCTTCTCCTATTTCCTCTAATTAGATGAGGAAGTTTAGAGAAGATGTCTTAATAGCTGAGGGTAGTGTGGAAGGAGTAAATGTGCATTCCCAGAAGTTTCTTCACTTGTTGCCAGCAATGCCATTAGTATTTCTTCAGTGAGTCATTTAGGCAAAAGACCAAACCCTCATAAACTAGCTTTAGTAATGTATTAAATAAAATGCTAGGGGTAGAGAGATGGCTCAGTGGTTAAGAGCACTGACTGCTCTTCCAAAGGTCTTGAAGGGTTCAGTTTCCAGGACCCACATTGCAGCTCACCACTGTCTGTAACTCCAAGATGTGACACCCTCACACAGATATACATTCAGGTGAAACATCAATGCACATAAAAAAAAAAGTATTTTTTAAATGCTGTAATATCTTGATCAACTTTTTAAATGTATTTGCTGAAAGTCTAATTTTACTTTTGTAGTGGTGCTGAGTACCTTATATCATCAAATACGGTGGATGCTAATTTATTATGTTCAGTATTTATTCATGGTATTTGTGTATTTTATTCTAATTTGTGACATTTACCTCTTTATTCTGATAATCCTGCTTGACAATAATAGACAGAATTTACCTAACTTCTCCTTTGTGTCAAGAATTGTGCTAGAAAAAAACAACACATGAAATTGGAAGTGGGTGTAGGGGCATAGGAGTGACTGTGAGAGGAGTGAATGGTGAATATGATTAAAATACATCTAATTCACATATAGAATTTTAAAAGAATTAATGAAATACATTAAACACTTTAAATTTAAAAAAAATATATCAGAAACTTCTTATTCTTACTCTTTTTTGTTGTAAATAGCTTCAAAAATAAAAAGTATAGAAGATATTACATTATACTTACATAGACAATGATTCAAAAATGTTTAAAATATTCATAAAATAGTTATAGATATACTTTAATCATATCCACTCTGAAATCAGAATTGTTCCAAAACCTACAACTTTTTGAGCTCTGTGATAGACTTGTAAGATTAAAGATTGCTCCATGGCAAAGTTGAACAAACGTCCCATATGTTCAGTGGAAATGTTCTGAGATCTGAACTCCATTCAGTTCCAGAGCTGAATAAGGAAGGAATGTGTGTCATGTAATAGCGTTGTAATCAGGCTTAGAGAGATGGGCCAGTAGTTAAGAGCATACATATGCTGTACAAGCATGTGGACTGAAGTTCAGATCCCCAGATCCCACATAACAGGCTATGGTCTCATGTGTACCTGTATTGGTCTGTGAGAGGAGGATCTCCCTGTGGCTTGTTGACCACCATCCTTCCTCCATATTCAATGAAGGATCCTGTCTGCAGAGAAAAAGGCAGAGAGTGATAGAACACCACACAGATATCCTTCTCTGGCCTCCGTGTACACCCATGAGGACATGTATATACACTCACATACACAAACACAGAAAAAAACTAACAAATAGCTTGTTAAAAATAATAGTACATAGTAGTTATAAATATCAAGACTGCAACATTAGTCCAAGTTTATTTTGTTTTAGAGAAACAACATGGTATATTACTTTTCAAATATATTACATAATTTAGTTCAAAATTTGAAATAATATTCCTGTTTTATGTGTGAGGAATCACAGTTAAATAATTTGTCAATAGACAAAAAGAATGTTGAATCTGTAGAGAGATTGAGTCCCAAGTCTTACTCCAGAGCTCTGTTTATGTAGCTTGTGCTATACAAGCACCCCATCAGTTTTGTGTTCTACGACTCATGGAAAGTGTAGATTGTTTTTTATTTGGTTGACCCTTTTCACTGTTTCAAGCCTCATCTCTAATCTTAATAGTTTTCTTTAAATATTGTTGAAGGGTATCCAGAGGAAACAGTAGGTGAAATTAATCATTATAGTAAAGCATTGGCTCCAACCAGGACACACCTCCTCCCTGTCTATTCTCCCATGTTTGGCAAGTATCTAAAGGCATGTTGTTTGTTGTATAGACTGAAGTGTAGGAGTAATCCAGGAGGTGGGAGTACTACTCAACATCCTGCTGTCCTTGGAGAAGGTCCTGCAGCAAAAGCTTTACTCAACTCCTAATTTATTAGTGTCTCGAATGAGAAATCCTGCATCTAAAGGATTGTGTGCTAGTAACTTCATTGTGCCTTTTGAAACACATCTATTTCCTACTTAATTTCTTTCCATTTTAGTTTTTATTTTTAATTATTATATAGTATGCATTTGTGTGGAAGCACATGCATGAGAGTATGAGTTTCCACGCCCATGCATATGCATGTGTAGGAAAGAGCTGGACAGATATGTCTTTCTCTATTGTCCTCCATGCTACTTAAGAAGTTAGCACAAAAGAACTTCTGATTTGCAGAATTAGAACTTCTGTGAACTGGGAGGACTCCTCTGGAATGACCTCACATTTTATATTCAGGTCTTTATATGCAAGGATAGTAGAAGCTGCCTGCCATAAACAGTTACTTAGATTATCTTTGTATTTATAACTTTCAACAAATAACAAAAGAATGAAGACTTATCTTCTGAAACTTCTTCACATTTAAAGAAGGTGTTAGTGTCCATTTTGTCTTATTTCTAGCTCTTCTATTTTAAAAGTGATGTTTATTATAGCAAATTTTTAAAATACAAAAAATAGAAAGTGTAAATGTAAATGTCTTAGAGGAAATCAGCCAGGTTGCAAGGCTCTGTTTATTGAGAAAACTGTATCATTGGTTTTCTCTAAGTTCATTATTACCGAGTTCTTTTTGTACATGTGCAGTATTTGGTGTTCCATGTGTTCCATTTGCTTATTTGGATGTAGCTTGTTAGTGTGATAGATAAGAAGGGTAAATGTGTTTACTCACTTTTAAAAGGTGACGTATTTTGTTTGTACTGTTATTTTGTTTTTTAGTTTGTCAAATTTGCAAATATTGAAGAAGATACACCGTCCTATCATAGACGTTATGACTTCTTTGTATCTCGATTCAGTGCCATGTGTCATTCCTGTCATAGTGATCCAGAAATACGAACTGAGTATGTACTGTTTTACTTCATGACTTGAGTTTTGTCATTTATAGAAGAATTTACTTAATATTGTGCTTCTCTACTTCATAATGATTATCAAAAGGCATGAAAGATGCTCATGAAACAGTTTTCCATTGTTGTTAGAAAATACAGCATTCAAGTGAATTTACAAAATAAAAATGCTTGAAATACAGAATCGTCCCTCTTGCCCAGAATGACCCATCATATGACCCATCCTCCTCCTCTGCCTATTTCAGTTTCTGTCATCCTGTCATTTTCTCCTCCTTTCTTTCTAGCTCAGTCACATGGGTCTTTTTGCTGTCTCCTGAAGCAAATGACTCTGGGCAGACTCCTCTTAAGTGCATTTGAAAAGATGTGTTCTCAGTCTCAGCAGTTCCTAGAGACTCCTGACTCACCTCTGGGTATTCAGGTTTTTTCTTACTTTGCTCATAGATCTACACTGAACAGACTTAAATTACTAAGCCTCAACTCTCCTAGCCTCCTTCTAGTTATTCCTTATGTTTTCATTCTTACTCTAAGTTCTGTTCTGTTTCGTTTTGTTTTGATACAGGGCCTCTCTATGTTATCCTGGCCTTTTTGGAACTTGATATGTAGACTAGGCTTTCCATGAACTCATAGAGTTTTCTTTCTCTGCCTCCTGAGTGCTGAAATTAAAGATGTGCACCACTACACCAAACCTTCATCCCCCTCAACCCACCCTTCCTTCTTTATCTTACTAGAGGGCAGGGCAGAAGGACAGGGATGTTCTGGGCACTGATGTATTACAGAGCACGTTGATTAGTGTTAAGAAGCTTTTCATTAAAAGTTAAAGTCAAAATGATGCTGATAAGTGGTACTAGTCTGAGCATTACTTGTACCCTAATTCAGAGAGTTATTATGGGATGTTGGTAATGGAGAGTCAGTATATTTTCACTGAAGTGGGCAGAGGGTACAGAACTTTAACCAGAAGTTTTCAGGCTCTTAGCTGGTGCACAAGGTGGAAGGAGGTATGGTAGTTATGGATCTTTGGAGAAGGGAGGCTGAGGAGAGACATAACAGTCATTTTCTCAGATGTGACTTGTCTGTCTGTAATTTTTCCTCATTATAATCCAGACCATTTATCACTATGTGATGCCTTAGACCGAAGGATGCTGTAATGATGTATACCTTCCTGGACTCATCACTATTAAAATTTTATTTCTTAAGGAACATTTTAAAATAAATAATTTTAATCATATATTCATAAGATGTATTTGATAAATTCAAACATGAGATTACCTTATATTTAGCTATTTTTGGCCCAATAGTGAGACACCTTGTCTTTTGGATATACTTTCAAATTTTTCTATTTTTAATATCAATATAAAAAACTAGTACATAAAAGGGTTATTAAATTAATTTTAAAATTTTATGTATATAGTGTATTTACATGATTTGCCCCCTCTCTCCTTCCTCCAACTTTTTCTGTCCTCCCTCAAATTCATGGTCTCTTTTTCTTTAGTTGTGATTGTTTTATATTTATGTGTGTGTATATGTATAAATGTATAAATACAACCTGCTGAGTCCATTTAATGTTGTTTATAAAAGTATTTTTTAGGACTGACCAACTAGGGGACTCATTCTTTCTCTCTTAGCAGTCATTAATTGATCGCTCTGTATCTGAGGGTGGGGTCCTATATAATCTACTTATGTACCTGTCATGTTTGCAGTGTTGTCATTGTTCAGGTCTTCTTTAGACAGCTATTTTGTGGTTCCATGGGTCTAGCTTCCCTGTATCATATAGAAGATGCAACCTGATTCCTTTGTCTCTTACTACCTGTCACTATGATGTTCCTTAAGCCTTAGGTATTGGGGTTATGTTGTTCATGTGTTGAAAATTTTTATATGCAGTATTTATAATATTTTCCCTACTTTTGAATCTTCCCATATATACAGGTTTCTGAGGTTTCAAATTGCCAACTTTCCATTTGAATCACTGTGAAACAAATCAGTAAATTAAAATTCTTGAAGATACAAGTTGTACTTTTTTTTCTTCAGGTTATTTACATTTCCTTTCAGGTTTCAACTTAGATTCTTATTTTTTATTCTTTTACATTTTAGTAAAACCCAGTCACACAAAACTTTCAGACTTTGGCAGTAGGAAATAAGTCTAGAAACTATTTTCCTCTCTCCGTCTCTACCCACCCAACTTTAATTTCTTTCTCAAAAACAAAAACCCAATATAATACCACCCCTACAAACCAAGAAAACAAAACAACAAGCTAAAAAGAAAAAAAAACCATAAAACTATAACCAAATACAAGTATGTGTACGTACACACACACAAACTGTGGAGTCCATTATATTTTGTTCATCTATTCCTAGATATGAGGCCTGTCCTCCTGGAGGTGTTGATATACTCAGTGTCACCCAATTGGAGAAAAGATTTTTTCAGTTTTTCCCAGAAGGTATAAGTGACAATTCAGTTATTAACCTTACCATCGAGACTAGGTTTTTATTAATCTATCCATCCATCCATCCATCCATTCATTCACTAAAAAAAATAACAAAATAAAATATGAAATAAAACAAAAACTGTCTTATTCAAGTTGTACAAAACAAACCACTAGAAGGAAATGAGCCCTAGCAAAGGCACAAAAGTCAGAGACCCACTCATTTACATACTCAGGAGCCCCATAAAAACACTAAACTGGTACAAACCCATGCAGGCCTCATGCTTGCTGCTTCTGTCTTTATATGAGCTTTGTTCAGTTGTTTTAGAGGGACTTGTTTTCATGGTATCTTCCATTTCTTTTGGCTCTTTCTACTTCTTAGGGGTTCCCCTGAACTTTGAGGGGAGGGATTTGATGGAGACATCCCAATTAGGTCTGAGTATTCCAAGGATTTTAACTCATTACATGTCTGACTGTGGGCTCTGCATTTGTTCCCTTCCTACATGAGGAAACTTCACTGATGATATCTGAACAATGCACTGATGTATTATTAGTATAACAAAAAATCACTAGGAATCATTTTATTGCTACATGTTTTTTTTTTTTTTTTTTTAAGACCAGTATTATTTGGTTTTATCCTAGGTGCCTGAAGTATCTAGTCTGAGGTTCTCAGTCACTCAAATAGTGTTGGTTAAGGCCCATGGAGTGGGTCTTAAGTCAAATTAGTTTATTGGTTGGTTACTCATACTAACTTTGTGCCACCTATTGCCTTAGCATATCTTTCGGGTAGTATCCCAAAGGGTTTGTTGTTGTCTTAAGACTTTCTTGAAGTATTTATTTACAGAAATAACTGACACTTGTAAACTTATACTTCATAGTCTAATTTCTTCAGGAACTTCCAGCTATAGTGGAGGTACTCCTCATCATCATAATGATCGACACACAAACAGCTAATACTTGTTGATTGTTTACTATGAGGTAGTTCTTGTTTAAACTTATCACTCAACTATTCACAGCATTTTTAAGCTTACATAATACACAAATTTCAAATTTTGTCATGGGAAAAGTAAGTTGTTTTGGGGACCAAGACTAAAATGTACTCTTTAGGGCAGGCGTTAGAGCTGGATTAACTGCTAGCTGTGTAGCTGAAGTGGTTCTTGGTGGTTATGCAGCCTATGCCCTTCAACAGGTCATCACCATCTGCTGCTCCACTTAGGCTACTGTCCTCTGTATAACCTTGTACTTGTCTTCCTCCTCAGGGAATAGCCTCAGGTATGTATAGCAGACACCCTTTGTAGTGGTGTTAGGTTTACCCTCCTGTGATCAGTATTTTATAAGGAAGCCTTCATAGACAGAGCTTTGAAATAGGCAGAATTTGTTTTAAGTCTTCCACTTCACTTCCTGTTCAGAGTCTTATTCCTGTCATCCTTCCCCCCATTCTCCCCATCTGCTGCTCTTGAATGCCTCATTATATCCCCATGGGTTTGTAAAGTACCATCATTTCCTTCTCAACAGTTTCTATTCTTTAAACATATTTTTACGTTCTGGAAGACAGTGTTCGGTGAGCTAAACAGAACTGCAATTGGTCATGTCAGGTAGTGGGAAAGAAAGGACATAATCGAGTGTAGGACAGAAGGAGATAATTTGAGCAGAAGAAATACCTTGTAAACGAAATGGGCTGCTAGGCTAACTCTAACTTGAGAATTGGTTCTTCAGCAATCTGTGCAAATCTAGTCACTTCGCTTTCTTGAAGCTCCAGTTTTCTTTTTTCCCCAAGGAGAATGAAGAAGACTATGCAGAAATTGGGGCTTATGGGTTGTGATAGGAGGTTAAGGCAGCACTGATACGCACTACAAGTCCTGTGGACATGTCTGTAGAAGCAGCTCTTTCTGAAAGGTGAGGCGATCTTGGGAAACAGTGGGCAGAGCATGCAGAAATATTGAACAGGAACAGTAACCTCCTCACTGGTGCCTGAGACCTTACAGTAGCTTATTACCATTGTGTTAGAAGAGGCTACCCTTTTGAATTCTTTTTAATTAAATAATAAATGTACTAGATATTTCTGTAGCTTATAGCATTTAAACTGTGGTGATTTGTAAAGATGATGGTTAAAGCCTTTCTTGAATACATCTCTGTTTACTTTTTGAGATTTTTATTTCTTACACATATTGTATGTAATTTAAAACATTTTATGGTAATATTGACATACATTCTCTTAGACAAACAAACTTTAAATAACCTGTTTTCATGGTTCATGCTTTCCCCATTCTTATAGGATTCGTATTGCTGGAATAAGAGGTATTCAAGGTGTGGTTCGAAAAACAGTTAATGACGAACTTCGGGCCACCATTTGGGAACCACAACATATGGATAAGATTGTTCCATCCCTTTTGTTTAACATGCAGAAGATAGAAGAAGTTGACAGGTATTGTATAAAGATAGTAAAGTTTGGGCTGGAGAGATGGTTCAGTATTTAAGAGGCATACTATTCTTATAAAGGACATAAGTTCTGTAAGAAGCACTCACTTAGGGCTTACAGTTGCCTGTAACTGCATCTCCAGGGGAGATCCATTGCCCTCCATGGACACCTGCATTTATGTACACATACCCGTACTTGCACATAGACATTTACATAAAATTAAAAATAAAAATCTCTTTTTTAAATGATACTAAAGGCTATGTTGCATTGTATATGTGTTCATGTGCTTACCAGGGTAATAATATTTTGTTTCATTATATATGTGGTAGTCTCATAAAGTTAAGTGACTAAATATATATACCTTCCTAGAAACTTATTAATCTGTAATGATTGTATTAGAGTTGTTAATCACAAGTTTTTATTCATACACGTAGGACTTCATTCTCTGTTAGAATACATTTGAATTCTGGATTGGTGAGATAGCTCACAGGGTACAGGTGCTTGCCACCAAAGCTAATGATCTGAGTTCAGTCTTTGGGATGCACATGTAAAAAGAAAAAAAAAAAAACTGACTCCCACAAGTTGTCTTCTGACTTCCACATGTGAGCTGTGGCATGTACACATACACATAAGCACACTACATCAATAAGTGTAATAACAGGTGTTTTAAATGAATAAATTTGCTGGTTATTATTTGACATCAATACTATTTTAATTTTTAGTACTACATAAAGTTATAACCATGAGAAGCAAATTATAGCTAAAGATCCACTCTGCTTTCTCATAGGGAGTTAAAACTAACCAAAATAAAATAATATTAATGACTATTATTCATGGCATTTACTTTTTTATTGGAAGTTAAAATTTTTATACAGTATATTCTGATCACCATTTATCCCTCTTATCTCCCCCTAGATCCTCCCCACTCATATGGCTGCATGCTTTCTCTCTCTTAACAAACAAGCAAATAAAAAAATTAAAAAGGTTGGTTGTAGTGGTCCATACCTTTAATCCCAGCACTTGGGAGATAGAGGCAGGCCGATCTCTGTGAGTTCGAGGCCACCGTGGTCTACACAGCAAGTCCAGGACATCTAGGACTTGTTACACAGAGAAACCTTGTCTTGAAAAACCAAGAAAAAACAAAAACAAAAACCCAAACAAACCAGAATAAAACAAAAGAAAACAAACATGAAAAACACACAGAGACACAAGCACATCAGAAAACCATAATATATAAGCAAAGACCAATAAAGTTAAAAAAAAGATTTACCCCAACAAAACATTATGAGACGAAAAAAATCTCCAAAAATAACATTGAGTTTGTTTTGTGTTGGCTATTTACTGCTGAACATGGGGCCTGCCCTTAAGTGTTGTTTTTATATCCAGTAAGACTTCATTGGAAAAAACTAATACTTCCTTTGACACTTGGAGAGATAGCTTCTGGGTTAAGGATGAGAGCTTTTGTTCACTTTCCCACTCAGCTCCCTGAGCCCTGGGGTAGGATTTGGATGATGACATACCATTTAGGACTTAAGTGTTCCAAGGTCTCGAACTCTCAGCACATTGTCCAGTTGTGCGTCTTTGTATGTGACTCCATCTACTGCAGGAGGGAACTTCTCTTACAGTGGCAGACCAAAACACTGATATTGCTTTTTCAACTAAAAACATGACATAGTTGGTTTCTAATTAATATCTCTAAGATATTTGGAATGAAATATTAATTTTGGGTGTATGTTGGCTTTCTTTTTATCCCCAAGTGTCAGGTATACTTGGCATTCTGAATGTTACCCACCCTTTGTAAGTGCCAGAAGCATACATCCGCCCACATTTTGTTACTTATGCAGAAAGAATGTGTTACTGAGCAGCTAAGGCATAATTATCCAGTTTAGCTTGCAGTTCAGCTTGGTTCTTGCACTTGGAAGAGGAAGAGTCTAGAATAGATTTTAAAAGGAGTTTTATTCTATAGTTAAAAATAATAAAATGTGTTTATAACCTTCTGATTTTATGCACAGTACCAAAATTGATATGGAAATTAAGTTCAGCCGATAATTCTGTACTAATACAGATGGAATAATATGTATTCCAGTTAATGTTAACTGCAGGAATGATTGATGAGTAAGTCCCGGATGTGACTATCTCCAGCCTTGTAATCCTCCCTGAAAGTGTGAAATGATATATTTTGGAACCTTCTGTATCTTCCTATTTTTAGTGCTGTAGCTAAAGCTTAAGATTTTCCTATCTGAAATATTTACTATATAAAGATCTCTGACTAGTTGGGGCCCTATTTTCCAATGAGACCTGATGTTGACATTAGTAAGATAGAGGAAACAAACTGATTACCACTTGTAAGTGAAAATTTAGTTTTCTCCAAGAGAGTCTAGCTGGGGACCCTAACTACTCTTAAGGACCAGAAAGTGGGCTCAATGACATCTTTGGAGCTTCCTTCTCGTAATGTTGTCCTAGGGTTCTTTTTTTTTGTCCTATCTGTCTGTCTCTGCCTGTCTGTCTATATGTCTATCATGTCTATCATCTATCTATTTATCCGTCTATCTGTCTATCTATCTGTCTGTCTGTCTATCTATCTATCTATCTATCTGTCTATCTATCTATATCTAGCTTCTCTATTTTTACCCTATAGGTCCTTTGTATATATATTATGGTTTCAGTTTATTGTTTTTATGGAAGTCCTGAGTGTGCAGATGACCGGTTCTCTGTTTCTTGTGCCTTTTCCTTCTGTTTGTTATTTTTGTCCAATTCCAATGTGTTAGTTTTTCTTTTACCTTATTATATTTTATTTATTATTCTCCCTTAGAAGCCTGTTTGTTTTCTAATGAGAGACAGAAAGAGGGTGGATTCTGATGGGAGGGGAGGTAGAGAGGAGCTAGAAGGAGTAGAGGGAATGGAAACCATAATCAGAGTATAGTATGTGTGGGAAAAAAATTGTATCTTTCTGCTGTAATCCGAGTGCCACAGATGTATATTGTTTTTATTGTTGTTGCAGTAAATGTGTTCTTAAAAAAAAAACATAAAATAATGTCTCAAGATGTGGACAAAACAAATACATTTTCTACTGAAAATGTCTCTCTATGTAGCTGTTCTCATTGATTAAAATTGTTTCATTTTTAATACTTGGGTTATATCTGCTTTTTCAGTTCTTTTCATTCGTACCCAGTTATAGTTACATAGGGGATAGCCAAAGATATTTTCTCTGGACCTGTAGTAAGATCTATACTGGTATGAATGTGTGACGGTCTATGAAAGTGAACAAGTAGTGAGCTGTTGAATTTTGTTGTTGCCTTGTTTTTTGAGACAGGGTCTTTCTTACTTACTGTGTAGCTCTGGCTGGTCTGACATTCCTTATGTACACCAAGCTGACCTTTAACTCACAGAGATCCTCCTGCTTCTGTTTGGGTGCTAGGGTTAAGGTGAGTACCACCACACCTAGTCTCTGAGTGTTTTCCTGGCATAAAGAACATTCTGCTGAAAAAAGGTAGCAGCTATTGGAAAGATTATGCTTAGCTCCGGGGATACTAAGTTCATGAATGTTAGAATTAAGCTTTAATCTTATGAATGAAACAAAAATGTCTTTTTAACATTTCTGAGGAGTACAGTGTATTCTAGTCTCCCTTTAGAACTAAAGGTAGAATTCTAACATTGGCCTTTTTTATTTCTTTCAGTCGCCTAGGCCCACCTTCTTCCCCCTCAGCAGCTGACAAAGAGGAGAACCCTGCAGTGCTGGCTGAGAGCTGTTTCAGAGAACTGCTAGGCCGAGCAACTTTTGGGAATATGAATAATGCTGTTAGGCCAGTTTTTGCGTGAGTACTTGAATTTTTCTACTTAACGGGGACTTTCCTATGTATTAGTTGTATAATTTTCTTTTGGAGGACAAATACTTTCTTAATAAATTTTTACCATTAAAAGTAATGGTTTTCACTACTTTTTTACTTGTACAGGTAACATTATGAAGGTAGCATTGAGCATTAATATTTTTGTTTTTTTCCTTTAAGTATGAAGTATAGTTTTAAAATTAATTCCATATACGTCACTTACCATGCTTATCTTCTTCTTACATACCATGAAATGCATGTGTGCAGTGAGAAATTAGACAGTGTTACCATGTGATAGGCATTGTTTCTCTCCCTCCCTCCCTTTTTTCTTTCTTTCTGTTTTTTTTTTCTTCCCAATTTGTAAGATTTGAAACTACCACCCTTCCATGGAGCTATGCCACACTGCCCCCAACTCTTAAATACAAGAATCATTAAGTCGTAAAACTGTATTAAAAATCAAGAGTATGGTCAGCTCTTCAAAACTAGTTTTGGTCTTCCCTATCATAGTAGCCTTACGGAAATACTATTCAGAAGTAACCAAATTATGTTAAATACAATAAGACAAATTTATCTCATTTTCGTCCAAATATTTAGGCTTAATAATAGAATTCCAGCTAGCTAGCTATAGGGCAGACTTTACCACATTAACCATACTTGAGTTGAACAATTTAGAGTAGGGCTTTGTTCTTTTTTCTTCAGAACCTCATTTTTTGTAATTAAAATTTTTTTCCAACATTTTTTTTAATTTGAAAATTTTACATTTTATTTTTATTATTTTTTGACATGCTGTCATGTCCAATTCCTTTAATTATTTCACTGGAACAATTTCTTTGACACAGAAGGAGATAATCAGAGTATCTTTATCAGGAAAGCAAAGACCATTTATATTCTTGTTTTTTTTAAATTTTTTTTAATTTTTTAACATTTATTACTTCAAGTTACGTCTCCATTACCCCTGCCTCCAAACCCCTCCTGGTCTCTACCCCATCTCCCACCAGTCTCATCCCTCCAGTGTGGGGTGCCTCTGTGTATCAGCGCCACTCAGTTCATTATTTCCATGAGGTCTAAGAGCTTCCTCTTGCACAGGTGGCATACATGGCAGTTCTACTAGGTGGAGTGTCCCACTAACAGGTAACCAAGTCCATTTCCCTCTTCTTTCAGGTATATTGATTGTAGAATGGTTATCCTGTACTGTAGAAAATATGGCTAATTAAATTATTTACCCAGTATTTACATTATTGTTGCTTGTTCGGCGACTGTTAATCTTTAAGCAGCCATTATAAATGAGCACAGAGACACCACGTGGATTTTAACAAGCTTTGGCCTGAGTTGTGCAATCCTGGCCCAACTAAGCTAGCTCTTAAGTCTATTACACAAATATGACTCCATATATACATACATCCCCTTGGACCGCCATTCTCCACACTAGCCCATGTTCCAGGCCATGTGGAATGAGGTTCCTTTTTCTAACCCATGGCATGTGTCTTCTTCTTCCTCCTGCTGCTCCTGCTGGAATATCTTCTTCCTGCTGCTGGCTGGAATGCTTTAATCCTCTGTCTAAAGCACAGGCTTCCTGTTCTAATCTCAGGAAGTCCCACCTTTCTCTGTCTTTGCCCAATCTCAGGCCTCAGCATTTTATTTAACCAATCAGAGTCAATATAAGTTACAGACAGCAAACAGGACTAATTAATTAACATTTATAATACTTAACACTACCACAACACTGTACAACATCTTTAATCATCAGAGAAATGCAACTCAAGACAACTCTGAGATTCCATCTCACTTCTGTCCAAATGGGTAAGATCAAAAACTCAAAAGATAGCATATGCTGGCGAGATTACTGAGAAAGGGGAACACTTTCATATTGCTGGTGGGAGTGCAAACTTGTACAACCACTATGGAAATCAGTCTGGCCATATCTCAGAAAACTTGGAATAGCTAACAGGTAGCCAATTCCATGTTCCTATTCTTTTGGGTCTGTTGATTCTAGGATGGTTACCCTGTACTGTATGGCTAAAATCTACTTATAAGTAAATACATGCCATGTGCATCTTTCTGAGTCTGGGTTAGCTCACCCAGGATGAGCTTTTCCAGTTCCATCCATTTGTTTGCAAATTGCATGATTTCCTTGTTTCTGATAGCTGAGTAGTTAGTGTTCCATTGTGTAAATGTACCACAGTTTTGTTTTGTTTTTTTATCCATTCTTCCGTTGAAGGACATCTGGGTTGTTTGCAGTATCTAGTTATTACAGATAAAGCTGCTATGAACATAGTTGAAGATATGTCCTTATGGATCTGTGAGGAATCATTTGGATGTATAACCAGGAATGGTATGGCTGGGTCTTGAGTAGAGCTATTCAAAGTTTTCTAAGATATCTCTAGACAGATTTCTATAGTGGTTGCACAAGCCTGCACTCCCACCAGCAATGGAGGAGTGTTCCCCCTTTCTCCACAACCTCGGCAACATCTGCTGTCATTTCAGTTTTTGATCTTAGCCATTCTGATAGGTGTGAGATGGAATCTCCGAGTCCTCTTGAGTTGCATTTTGCTGATGATTAAGAATGTTAGCATTTCTTCAGCCATTTTAAATTCCTCTTTTGTGAGTTCTCGGCTTAGCTCTGTTTCCCATTTTTATTTTTTTTGATTGGTTTACTTAGTTTCTTGGTGTTTAATTTTTTGAGTTCTTTATAAATTTGGAATATTAGCCCTCTGTCAGATGTGGGGTTAGTGAAGATCTTTTCCCAACTTGAAGGCTGCCATTTTGTTTTAATGACCGTGTTCTTTGCCTTACAGAAGCTTTTTCAGTTTCATAAGGTCCCAGTTATTGATTGTTGGTCTTAGGGCCTGAGCTATCGGTATTTTGTTCAGGAAGGTGTCGCCTGTGCCAATGAGTTCGAGTTTTCCACACTTTCTTTTTTATTAGATTTAGAGCGTCCAGTTTTATGTTAAGGTCTTTGATACACTTGGACTTAAGTTTTATGCAAAGTGATAAACAAGGGTCGATCTGCATTCTTTTACATGTTGACATCCAGTTAGATCACCACCATTTGTTGAAGATGCTGTCCTTTTTCCATTGTATGGTTTTGGCTTTGTCAAAAATTAAGTGACCCACACATAAATTCATGGTGTGGGTTTATTTCTGGGTCTTCGATTCAATTCCATTGATCACCTGGTCTGTTTCTATACCAGTACCATGCTGTTTTTATTACTATTGTTCTGTAATGTAGTTTGCAATCAAGGATCGCGATACGTCCAGATGTTGTTTTACTGTACAGGATTGATTTAGCTATTCTGGGTTTTTTTGTTTTTCCATATGAAGTTGAGAATTGTTCTTTTAAAGTCTGTGTAAAAAATTATGTTGGTATTTTGATGGGAATTTCATTGAATCTGTATATTGATTTTGGTAGGATGGCCATTATTATTATGTTGATCCTACCTATCCATGAGCATGGGAGATCTTTCCAACTTCTGATGTACTCCTCAATTTATTTCTTCAAGGACTTGAAATTCTTGTCATACAGGTCTTTCCCTTGCTTGGTTAGAATTACACCAAGGTATGTTATATTGTTTGTGACTATTTTGAAGGGTGTTGTTTCCCTAATTTTTTTCTCAGCCCATTTATCTTTTGTGTAAAGAAGGGCTACTGATTTTTTTGAATTAATTTTGTATCAAACCACCTTGCTGAAAGAGTCCATTAGCTGTAGCAGTTCTCTGGTAGAATTTTTGGGGTCACTTACACTTAACTAGCATATCTTATGTGAATAGGGATAATTTGACTTCTTCATTTCCAATTTGTATCCCCTTGATCCCATTTAGTTGTCTTATTGCTCTAGCTAGAACTTCAAGTACTATGTTGAAGAGATATGGGGAAAGTGGCATCCTTGCCTTGTCCCAGATTTTAAGGGAAATGCTTTAAGTTTCTCTCCATTTAATTCGATGTTGGCTGCTAGCTTGTTGTATATCTCCTATATTATTTCTAGGTATGATCCTTGTATACCAGCTCTCTCCAAGACTTTTAACATGAAGGGATGTTGGACTTTGTCAAATGCTCTTTCAGCATCTAATGAGATGATCATGGGTTTTTTTTCTTTCAGCTTGTTTATATGGTAGATTATGTTAATAGATTTTCATATGTTAAACCATCTCTGCATTCCTTGGATGAAGCCTACTTGATCATGGTGTATGATACTTTTGATGTGCTCTTGGATTCTGTTTGCAAGTATTTTATTGAGTATTTCAGCATCTATATTCATGAGAAAAATTGGTCTGAAATTCTCTTTTTTGTTCTTTCTGCGGTTTAGGTATCTGGGTGACTGTGGCCTCATAGAGTGAGTTTGGCAGTCTTCCTTCTATTTCTATTTTGTGGAAGAGTTGGAAGAGTATTGGTATTAGCGCTTCTTTGAAGGACTGGTAGAATTCTGTGCTAAAACAATCTGGCCCTGGGCTTTTTTTGGTTGGGAGACTGAATGACTGCTTGTATTTCCTTAGGGATTATAGAACTGTTTAATTTGTTAACCTGTTCTTGATATAATTTGGTAGGTGGAATCTATCAAGAAAATTGTCCGTTTCACTTAGGTTTTCAAATTTTGTGGAGTATAGGTTTTTGAAGTAAGACCTATATAGTCTCTGTATTTCCTCGATGTCTGTTGTTATTTCTGCCTTTTCCTTTCTGATCTTGTTGATTTGGGTATTTTCCCTCTGCCTTTTAGTTAATTTGGCTAAGCACTTCTCTATTTTGTTGATTTTCTCAAAGAACCACCTCTTGGTTTCGTTGATTCTTTGTATTATTCTTTTTGTTTCTAAGTTGTTGATTTCAGCCCTGAGTCTGAGTCTGATGATTTCCTGCCTTCTCCTCCTCTTGCAAGTGTTGGCTTCTTTTTTTTTTTCTAGCTCTTCCAGTTTTGCTGTTAAATTGCTACTATGATTTGTCACAATTTTCTTTTTGAAGGCACTCAGTGCTATAAACTTTTCACGTAGCACTGCTTTCATTGTGTCCCATGGTTAGGATATGTTGTGCCTTCATTTTCATTGAAGTCTGATTTCCTTCTTTATTTCTTCCCTGACCCAGTAGTATTAAGTAGACAGTTATTTAATTTCCATGAATAAGTAGGCTTTTTGATATTTCTGTTGTTGTTGAATTCCAGCCTTAATCCATGGTGGTCTGATAAGATACAGTGATTATTTCAATTTTCTTGTATATGTTGAGACTTGCTTTGTGACCAACTGTATAGTCAGTTTTGGAGAAGGTTCTATGAGATGCTGAGAAGAAGGTATATTCTTTTGAGTTTGGGTGAAATGTTCTATAGATGTCTGGCCGGTCCATTTGATTCATGACCTCTGTTAGTCTCATTTTTTCTTTCTGACTTCTGTCTCTATGACCTGTCCATTGGTTTGAGTGGGGTGTTGAAGTCTCCCACTATTAGTGTGTGGGGATTAATATGTGGTTTAAGCTTTAGTAGTGTCTCTTTTATAAATGTGGGAGCCCTTGTGTTTGGGGCATAGATATTCAGTATTGAGATGTCATCTTGATGAATTTTTTTTTGACAAGTATGTTGTGTCCTTCCTTATCTTTTTTGATTAATTTTGGTTGAAAATCTATTTTATTGTATATAAGGATGGCTAGTCCAGCTTGCTTCCTGTGACCATTTGCTTGGAAAACCTTTTCCCAACCCTTTACTCTTAGGTAGAGTCTAACTTTGCTGGTGAGGTGTGTTTCTTGTGTGCAGCAAAATGATGGGTGTTATTTACATATCCATTATATAAATCTGTGTCTTTTTATTGATGAATTGAATCCATTGATGTTGAGAGATATTAATGACCGTAGTTCATTATTTTCTGCTATTTTGATGTAGGTGGTGGTAGTGCGTTGGTGTTTTTCTTTTGGTTTAGCTGCAGTGGGGTTATTTGTTTCCTGTGTTTTCTTGGCTGTAGTTACCTTCTCTCAGTTGGAATTTTCCTTCTAGGATCTCCTGTAGGGATGGATTTGTGGGTAGATATTATTTTAATTTGGTTTTATCGTGGAATATCTTGTTTTCTCCAGCTATGGTGACTGACAGTTTTTCTGTCTGCAGTAGTCTAGGCTGGCACTTGTGATCTCTTAGGGCTTGTGGGACATCTGATGATGGCCTTCTAGCTTTTAAAGTTTCTGAGAAGTCTGGTGTAATTCTGATGGGTCTGCCATTATACATTACTTGACCTTTTTCCCTTACAGCTTTTAATATTCTTTCTTTGTTCTGTATATTTGGAGTTTCAACTATTATGTGGCAGGAGGAATTTTTTTTCTGATTCAATCTGTTTGGAATTCTGTATGCCTCTTAGATTTTTACCGGCATCTTTTTCTTTAGGTTTGGGAAATTTTCTTCTATGATTTTGTTGAAAATGTTTCCTGGGCCTTGGAGTCTGGAGTCTTCTCTTTTATCTATGCCGATAATTCTTAGGTTCTGTCTTTTCAATGGGTCCTTGATTTGTTGGATGCTATGGGTGAGGACTTTTTAGGTTTTCTCATTTTCTTTAGTTGTTGTACTGATTTCTTCAATTGAGTCTTCCACACCTGAGATTCTGTCTTCCATCTCTTGTATCCTATTTGTGATACTCATGTCTGTGGTTCCTGTTCTCTTTCCTTGGTTTTTATCTCCAGGATTGTCTCTGTTTGTATTTTCTTTATTGCTTACTTTTCCATTTTTACATCTTGAACTGTTTTATTCATTTCTTATTCCCATTTGTTTGTCTTTGCCTGCAATTCTTACATAGCTTTGTCTCTTTCCCGTTCTTGTTTGACTGAGTTAGCTTGGAGGTCTTTAAAGGAATTCTCCATTGCTTTCATCTGTAGGATTGTGGCTTCTTTAAATTCTTAAGGGACTTATTTTCTTCTTTTAAGGCCTCTGTCATTTTCATATGTATAGATTTGTCATCATCTTCTTGTGTTTCAGCCATGGTGGGATGGTCAGGGCTTGCTGTATTAGTATGCCTAAATTTTTTTGGAGTCTTATTTCCCTTTCCCTGACTTTTGTCAGTTCTGTTCTTTTGCTGACCTTTCACCATCTGGTGTTCCTTAGTTGTTTGTTCCTGGTGCTGTCTGAACTTGATGCCAAGGAAGGAGCTTTGGTGTGGAGGCATTATAATCTTGTTGACATGTAGCTCTGCACAGTCTGTGTAGTTCTGTGTAGTCTTATATAGTCCTATCTAGTCCTGAGTATGAAAGTCAGTCAATCAAGGGAAGTGCAGGTCAGAGGAGAGACCACCCCCCCAGCTCAGAGCAGCTTGGAGGGTCCCAGCATGTTGGACAGGGCAGGGTGTTGATGGAGGGGAGGGAAGGGGAGATCTAACCTAGGTGTTGGGTTCAGGGAGACCCAAGGTGCTGCAGGTCCAAATGATGGAGCTGGATGCACCTGAGGAGTGAGGCCTTGTCACCTCTGGTGGGGCAGAGAAGGAACAGTGGAGCTTGGGATACAGCTCTCAGCTCAGGTGAGCTGGATCTGTCCCAAAGGGCTGGTTGGTGCAGGGAGGTGAGGGCAGGGAAAAGGAGAAATCCAATCTGTGTAGTCCTAAGGGTGAAGGTCAGCAAATCGAGGGAGGTAAAGGTCCGGAAGATGTTCTTTGGAGTGATTGCTCCAGGCTGCTCTAAGCTGGGGGCAATCCCAGGGGTTTGGGCAAGGCAGGGCATTAGTGAAGGGAGGGATGGGGAGATCTAACATAGGTGTTGGGGTTTCAGGATGACCTGAGGTGGTACAGGGTCTGAAGGATGGAGCTGGATTCTCCTGGGGAGTGAGGCCTTGTCACCTCCGTCAGAGCAGGGATGGTCTCCAACATTTATTTATTTCTTCAAGTTAGATCTCAATCACATTCCCGTCATCTCTCTTTCCCCTCATAGTCCCACCCTTCTATCCTCTTCCCCCTCACCATCCTATCCACTTTTTTAAAAATTTAAGATGTATCTTCCCCCCCCCCACAACAGTTCCCTCTTTTAGTCCAATAAAGGGGTCTTTTTTTATAACAGTATATACAATACAAAACAATAAAAACAATTAGGCAACAATTATAAAAATTATAAGGTATAACACAGATTCCCAATGTCCAGTCCATATGTATTTGACAAAATTAATGTCTGTCAGAAATACTGGGCCAAAAGACTGAAGATAAATGCTCCGATACTGTAGAGAGAAATTAGGGACTGTCCAGACAGCCAGTGGTCTGTCATTTCTTAGTTTTGGTAGCTACTTACTCTGCACTTCCTGTTTTTTCAGATATATTTATCCTTCTCAGGTCTCTGATGTGGTTGAAGACTAGATAGTTATAGTCTCACAGTTAAGTTTTAAATTGTTTAGGAATTGAAAAGATGTTCTAGGTCTAAGAAGATGTTTTTAAGTTGGTAGTGTAAGTTAGGATGGAAACTGAGTTAGGTATGGAACTTTAAGCTCATCGAGATAGATAATATAATATTTTATAAAAAAAATTTGTACAATATATTTTGATCCACATGTCTGTTTCTATGCCAGTACCATGCTGTTTTTATTACTATTGTTCTGTAGTATAGCTTGAAATCTGGGATGGTGATACAGAAATCAGTCTTGCCATATCTTAGAAAACTTGGAATAGCCCTACCTTGAGACCCAGCCATACCACTTCTGGGTATCCACCCAAACGATTCCTCACCAAACCACAAGGACATAACCTCATCTATATTCATAGCAGCCTTATTTGTAATAGTTAGAAACTGGAAACAACCCAGATGTCCCTCAACTGATGAATGGATTTTTTAAAATGTGGTACATTTACACAATGGAATACTACTCAGCTATCAGAAACAAGGAAATCATGCAATTCACAGCCAAATGGATGGAACTAGAAAAACTCATCCTGAGTGAGCTAACCCACACTCAGAAAGATGCATATGGCATCTGTTCACTTATAATCGGATTTTAGCCATACAGTACAGGATAACATACTACAACCAATGCACCAAAGGGAACAGGAACATAGACTTTGTTACCTATCAATGGGACAATTTGGCCTAGGGGTGCTACCATGTAGGCCCCCAGTGCAAGAGGAAGCTCTTAGCCCTCATATGATTATTGAACTGAGGGGGTGGCTGATTTGCAGGGACACTCCATATCAGAGGAGTGGGATGGGTGGGAGAGTGGAACTAGGAGGGGTGGAATGAGGGCACTATGAAGGAGATGTAACTTCATGTAATAAATAAACATTATAATAAAAAACAATATATTTTGATACTGTTTTTCCCCACCTAAACTCCTTGATCCTCCCTGTCTTCCTACTTACCCAACTTTATGTTCTTTCTCTTTCTTCAAAACAAAGGAAAAGAAAAAGAAAAAAGAAAATAAAACACAACTCTCAGAAAAATCAAAACAAGCAAAAGATGAATGAGAAAAAAAAAGCCAAAACAAAGCAAATTTAAACTAAAGTCTACAAAATACCATTGTTTTGTCCTGGTCAACTACTTCTGTGCATGGGTTTTAACCTAGAGTATGGTTTGATATACCCAGTCAGACTCCATTGGAAAAAACTGCAGAAAGCCTCTTGGTTAACGATGGAACCCTGTGTCCACATCCCCCTTTCAGTGCTGGGATCCCATCTGGCTTGAACCTTTACAGGTCCTATACAAGTTGCTGCCACAGTCTCTTTGAGTTCATACGGGTATCAATCCTGTTGTATCTGGAATTCCTAGTTTCCTTGTGTCTGGAAGACAATTCTTTTTTGAATCATCTATCACTTCTAGCCCTTAAAAGCCTTTTTGCCTCCCCTTCTACATAGATCCCTGAGGCTTGAAGGGATTTGTTTGTTGAAGACATCCCATTTAGGGCTGAGTGCTCTAAAGTCTCTTATTTTCTCCACATGTTACAGTTTTGGACTCTGTGTTAATTCTCATCTACTGTAAGAAGCTCCTCTGATTTGAGTTGAGTGAGGCACTGCTCTATGGAAATAGCAGCAGTAGGTCTTTAGCAGTCATTTTATTGCTATGTTCCTTTAGCACAGTAATACTAGGTTTCCCCTAGACCCATTTCCTACCTAGTTTCAGATTCTTGGCCACTTTAGCAGTGTCAGGTATGTGTTCCAACTCATAGAGTGGGTCTTAAATCCAATCAAAAAGTTGTTGGTTGCTCTCGTAATGTTGCTTGTGGAGACTTGGAATGATTGTCAAATCTTAGGCCCTCAAACTAAACTAAAGTAGTATCTGCTTAAATGTTTTTTATTTCATTTATTTATATTTATGTATTCATTTTATATATATTTTTATTATTCATTCATTCTTCTCTCATATATTATATCTCAACCAGTTTCCCGTCCCTTCTTTCCTTCTAATCCCTCCCCCTCACTCTTTTCGCTCTCCTAATCCACTCCTCCTCCATTTTCATTCAGAAAAGAAGAGGCTTCCCCGGGATATCAGTGGAACACAGCATAACAAGTTACAGTAAGACTAGGCACAAACCCTCATATCAAGGCTGGACAAGGCAACACAGTAGGAGGAAAAAGGTCCCAAGAGCAGAAAAAAGAGTCAGAGACACCCCCCACTCCCACTATTAGGAGTCCCACAAGAACTCCAAGCTACACAACCATAAAATATATTCAGAGGACCTAGCTCGGATCCATATGGTCTCCCTGATTGTCTATTCAGTATCTGTGAGCCCCTCTGAGCTCTGGTTAGTTGATTCTATGAGCAGTGTTCTGGTGTTTTCTACCCTTCTGACTCCTACAATCCTTCCTCCTTTTCTGTGCAGTTCCCCAGGTTCTGCCAAGTGTTTGGCTTTTGGCCTCTGCATCTGCTCTCATCAGATGCTGGATAAAGCTTCTCTGATGACATTTAGGCTAGGCTCCAATTTATGAGTATAGCAGAATATCATTAGGAATCATTTCATTTGACTTTTTTTTTTTTTTTGGCTGAGGGGAGTGGGGAAACAGTTGTGTTTGGTTCTGTCTTAGGTCTCTGGGCTATCCTGGCCCTCCAGGCAGTGTCACCTTGTGGCATGGGTCGCATGTTAGACCAGTAATTGGTTGGCCACTCCCAGAAATTCTGTACCACCATTAATTACCCCAGTACATCATTCAGGCAGGACAAATTATAGGTTGAAGGCTTTGTGGCTGAGTTGATTTCACAGTCCTACCACTGGAAGCCTTGACTAGTTACAGAATATGGTTAGTTCAGACTCTATATGCCCATTACTAGCATTCTTCACTAGGGTAATGCTCATAGATTCCAGGGAGTTTCCATTACACTAGGTTTCCACATTGCCCCTAAAATGCCCCCAATTCCAATAGTCTCTCCCTCCAAGCTCTCCTACTCTTTCCCTCCCCCTACCCCTGGTCCCTCCTGTTACCATTCCCACCTACCCCCAGTCCATCTGCAAAATCTATTCTATTTCCACTTCCCAGGGAGATCCATGCATTCCACCCTTGAGCCCTCCAAATTACTTATTGTCCCTGGGTCTGTGGATTTTACCATAGTTGTCCTTTACTTTACAGCTAAAATCCACTTCCAGAGAGTACATACCATGTTCTGTCTTTCTGAGTCTGGGTTACCTCACTCAGGATGTTTTTTTTTTTTTTGTTGTTTTGTTTTTTTGTCTGTTTTGATTTGGTTTGGTTTGGTTTTTGGTACCATCCTAACCTTCCCCATAGTTATCTTGGATCTCAGGTGTATGGTTGAAATTTCTGGAAAGTCTTGGTTCTTGTAGCTCCCTGAATTCAGAGCCCAGACCAAGGCAAGCAAAGTTTTTGACATTCTTTTTCTACAGAAGATACCCGTTTTTATTTGTTTGTTTCTTCTACATGTGTTTGTTTGTTTATCTGAGGGAATCCTGTCTTCTAGGATCCCAAGCAGTACAGGGAACTCAAGTCTGATTTGACAGCCTACCTTTCATATATGCTTCCTAAATTTATCTGTGACTTTACATATCAGACATTCTTGACACCACTAGTGGTGGGCGTGCAGTGGAAGGACATATACAGTATTCTCTGTGTGCCTCTTGTGGAGTAGTTTTCCTTCTTTCTGCTTCATTTTGATAGTCTAGTATTTGTTACTACTCTATGGCCAGCTCAGCAGTTAGAAATGAGTTCCATAGTTCTAAAAGCAGAACCCTTGCTTTTCTTTTGAATAGTTTTCTGTTTTTTATTTTGTTAAAAGTAAGGTGTGATTAAAACCAAGAGTTCTTAATTTCTAATTGTTATTTACAGGCATTTAGATCATCACAAGCTGTGGGATCCCAATGAGTTTGCTGTGTACTGCTTTAAGATTATAATGTATTCTATTCAGGTAAGGTTTAATCAACTGTTTGTTTATTACATAAGTAATGTTCATTCTGTGTGGATGAGCATATCATCAAACAGGTGGAAAACCAACATGCAAAGCATGGTTTTTGTTTTCTTTTGGTTTTTTTTGAGACAGTCTCACTCTGTACCCCTGGCTGTACTGGAACTTCCTGTGTAGACCATGCTGGCCCTGAACTCAAAGAGAACTGCCTGCCTCTGCCTCTTGAGTGCTAGGATTAAAAGCCTACACCACCGCAAGGCATGCTTTTATTTATATTTTTCTAATTTACTACTTATTTTCTTATTACCAAGATGAAAAATATTTAATAAGATGATTAGATAATTTTATTGTGCCACTTTTAATTGTGTAGTTATTTAACTCATGTATTTTGTGTCTTTGTTATACAGGTGAATTGGTACTGTTTTCACTTGTTATAACTTCTTATAAAACATCTTCTGTGTGCTGTCTCCTACAAAGGACCACTTTTGAGTGTTTTCTTCTCAATATCTGAAAAGATTTGATTAGGTCTTAATTTAAATGGGATTTCACATTCTTCAATTTTGGTTCTCTTACACTTCATTTGTTTTAATATATTATGCTATTTTTAGCAAACCCCTTGAAAGTACAATGAACATGGGTTCTAGTTTGCCTAGCATAGCCTTAATGTATGTAATTACTAAGAATATTCCCACCCTCAATTACAGAAGTGCCTTGGTGAGACAAGAAATTAAATAGCTAGCTACAAGGAAAACTTAGCTGCATGAGGTTCGTGAAGAACATGCAATTTCCCAGGCAAGAAGCTCAAATTCAGATTGTCGGTGATGGTGTTGGTTTGTGTGTGGAAGGGGGGCAGAGGGAGAGAGGGAGAGAAAGAAAAAGACTCCTCAATTTAAACATAGCTTTACATAAAGCCAAGTAAACATTTATGGCTTGAGGCTTACTTGAGGCTGTTAAGAAAATACCAGTGGCAAGACAGAATGTCAGAAATATTTATAGATACCTGTGACATCTACAGGAATGGGAGGAACTGTGTGTTTTTGAGTAAAGTAGCTCCTTTTCAATTTTCCTTCATAATTTTATTATACTGGTTGCATAAGGCCATTTTTAGCAGTTATATTATATACATTAATCAGATTCCTCCATTTGCCATTCTTTCCCCCTCTCGTTCTTACGTCTAGTTAGTCCTCTTACTTCACCTAGACAGTTTGTTTCCATTTTCTTCTCTTCTGTATGTATATAATTTATTATATGATATAGATATGTGCATATGCATTCACAAATGATTTAATTCACTGAATATAATTGAGGTACATCCAGTTGCATCTATTTTCCTTCAAAGAATATAATCTTAATCTTTATGGCTGGAAAATATTCAGTTGTGTATGTATACCATATTCTTAATATAAAATCACCCAGTGCAAGGAAGAGAAAGGAAACCAGCTTGGAAATAGGCCAGTGGGTCTGTCTATAAAGGAGGCAGAGATGGAGATTTGGGGACAGGGTCACTTTGTTCTAGTGTAGTGCATAGTAGTGGACCCACTTATGATGGTAGATTTTGAGGCCTGGAGAGAAAGCTCAGTTGGTAAAGTACTTGCCATGTAAATGAGGACCTGAGTCTGAGCCATAGAACCTATGTAACAAGTCAAGTGTGCGAGCACAAGCTTATAGTCATTGCACAGGAGAGGCCGAGACCAGCAGATCCTTAGGGCCTCTCTGGCCATCCTAGCTGAACTGTTGAGTTCCAGGACAGTGACTGACTATCTCCAAAAAGACAAAGTGAAAGGCATACCTAAGAAGGTATACCTGAGATCTACTTCTGGCATTCCAGGACAGTGACTGACTATCTCCAAAAAGACAAAGTGAAAGGCATACCTAAGGTATACCTGAGATCTACTTCTGGCATTCACATTCTCTCTCTATCTCTCTGCTCTCTGTCTCTCTGTCTCTCTGTCTCTCTCTCTCTCTCTCTCTCTCTCTCCCTCTCTTACAGTATAGGGTTTTTTTTGGGGGGGGGACAGTCTCCATTTAAAAGAGTTCAACCAGGAGTGGAGATGCACATTTTAAATTACATTATATGGGAAGCAAACTTAGGCAGAACTCTGAATTTGGTGCCAGCTTGGTCTATGTACCAAATGTCAGGCCAACCATGCCCATATGTATAGGAAGACCCTGTCTTAAATAAAAAAATAAAAAAACTGAAAGAGAGAGAGAGAAAAGAAAAAGAATGAAGTGGAGTTAATGCTTTTTCTGGCTATACTGTTTGCTCATTAAGTTCCAATATTGTTTACTGTTACTGATCAAAGTCACATGTATGTGATCAAACTTGCCTCTCTAAGTATGAATTCTTTGCTTTATGTTTTGTCAGTTACACACTGATAGGATTTTCCTTTTGACACTGGCTTTTGATTACACAGGCTTTGACTAGAATACTACTGTTAAGGTGGCTATAATAGAATTTATCTATTGGTGATAGAGAAGTACAATAGCATTCATAATTGATTTTTCACTTCCTGTACCATGATCAAATTACAAGAGTATATTAAGTGTTGTTCATAAAATTGTCTAAAAATATAAAGAGATTAAAATTTCTTAAATCTTTTGAGTGCAAGACTTAATAATCAGTTACCTGTAGTTTTAGTCATCTTTACTTTTTAAAATGTTTATTTGTGTGTGTGTGTGTTGATGTGGGCACATGTGTGCCATGACATCCATGTAGAGGTCAGAAGACAACTCTCAAGAGTCAGTTCTCATCTTCCACTTGTTGAGGAAAATCTCTGTCTCTCTCTCTTCCTTCCCCCTCTCTGTTTTTTAAAATTAATTTCTATTTTATGCATATAAGTATTTTGTTTGCATTCATGTATGTATACCACAAGCATGCCCAATGTCCACAGAATCCAGCAGTAGGTATAATATCCTTTTGAACTAGAGTTAAAAACAGTTGTGAGCTGCCATGTGCATGCTGAGAACTGAACCCTGAGTCCTCCAGAGGAGCAAGGAGTGCTCTTACTGCTGAGCCATCTCTTTAGCCCCCACCAAGTTAATTACAGGGTTCAGTAATTTGCTGTCGTTATTCAGGATGTCATAAATACTTTCCAGCATCACTGTTTATTCTTTAAAGAAATGGTTTTTAGGGGCCCATGTTATAAACACCTGTCCCTTATAAGTAGTGGTAAAGTACCTCGGGCCTTTCCATCCATATGGATATACCATGTGCATTTACTTGCTCACACATCTTTGTGCTATTTGCTTCCTTTAGGCTCAGTATTCTCATCATGTGATCCAGGAAATTCTTGGGCACCTTGATGCTCGTAAGAAGGATTCTCCACGGGTTCGAGCAGGTATCATTCAGGTTCTATTAGAGGCTGTCGCCATTGCCGCTAAAGGTTCCATAGGTGAGTACCAACAAAACACAAAAAGAATGAATTAATAATACAAAGTACTTCTATGCAAAGTACCCTTTGAGATCTAACTACATATTTGCAAATGTCCTATAATTGGAGTCTTTCCTTCTTTTTTTCTCCCCTCATTCATTTACTTCCTCTTGTATTTCTTTTAATAAAGGTTTTAGGACATGATTTGTATACTGAACATTGTATAAATACAGATTTACAAAGTAATGCAAGTTGAACAATTGAACATTCTCCCCCCCCCCCCCCCCTTTAATGTTACTAAGTATTCAACCCAGGACCTTGCACATCCTAGAGAAGTGTTCTACTACTGAAACATATCCTTGTTCTTTATAGTTTTTGTTTTGAAATGGCATTTTGCTAAGCATTGCAGTCTAGCCTTGAACTCACAGGCCTTAAGCTTGAAACTTTCCTGTATTATAAAGAGACTTTGTTCACATGTAGCCTGAGATGACAAAGGATCAGAAAACTGCAGGAATGTAGATTAGCAAAAGTAGAATATTCTGTAGTCCATTTTGCTAGAATGTATGGGAAAGACAAGAAAAGTATCTTTAAAGTTACAGTGCAAATCAAGTCATTCTGCAGTTCACAAGAGCTTTACAGACCGACTACAGAAGTGCTGCAAAGTATAGCATTGTCTAAAAAGAAGTGCCCTTATCATCTTAGGTGTGAGGGAAAGGCCTGGACCTTGATCAGCATGCCTGGGAATCTGGCTGATTGTAGGGTCACATCAAAGATCTTGATATTTCATGCATATGTGATTAGGGAAAGGAGGGGCTGTGATAGAGGTGCAGAAACTAAAGGGAGAATCTTGCTAATGAGATATTCTAATATTCCTTCAATGCTGAATAAGAGTGGGCATTTTGGGATATGAACTTTTCATTATTTGTCTTATAGTTTATCTTTAAAAGGTGAAGACAGCTGAGTTTAGTGGTGCACACTTTTAATCTCAGCACTTGGGAGTCAGAACAGGTTGATTTCTGTGAGTTCAAAGCCAGCTTAGTCTACACAGAGAGTTCCAGTGCTACACAGTGAGACCTTGTCTCAAATAAAACATAAAGAAAGAAGTTAAGAAAAGAAGGAAGGAAGGAAGGAAGGAAGGAAGGAAGGAAGGAAGGAAGGAA
>CAJQZJ010004888.1:14146335-14163499 GCA_907164525.1 Lophiomys imhausi
GAAGGAAGGAAGGAAGGAAGGAAGGAAGGAAGGAAGGAAGGAAGGAAGGAAGGAAGGAGGGAAGGAAAGAAGGAAGGAAGGAAGGAAGAAAGAAAGAAAAAGAAAGTAAAGAATGAAGGAAGGAAAGGTATTAATTGGCAAATTAGTTGGACATATGAAATGAAAAACAGGTGATACTGAGTCACCACAAATCACCACCTTTACTAATGACCACTGTGTGTTAAGTGTAGTGTACTAAGGTCTTTGTATTGGGGGAGGGGGAAGTGTTTAATCATGGATTCCTTTCTGGAGAAGTTTGTACTTGTGTGTGGGTAAGAGATATGGAGCCTTTAATTAACATATAATATGATCGAAAAAAAAAAAAGAAAAATAGTTCACCAGAATGTAGCAGACTAAAGAATTTCTCATAATTGGAAATTATTCTGTTTTTAATCTCAGAAGATATAAAATAATTTTTCTGTTACAATGGACCATATAATTTTATGGATTCAGTCATCAATAATTATTAAGTTAAATATTATCTTAATAAACATTATTTTGGATTGACAAAGTTAGGTAGAAAGATTTGAATAGTCCTTTGCATATATGTATTTGTGTAGGTTCATAAACATATTTGTGAGGAACAACCAGTTCTTCATAGATGCCAAGAACATGTTTGTGATGACTGTGAGACTTTGTTTAGTTAGACAACTTCAAAAAAATGAATTGTATAGTTCATAAATGTAATAACAGAAAAAGAAATAGCTGTAAAATCTCCTGACGAGTTTGAGAGTTGCTTTTGAGTAGACAGACTCACAGAGATGATCTGTCACAGGGCCGACAGTGCTGGAAGTCTTCAACACCCTGTTGAAGCACCTGCGATTCAGTGTGGAATTGGAAGCCGAGTCTCAGCGGGGGTCTGTAGGCAGTGGCACCTTAAACTCCAAAGACAGTGATGAGAAGATTGTGCAGAATGCTGTCATCCAGACAATAGGTTTGTGATTCAGTTCTCAGGCCACTGCACGTTGATGTAAGATGCTGTCACATACACCACGTGACTTGTGCAATGTATTTGTCAAAGTACAGTCATGGCATAGACCTCTAAAAATTGTGTGTTTGAAGAAAACAAGCTTAAGAACACTGTCCTTTACTTATTTACATCTGTTTTTGACTTTTTATGCCAGTTCTTTCATTTGTTTTTCTCCTCTCTCTATCCATGTACATGTGTGTACATGAATATTTATGCATATGCGTATGTAAGAAAAATATGCTACATGCATTTTTTAAAAACAAGTGTACTGGGTACAATGAGTTATATAATATACATCATGGTCTTTTACCACTAAAATATTTTTTAATTGAAAAAAATTTCATACAGTATATTCTGATCATGGTTTCCCCTCCCCTATGTCCTCTAAGTTATTTCCCACCCACTCAACCCCATGTCTTTTCTTTCTCTCTCTTTGTAGAAAGCAAATAGGCAAACAAACATACAAAAAAAACCTAGAATTAAAAAAATAAAGAAAAGCAATGAATGAACAGAAAAAATGCACACAAACCAAACCCATAAAAACACAAGATCTGAAATCATAATATAAAGACAAAAGATCAATAAGACAAAAAAAAATGCTCAAACAAAGCAATAAGTAACAAAGAGTCTACAAAAATACCACCGAGTTTATGTTGGCCATCTACTGGTGGGCATCGGGCCTGCTCTTAAGTGTAGTTAATATACCCAGTGACACTCCATTCAAAACCAATTTTTTCTTTACTACTAAATGCTTATATTTTTCCATAGGACAAAGTTTTTGTTTTTGATGTAACCAAAGTTTTCAAAATTGGTAAACATGACTATTGTTTGTGAATGCTTAACAGTTTTAGTCTCATTTCTCTGAGAAGAAACTAGAGCAAGGACCTAGACTCAGAAGGTTATTGTGAAAGTCAGTTCCCTAAGGTGTTGGCTGGAATGGTGCAGATGAGTATTACTCTGTGTATGGACCAATGCTGAGGTCATTAGATGCTGAATGTATATAGCATACAGTTTGGAGTATTGAGTATTTCTGGTACTTATCAGACAAAATAGGGTAATTGCTGATTTAGCAGCACAGGAATTTAGGTTCATAATCTGCAAATAAGTGTTTCCTAAGAACTACTAGCATAAGTTTATCTAAATATTTACAGTATACATGATGTTGGATAGAGGAAATTATAATTTATTTAGTTTTATATGTAGTTTCAACATAGTCATTGTTTTAATCTATTGGAAGCTCTGTTTCAAAATACAACTTTGTGGACTGGAGAGATTGCTCAGGGGTTAAGAATAGGAACCCTGACTGTTCTTCCAGAGGCCTTAGGTTCAAGTCCCAGCACCCACATTGAGGCTAACAACCACATGTAATTTCAGATGTCCTCCTCTAGCTTCCTTGGGTTCCAAGCATGCAAGTGATACCCAGACATATATACAGGGCAAAATGTCTATATACATAAAATAACTTTAAAATAGTTTTGAGTTATGAGGAAAAATTACCACTTTTCAGTTTGTGAAATTTCTCTTTATATACTTATAGGGTTTTTTGGAAGTAACTTACCAGACTATCAGAGGTCAGAAATCATGATGTTCATCATGGGAAAAGTGCCCGTTTTTGGAACATCTACTCATACTTTGGATATCAGCCAACTAGGGTATGTTCTCAGACTGTAAATGAACTCAGGGTTAGATTACATTGTTTTAAACTCAAGAAAATGTTATTGTTTTGAAATTTTAGTAATAAAAAGCAACTGTTTTCGTTGATAGTAGTTCATTAAGCTATTAAATCAATATTTACATACCTTTTGGATAATTTTTAGCTTTCAAATTCTTGGGGTTTTTGTTGTTGTTGTTGTTTACTCTTTTTATTGATAGAATGGAAGATTTATTTGGCTTGTGCATTGTGTGTCTGCCATATGTGGGAGTAAACTTAAAGCTTCCTGAAATCCAACAACATTGCTAATGAATCAGGAATACTGACTTGGGATGTTAATGATCCCACTTTATACATTTGATTTAGCAAAATACTTAAACATTAGCTAAAATAATCTTATTATACAAGCTACTGTGTTTTCATTAAAAAAAACTCTTTAAACTGTTAAGGAAATGGAAATCCTAACTACTGGACTTGATCACTGCATATTTATATATACTATAGCCCATCAATCCATAGAATCAATTAAGTGCAAAACAAAAATGTTGGCTGGAGAAAGTAGGACAGGATTGTAAGTATGGTGGGTGAACCTGTTTCCTTAACAAGTGGGTAAGAGTGCTCACCAAAGCAATCAATTAAAATTCTTATTTTAATAGAAGAAAGATGGTTATTAATTGCACAAAGATTAAGAAATCAGCTAAAGAATATTCTATTGTTAGAACGTTATTACAACTGTATATTTTGTGCAGAGTGGTACACGAATGTGATACATGTGTGCAATATATGATGTTCAGATAGATCAAAGTAACATTTCCATATCCATTTTTAATAACCATAACTGTTGAGTTTTGGTGGACAGTTGGCATTTCTGCATGCTCCTTGGTCACTTGTCTTGTACTTGGAGGATTTAATCTTCATGTCATCACATCAGTTTGTGTTCTTGAAGACCCAATAATTGAATTTTTTGTTTAAATTTTTTTACATATTTTTTTAATTTGTATGAAATTTATTTTGGTGTATAAAGCATGGCATTGTATAAACAGTTATAAAAATAAATAAAATCTATTTAACCAGTAAGAATAAAATTTTATAATCAGAAAATGGTATTTTAAGTAGATGAAGTTAATATAAATGTAAATTAGTATTTGTAACACCAATACTTTGTATATTTCAGGGATTTGGGAACCAGGAGAATTCAGATAATGTTGCTGAGGTCTTTGCTTATGGTAAGTAGTTTAATAGAAATGAGGGGCATATCCTTTAAATTACTGACAAGAGTGGTATCACTGCCAGCTTCTTTCCCTCATCCTCAGTAGGAATCTGGCTGGTTATTTCTGTTTGTTTATTTGAATATCTCTCCCTTCATCTTCTATTTTGTCATACTTCTTACTATTGAGTGCTTATCTGTCCTGTCATTTTGTTTGATCTTCATTATGATCAAGTGTACAGAAGGAGAAACAATTTCCATTTTGTATATAGAGATACCTACTATGCTCAAAGGAGTTAGGTGAACAGAGTTGAAGTCCAAGGTCACTGAGCTAGAGACTAGAATTCAGATATGAAAATCCATAGTGCCTTCTACATACTGTCTAGGTAATGGCTTCTTGTTGTCAGTATTTGTTGCTTTAAATTTAGAGTGGCAATAGATAACAGAAAAGGAAAAAAAACAGAGATCCTCTGGTGGCACAGCCATATATAATGGGAATGGTGAAAGTCATAAAACCAGCAGAGCTGTTTGGCAGAGCTGAGCCTAGTGATGCAATCACTGTACTGCAGTCTTCCACTTTTTTGGCCTTGATCTCCATTTGTTGCATGCTTGGGAGGCTTTTATTATTTGTACAAGTTGGGGATATTGGGTTGACAGAAATTTTCTTAAGAGTCATTTATGCCTTCTCCCAAGTAGTTTATGCTTAGAGCTTATGCTTCTAAGCTTCCCAGGACATGTCCTGACCATAATATCCCACTTTTAGAGAGATATCCTTAACTGACCCTAATTGAATGTCTTTCTTACACCCTGGAGGTTGTGACTCAAAAATCTCAGAGACTTCCTTATGAGGCTTTGACTCAAAAATGCTCTTGGAACATCTGCCCCTGCACTTATTCAGGAACAGCATAATCAGAACAAAGTAAACTCAAAAAGGTAAACAAGATTCGATAGGCTAGAGAAGCTGGCAGCAGATCAAATTAAAAGCTTCTTCCTACTACTGATATACAAAGAGTGGTATAGATAAATGATAAAAGAATGAAGTATTAAGACTTCCCTTTCTTAGAAAAATTTAATTTGCACAGAGCTGCTGTGGTGTCATATGACTAGGAAAAAAAAATATCAAGATTAGATATATAAGTAAATTCTACAAATATATATATATATAAAAGCATTGTATTATGGCAGAAATTGAATAATAACTGCAACAGCTTTGGCCTAAAGACTTTTCCTGGGCCTAATGACAATTAGCACTCTATTAAAAGTTGATAATATACTGCTTGGGACATAACAATCTGCCCAGGCTAGCTTGGAGAGTTTCTTTCCATCTAATGCCCTTGAAATCACAGCTACGAGCTGGAGAACAGGCTGTCATGCTTTGTCAAAATATGCCTCTAGATTGTTAAAAGTTGGTTTATAGGGTTGATGAGGGAAAATGATTGTAAAAGATAACTCTGTTCTGGCATGATTTATCAGTGGTAACTAAACTTATGACCAAGAGGAAGTTAAAACATGTGTCGGGGAAAAAATGGTATGATCTGTGTTTTGGAACAACATGAATCTATCTCTTCCTACTAAGTTCTGCATACATAAAGCCTGTAAGAGACACAGTTTGTCAGAGTAGGTCAAGTCATGCCTAGATGTGCTTCCTCTCTGACCCATGTCATGAAAGAAAACTGAAAGGGATCCTGTGTCTGATTCCTTCCTCCCTGCTCTTGCATCCACCTACTTCAGGAAACTCACAAATTCAGCAAAACAGGCTGATATTCTGAGTAAGGACCACAGGTATCCACTTGTCTCCACCTACCCAGTGCTAGCAATATAAATGTATGCCACCAGGCCTGGCTTTTTACTGGGATGCTGGAAGTCAAAGTCAGCCCCTCAGGCCCTGGCTCCCACCTGAAGCTGGACTTTGGTACTCTGGTATTGTATGATAAATATACTCATTTTTTCTTTCTTAACATTTTAATTAACATTTGTTACATAATTTTCCCCTCCCTCCAGCACTTCCTTCTCTCCTTTTAAATTCATGGGCTCTTTTTCTTTAATTACTATTGTTTCATATATATGCAAATGAATGAATAAATGCAACTTGCTGATTCCATGTATTGTTGCTCATATGTATATGTTTTAGGGGTGACAATTCAGGAGACTCATCTCTGGGAAAGATTAATTCTGCCCCCTCTCAGCAGTCTCTTAATTCACTGTAGCTCTTCATCTAGCAGGTGGGGCCTTGTGAGATTTCCCCCATCCATGTGGCATGTCAGCTGCTGATGCCGTTGTTCAGATCTTGATTATGATATGTCCTTTTCATTTACCTCCTGCCATTATGTCAAGGACAAAGCAGGGACTGGTTCTTACAACCAGTGTTGTTGATTTGAGAGATCTTTTTTATGTGTGCTACTAGGCACAGAAGAACCTTCTGTGGTTTCAGTTTTAATTCACTTCCTGGTGTTTGTTATGTATGATTTTGAATCCAGCTGACATGATATTTATTGATCCTTTCCCATTCATCTTTTTTTTTAATATTCATTTTTATTATATCTTTTTTCCCCAACATCTTCCCCTTTTAGCCCAATAAAAGGCTCTGTTTGTTATAACAATAAATACAATACAAAACTATAAGAACAATTAGGAAACAGTTATAAATTATAAAGTATGACATACATTCCCAATGTTCAGTCCATATGTATTTGACAATAATAATATTCTATAATCTATCAGTTTTGATGAGTTTAAAGTTCTATACCTAACTCAATTTCCATCCTAACTTGCATTACCAACTTAAAAAAAATCTTCTTAGACCTAAGACATCCTTTTGATTTTCTTTAATGTTTATTTATTACTTCAGGTTATATCTCCATCACAGTACAGTACCCTCTTTTCACTCCTCCCAATCCCACCCTCTACGCCCTATCTCTTCCATCCTGTCCCATTCTTAATAACTTAAAACTTACCTGTGAGACCATGACTATCTAGTCCTTAATCACATCAGAGACCTGAGAAGGATAAATATATCTGAATAGATAAAAAGTGCACAGTAAGCAGCTTCCAAAATTAAGACATGACAGACAACAGGCTGCCTGGACAGTACCCTGTTTCTCCCTATAACATTAGAGCAACTATCTTCAGTCTTTTGGCCAGTCTCTCTGACAGACATTAATTGTAAAGCAGGAATTATGAAGGTCTTTCCCATCCTGTCTTGGCAGAGATGGATTTTCCACTTCCCAGCTTCCAAGTTTTGTCCTTTTCGGATAGCATTCTGTCTAGAATTGAAGCCAGGGCTTTTTCTTGCCCAGTGACAACTTCCCAGTAATGCAGCCATCTCCAAATGGAGATTCTTCGATGCTCATCATCTACTTGAAGTAGAATTGGGGGTGCTTTCAGGAGCTTACATATCTCAATATCCAAAAATTTTAAGTTAAGGAAACATCTTTAAATGCCATATTCTACAGATCTTTTGACGTTTTTGAAGACCACTTATCTATCTCTGTATATTTGAATAAACAAATGTTGCCTGTCTCTTAGCAACCTGATTTCTGATTAACTTAGAAAATATCAGTGAGAGGGCTGGAGAGATGGCTCAGAGGTAAGAGCACTGACTGTTCTTCCGAACGTCCTGAGTTTGATTCCCAGCAACCACATGGTGGCTCTTGACCATCTGCAATGAAATGTGGTGCCCTCTTCTGGAGTTCAGGCATACATGCAGGCAGAAGACTGTATACATAATAAATAAATAAATATTTTTTAAAGCAAGAAAACATGTGTGATACACTAAACTGGTACCTAACAAAACGAAAAGTTTGAATGACTATTAGTTTGCATTTCCCTTTTTTAATGTTTATTTATTACTTCAAGTTACATCTCTGTCTCTGTCACAGTCCCCTCCCTCCACCCCTTCTGGTCCCACCCTCCCAATCTCTCCTCCCTCTCCCATCTATCCTACTCCTCCTGTGTGGGGTGCCCTACATATCAGACCCCCCCCAGTTCATCAGTCATATGAGGGCTATGAGTTTCTTCTTGCACTGAGGCATACATGGCAGCTCCACTAAGACGAAGTGTCCTCCTGACAGGTAACAAAGTCTATGTTCCTGTTTCTGTTCCTTTCAGTCCGTTGCTTGTAGGATAGTTATCCTGTACTATATGGCTAAAATCCAGTTATGAGTGAATAGATGCCATGTGCATCTTTCTGGGTCTGGAGGAGCTCACTCAGGATGAGTTTTCTAGTTCCATCCATTTGGCAGCAAATTGCATGATTGATTGCCTTGTTTCATATAAGTGAGTAGTATTCTATTGTATAAATGTACCAGAGTTTTTACCATTCTTCAGTTGATGGACATATTGATTGTTTCCAGTTTATTACAAATAAAGCTACTATGACCATAGTTGAGGAGATGTCCTTGTGGTTTGGTGAGGAATATTTTGGATGTATATCCAGTAGTGGTATGGCTGGGTCTTGAGGGAGAGCTATTCTACTTTTCTAGGATTTCAACAGACTGATTTCCATAGTAGTTGTACAATCTTTCACTCCCACCAGTAATGGAGGAGTGTTCCCCTTTCTCCACAACTTTGCCAGCATGTGCTATCATTTGAGATTTTGATCTTAGCCATGCTGACATGTGCGAGATAGAATCTCACAGTCATCTTGAGTTGCATTTCTCTGAAGATTAAGGATCCTGAGCATTTCTTCAAGTGTCTCTCAGCCATTTGGAATTCCTCCTTTGTGAATTCTCTCTTTAGCTCTGTTCCCCATTTTTTGATTGGATTATTTGGTTTCTTGGCATTTAATTTCTTGAGTTCTTTGTGAATTATGGATATTAGCCCTCTGTCAGATGTGAGGTTGGTCAAGATTTTTTCCCAATCTGTAGGCTGCCATTTTGTTCGAATGACAGTGTCTTTCGCCTTACAGAAGCTTTTCAGTTTCATGAGGTCCCATTTATTGATTGTTGGTCTTAGATCCTGAGCTGTTGGTGTTCTCTGTTCAGGAAGTTATCAACTGTGCCAATGAGTTCGAGGGTTTTCCCCACTTTCTCTTCTAGTAGCTTTAGTGTGTCCGGCCTTATATTAAGGTCTTTGATCCACTTGGACTTAAATTTTGTACAAGGTGATAAGTATGGGTCTAATTTCATTCTTTTACATGTGGACATCCAGTTGGACCAGCACCATTTGTTGAAGATGCTGTCCTTTTTCCATTATACAGTTTTGGCTTCTTTGTCAAAAATTAAGTGACCATAGGTGTGTGGGTTCATTTCTGGGTCTTTAGTTCGACTCCATTGATCCACTGGTCTGTTTCTATACCAGTACCATGCTGTTTTTATTACTGTTGTTCTGTAGTACAGCTTGAAATCTGGGATGGTGATACTTCCAAATGTTTTTTTTTTTTTTTTTTTTATTGTGCAGAATTGATTTAGCTATTCTGGGTTTTTTTATTACTCCATATGAGTTGAGAATTGGTTTTTCCAGGTCTATAAAGAATTGTGTTGGTATTTTGATAGGAGTTGCATGAATCTGTATATTGCTTTTGGTAGGATGGCCATTTTTATTATGTTGATCCTACCTATCCATAAGCATGGGAGATCTTTCTATCTTCTGATGGCCTCTTCAATTTCTTTCTTCAAAGACTTAAATTTGTTGTCATACAGGTCTTTCACTTGCTTGGTTGGACTTACCCCAGGTTTTTATATTGTTTGTGGCTATTGTGAAGGGTGTTGTTTCCCTAATGTCTTTCTCAGCCCATTTATTTGTTGTATAAAAAAGGGCTTCTGATTTTTTTGAAATTAATTTTGTATCCAGCGACCTTACTGAAGGTGTTTATCAGCTGTAAGAGTTCTCTGGTGGAATTTTTGGGGTCACTTATGTATACTATCATATCGTCTGCAAATAGGGATAATTTGACTTCTTCATTTCCAATTTGTATCCCCCTGATCTCCTTTCGCTGTCTTATTGCTCTAGCAAGAACTTCAAGTACTATGTTGTTGAAGAGATATGGCGAAAGTGGACATCCTTGTCTTGTCCCTGAGTTTAGAGGAAATGCTTCAAGTTTCTCCCCATTTAATTTGATGTTGGCTACTGGCTTGCTGTATATGGCCTTTATTATTTCTAGGTATGGTCCTTGTATGCCCATTCTCTCCAGGACTTTTGGCATGAAGGGGTGTTGGATTTTGTCAAATGCTTTTTCAGCATCTAATGAGATGATCATGTGTTTTTTTTTTTCTTTCAATTTGTTTATATGGTGAATTATGTTGATGGAATTCCATATGATGAACCATCCCTACATACCTGTCATGAAGCCTACTTGATCATAGTGTATGATACTTTTGATGTGTTCTTGGATCCCAGTTTGTCAGTATTTTATTAAGTATTTTTGCATCTATGTTTATGAGGGAAATTGGTCTGAAGTTCTCTTTCTTTGTTGGGTCTTTGTGTGGTTTAGGAATCAGGGTGATTGTGGCCTCATAGAATGAGTTTAGCAGTGTTCTCTCTGATTCTATTTTGTGGAAGAGGTTGAAGACTATTGGTATTAGCTCTTCTTTGAAATTCTGGTAGAATTCTGTGCTGAAACCATCTGGCCCTGGTCTTTTTTTGGTTGGGAGATTTTTAATGACTGTTTCTATTTCCTTAGGGGTTATAGGGCTATTTCATCTGTTAATCTGATCTTGATTTAGCTTCGGAAGGTGGAACTATCAAGAAAATTGTCCATTTTGCTTAGGTTTTCAAATTTTGTGGAGTATAGATTTTTAAGATAGGACCTAAAGATTCTCTGGATTTCCTCAATATCTGTTGTTATTTCTCCGTTTTCGTTTCTGATTTTGTTGATTTGGGTTTTTCCCCCCTCTGCCTTTTAGTTAATTTGGCTAAGGGTTTGTCAATTTTGTTGATTTTCTCAAGGAATCAACTATTGGTTTCATTGATTCTCTGTATCGTTCTTTTTGTTTCTAAGTTGTTGATTTCAGCCCTAAGTTTGATGATTTCCTGCCTTCTACTCCTTTTGGGAGTATTTGCTTCTTTTTTTTTTTTTCCAATTCATCCAGTTTAGCTGTTAATTCACTAATATGAGCTGTCACAATTTTCTTTTGAAGGCGCTTAGTGTTATGAACTTCCTTGTAGCACAGCTTTCATTGTGTCCCATAGGTTTGGGTATGTTGTGTCTTTCATTTTCGTTGGATTTTAAGAAGTCTTTGATTTCCTTCTTTATTTCTTCCCTGACCCAGTAGTCATCTTGTAAAGAGTTGTTCAATTTCCATGTGCGTGTAGGCTTTCTGTTGATTCTTTTGCTGTTGAAGTCCAGCTTTAATCCATTGTGGTATGTTAAGATACAAGGGGATATTTCAATTTTCTTGTATCTGTTGAGGCTTGTTTTGTGTCCGACTATGTGGTCGATTTTGGAGAAGGTTCCGTGTGGTGCTAAGAAGAAGGTATGTTCTTTTGTGTTTGGGTGAAACGTTCTGTAGATATCTGTTAGGTCCATTTGGTTCATGATCTCTGTTAGACTCATTATTTCTCTGTTTGGTTTCTGTCTCCATGACCTGTCCATTGTTGTGAGTGGGGTGTGGAAGTCTCCCACTACTAATGTGTGGGGATTGATGTGTGTTTAAGTTTTAGAAGAGTTTCTTTTACAAATGTAGGTCCCTTTGTATTTGGGACATAGATATTCAATATTGAGATGTCCTCTTGATGAATATTTCCTTTAGTGAGTATATAATGTAATGCCCTTCTCTGTCTTTTTTTTATTAACTTCAGTTGGAAGTCTATTTTGGTTGATATTAAGATGGCTATTCCAACTTGCTTCCTGGTTCCATTTGTTTGGACAATCTTTTCCCAGCCCTTTACTCTGAGGTAGCATCTCTTTGTTGGTGAGATGTGTTTCTTGTATGTAGCAAAATGATGGATCTTGTTCATGGATCCAATCTGTAAGCCTGTGTCATTTTATTGGGGAGTTGAGTCCATTGATGTTGATGCATATTAATGACCAAATGTTGTTATTTCATATTATTTTGTTGTAGGTGGTGGTTCTATGTTTCTTTTGGTTTATCTGCAGTGGAGTTTTTTGTTTCCTCTGTTTTCTTGGGTGTAGTTATCTTCTCTGGGTTGGAATTTTCCTTCTAGGATCTTCTGTAGGGCTGGGTTTGTAGGTAGATACTGTTTAAATTAATTTTGTCATAGAATATCTTGTTTTCTCCATCTATGTTGATAGAGAGTTTTGCTGAGTATAGTAGTCTGGCTGGGCACCTATGTTCTCTAGGGGCTTGTAGGACGTCTACCCAGGCCCTTCTGGCTTTTAAAGTTTCTGTGGAGAAGTCAGGTGTAATTCTGATGGGTCTGCCATTATATGTTACTTGACCTTTTTCTCTTACAGCTTTTAATATTATTTGTTCTGTACATTTGGAGTTTCAATTATTATGTGGTGTGAGGAGTTTCTTTTCTGATCTAATCTGTTTGGTGTTCTGTAAGCCTCTTGGAATTTTATTGGCATCTCTTTCTTTAGGTTTGGGAAGTTTTCTTCAATGATTTTGTTGAAGATATTTCCTGGACCTTGGAGTCGGGAGTCTTCTCTTTCCTCCATGCCTATAATTCTTAGGTTCTGTCTTTTCATTGAGTCCTTGATTTCTTGGATGTTATGGGTGAGAACTTTTTTAGCTTTCTCATTTTCTTTGGTTGTTGTACTGATTTCTTCCATTGAATCTTTCTTACCTGAGATACTGTCTTCCCTCTCTTGTAACCTATTTTTGCTACTCATGTTTGTAGTTCCTGTTCTCTTCCCTTGATTCTCTACTTCCACTCTTATCTGTTGTCTTTATTGCTTCTACTTCCAGTTTCATCTCTTGAAACATTTCATTCATTTTATACATTTCCTGCTCCAGTTTGCTTGTTGCCTTGTCTCTTTCCTGCTCAAGATGAGCCACTTTGGCTTGGAGATCTCTAATGGTATTCTCCATTGCTTTTGCGTGTAAAATTGTGGAATCTTTTAATTCCTTCAGAGATTTAAATTCTTCTTGAAAGGACTCTATCATTTTCCAGAGTATAGATTTTGTCATTTTCATGTGCTTCATCTGTGGTGGAGTGGTCAGGGCTTGCTGTACTATCATAGCTGCATTTTGTTGGAGTCATATTTCCCTGACTTTTGTCAGATCTGTTCTTTTGCTGATCTTTAGCCATCTGGTTGTTCTTAGCTGTTTGTTCCTGGTGCCTTCTGGGCTTGGTGCCAAGAGGGGAGCTTTGATGTAGAAGTCATATAGCCTGGTGATCTGTAGCTTTCCACAGGCTGGATGAGACCTTGTGTGGAGGTTTGTTCTCAGTGTGTCTCCCAGAGCTCACCCCTTCCTGTTTTGTCCCAATTGGAGACAGGTCAGGTCAGGGGTTGTGTTGGGATGTGTTCCTGTAGGTTCCTGAGATCCAACTGATCTTTGTATAGGTGACCGTACAGGTTGGCCGGCCACAGACTATTGGCTGGGGCTGTAGCTCCCCTGCAGCTTACTTGTTGGACAGTGTTCATGGTCCTCCCAAGCTGCTCTTGCGGTTCTCAGGATCAATTTGCATCTAATAGCCAGAAGCATTGTGAGCTGGTACAGCCCCCTCCCAGGCAATGAGGAATGGCCCGGGATTGTTTCACTGCTCCCGAGTCAGAGCTCTCTGTGTTGCAGTCTGTGTATTCAGCATGTAGCAGCTCTGCTGGTATGCTCCTGGGTGTCCAGGCACAGATGCTGTGGGCTCTGAATGTCCTAAGTTTAGGGATTGAGTCCGCCAGCTGGAGTCCTGAAAGGATCCGACAGGAAGGGAGTACAGTTTCCCGGTGGGGGACACTCAGTGTTCCTATCTGGTGATTCCGATCCTTCAGCGACTATATTTCCTGTACCAAGTTCTTTGTTGTCCCTACTGGGCTGGCCCAGATGGGCTTGCACCTGTCTAGATGGTCCTCTGTGCCTCTTGGACCTAAGGACTAAGCCCTTTAGTCTTAGTCACTCAACAGTGCCCCCAGGCCAAGACCTCACTGCTCCAGGGGTGGGACTAGATATGGTGAAGACCTGGTTTCCCTCCGGAGGAGCCAGCACTAGCAAAGGGGTCAGATATTAACCCCACAACCTGCCCAGGGCTTGGACCCTGTGGAGATCCAAGCCGCCTTCCAACCTGGCCGCCCGCCTTTCTGCCCACTCTGATCTCACAGCTCCTAAGTCTGTCTGGAGCTGTCCTTGGATACTGGCAATTGGAGCCACTGTCTTCCAAATCCTGGGACACTGCATTGGTGTAGCAGTGTAATCCGCTACTGGAAATATATCCCTGCTGCTCTGTCTTGCTGCGGTGTTCTTCCCAGTGACTGAAAATGCAATAGAGGGGCCTGTATGTCCAACACCCCTCTGGGTAAGCCCAAATATGCTTGCATTTGCCAAAACGCCTCTGTGCTGTGGTCCTGCCGCTCAGAACGTGCTGTGGCCCGTGGCCAGATGGTTCCGCTGAGATTATATACTGTTCTGTGCCTCCCTAATCTTCCCCTTGGTGTTGGAATGCCTGCGTGGAATCTGGGAGCCCAGAAGGCTGGTGAGTAACCCTGTCTGGGGTTCGCAGCTGCTTGGTGGGTATTTGAGTGGCTCTTACCCCGTCCCTCTCCTGGTGATGATTCCTGGATTCAGCGGTTTCTGTGGTTTCTGCTGGTCTGTTTTTCTGAGTGTCCAGGAGAGGAGAGGAGAGTCTTGTCCAGGGACTTTTAATGGTCCCTGGATTGCTGGGTGAAACCCAGCGGGTTCGCGCCACTCAGATTATTGCTCAGCTTCTTATGTGTCTGTGGTGTTATAGCTGTTTTCCCCACGTTCAAAATCCTATTTGCATTCTTTTACATGTTGACATCCAGTTAGACCAGCACCATTTGTTGAAGATGCTTTCCTTTTTCTATTGTACAGTTTTGGCTTCTTTGTCAAAAATTAAGTGACCATAGGTGTTTGGGTTTATTTCTGGGTCTTTGATTCGTTTCCATTGATCACCTGGTCTGTTTCTATACTGGTACAATGCTGTTTTTATTATTATTGCTCTGTAGTATAGCTTGAAATCTGGGATGGTAATACCTCCAGATTTTTTTTTTTAATTGTACAGGATTGATTTAGCTATTCTGGGTTTTTTGATATTCCATATGAAGTTGACACTTGTTCTTTCAAGGTCTGTGAAGAATTGTGGTGGTATTTTGATAGGAGTTGCATTGAATATGTATATTGCTTTTGATAGGGTAGCCATTTTCATTATGTTGATCTTACCTATCCATGAACATGGGAGAGCTTTCTATCTTCTGATATTTTCTTCAGTTTCTTTCTTCAAGGACTTGAAGTTCTTGTCATAGAGTTCTTTCACTTTCTTAGTTAGAGTTATCCACAGGTATTTTATATTATTTGTGGCTGTGGTGAAGGGTGTTGTTTCCCTAATTTCTTTCTCAGCCCATTTATCTTTTG
Source organism: Lophiomys imhausi (assembly GCA_907164525.1). Classification (NCBI taxonomy): domain Eukaryota; kingdom Metazoa; phylum Chordata; class Mammalia; order Rodentia; family Muridae; genus Lophiomys; species Lophiomys imhausi. The sequence continues at coordinate 14,161,632 of CAJQZJ010004888.1, forward strand.
TATAAAGAAGGGCTACCAATTTTTATTAATTTTGCATACAGCCACCTTGCTGAAGGTGTTATCAGTTGTAGGAGTTCTGTGGTGGTATTTTTGGGGTCACTTACATATACTAGCATATCTTCTGCGAATAGGGAAACTTTGACTTCCTCTTTTCCAATATGTATCCCCTTGATCTCCTTTAGTTGTCCTACTGCTCTAGCTAGAACTTCAAGTACTATGTTGAAGACATATGAGGAGAGTGGACATCCTTGCCCTGTCCCTGATTTTAGAAGAAATGCATTTCTTAATTATCTGAAACAGTTTGTGTTAGTTGATATCAAAAATCCTAGAACTTCATGTTGCATTTTTTAAGAATTACATAGGTACCATACCTTAAAAAAAGTTAATCTTAATTTTGTATAATCTATATCTATCTATACCAATGTAACCAAATATAACCTTAATTTTGTATCAATATGTAAAGATAAAAGAATAGATTCAATAATCTGTTGCTTTTTCTTTATTATTCCTATATCATATCTATATCCCCCTTTTTTTCTTTTCAAGTCTTACCACTACATAAGAGAGAAAAAACGACAGAGAAAAGAAAAAGAGAAAAATCCCTGGGTCTAACCTCCTAAACCTTGTTTAACAAGACCATTTAACAGCTTGTAACCAATCCCCTCAAATGACAACAAACATCTATAACCCATCAAATGACAAAAAAACACCCACCCCACCTTCTGGGAATGGGATGTCACTCTCTTAAAATTGTTTCCTGTGGGTATGGGATGTAGGAAACCTGTTTGGGGGCCCAAATAAGAATCTTTCCCGTGTATCTTATTTGGTGGGTCTTGCTTAAAAACATCTTCATATTCTGATGACATAAACAGTGGTGTTTCAATTTTCTTATAAAATTTTCTAAGAATTGGCTCTAAATTTTTATAGAAAACAAGTGCTATAAACATTAATATACCACCATACTTTTAATCCAAATTATACCAGTCAGCTTTATGAATTTTTCTGTTGCATATATTTTAAATGTTTAATCTCACTTATGTATATTCTCCTTCAATGTTTAAAAATTGGAAGCTATTTAAATATCATGAATATCAAGTTGAGTAACAAAATAAAATTTTCCAAAATGAAAATATTTTCTTATTCCCCAGTAGTTTCCTTTAAAACAACAGTTTGCGGGTTTAGACTTTATTGTTTTCCACCTGCTCTCCCTGTATCTGTTCCATGTGCCATGTATGATCTTTACCCTGCCCATCCCCTGGCTTTCCCTATGTAAGGGTGTAGCAGTCTGCCTCATAGATGGTGGTCAGGACAGAGTGCACACAATACTTTCAGTTGAGTCTTCACATAGAACCCCATACCTCATATATGATGTTCATCTTATTCTTGTTACAAAAAAAAGTAAATATTAACATCTTGACTACCTTATTTTTTTGACTACTACAGATTTTTTTTATATATTTCTTTAGGCTTGTGCCATAGTTTGTTTCCCTAAATTTGTGCTTAAATAGAATAACTTCAGAATTTTGTTTAAGAACTCATGAGAACATCATTGTTGTTGATTTCTCCCTTTGTAATCAGGTGACTTCTGGATACAAAGCCAAGACAATTGTTACTGCACTGCCCGGGTCATTTCTGGACCCTCTCTTATCATCATCTCTCATGGAAGATTATGAGCTGAGACAGTTAGTCTTGGAAGTAATGCACAACCTAATGGATCGTCATGACAACAGGGCAAAGCTCCGGGGCATCAGGTGAACCACTGTGCTGGCACGGGCTTCTTGGGAGCTTTCAGTTTTCTCAGTCAGTGTGTTGAAACCTCTGTGTGTGTGTGTGTGTGTGTGTGTGTGTGTGTGTGTGTGTGTGTGTGT
>CAJQZJ010004888.1:14176701-14187499 GCA_907164525.1 Lophiomys imhausi
GGTATTTGGATAGGAATTGCATTGAATCTGTATATTGCTTTTGGTAATGTATTTTTTTCTGTTTTTGAAAATAATGCCATTGTATTTGAAGATAAAGTTACGTGATATTTTGCATTAATTTTTTGTTCTAAAAATTAAAATTAGTTTCTTGTACTCTGATAGTTAATGTATAAATGAATATTATATTGGTAGAAGAACTAATTTTCTTTTTATCTAAAAGATATCTTTTAAGATATCTCTGTTATATAAAAGAACTATTTGATTCTATTCAGGCAATTTTATGTATTAATTACCAAAAGTAGTTGTCACCAGTCTGAAGCTAGCCTGAGCTACATAGCAAGTTTTGGCCAACCTAGGCTACATGGTAAGATCTTTGTCTTAAAAAAAAAAAACAAAGCAAAAACAGACAAACAAAAAAAGATATTAAAACTGTAATTTAAGGGTTTTTTTAAGCAGTTAAAATATTAAATAATTTTACTTTAGATTTAGCTCTCTTTCCTTCAGGCCCAAAGCCTCATAAACCCAGGCAGAAATACAAAGGTAACTAACTCCACCTGGTGCAGCCTGCCCTGTCCTGTAGGAAAAGTATCTCTGGATGCATTGTTTAGAGAATGAAACTGTGTGTGAGCTGTGTATTTTTAGGTGCCTGTTGTTAGCTGTAACTCTGCTCTATGTCCTCATCCCATAGTGTATTTTATCCTCTTTCCTTTTCTCTGTTGCCTTAACTGTAGTTTATAGTGAAAATTCTAGTGTTTATTGGCACATGTGTCCTTTCTTTTTTTAGTTCCTTCTCTGTCAGAACAAGCTACTTTCTCTTTCAACGTGCCTCCTTATCATGACTTAGGAGGACTCTGAGTATCTCAGGGTATAATAGTTACACGACTGGATAGAAATCCTTAAGTACAAATGGACTTTTTCCATTTATAAAGACTGATGTTTTTAAATGAGTCTAGCTTGTGGACCTTGTATCATACAGGAGTCCTAAGAGTAATATTTTATGGGATACTCAGTTTTTTTTTTCTGTGTAGCAGCCATCCAGGACTAATTTTAAAAACTATAGACAATTAAGAAAATAAAGCAAAAGTGAAAGCAGAATACATTTAGTGCGTTAAATAGCATGCACCACCACCATCTTCACATTAGCTCTATTTATCATACTCTGTGCCTGGCACTGAGAGCAGCACTGTGTTCATATCCCACTGAACCTTATGGTAGCTTAGCGAAGACACATGAGGACGGTGAGGTTTGTAAGTGATTTCATTAGATAGCACAAGAAATTTAGCTGTGACTTTGCTCTCTGAAGTGCTTAATCCCTTGATTTCACTGACTTTTTTTGTGAAATTGGAGGTCTTGCATACATTCAGAATGATCCATTACAGCAGTGAGCAATAGGCACCATCTTTTGTTTGAGTCTCATGACCACTCCCAAGACTTGACAGCAACGTCAGTAGTAGAGCATTGACTGCAAAATGATCCAGATTGTATTTTTGTTTCCCCATTTCTTGGGAGAATATTAAGATGCTAAGGTGTGGTCACTATCTTGAAAGATTACAAGCTCATGGGGAAGCTGGATGAAGAACTAGTTCTGGAGAAAGAAGGACTATCTGCCTGACACTGCTGAACCACTGGTGTCTGAGCAAGTATTCGCTGACTGTTGCTCTGCTTTCAGCCAAGCTAGAATTTGAGTGAGTAGTGAAAGCATCAGTGCGTACTAAGTACCACTGTATGATGACTAGACGATGCTCTGTCCAGAATAGTTAGAGGTAACTGTCCAGTTAATTAGTGAGTAGCTCTACTGTTGCAGCTCTGTGCACACAGAAGTCAAAGCAAGCAAGGTAGGTAGAGGTTCTGATTTTCATAAAGTCCGATTTTAGTATTTCCTTCTTAAGTGTAGTTTCTCCTGAATCAAAAAACACAGGTGGTTGAATGATTTTGCTAATATTGTTCTAGCTCTGTAGGATAGAAGTTTGTTTCATTGTGTAATTTGCTTCTAACATGACAACCACTGGGGCGGTTAGAGTATTTCTAACTAAAGGGGATGATGAGGAAGTGGAATGAAATCACAGTACACGCTGAACGGATTCCAAAGGGAATGCTACAAATTCTGAAGTAACTCTGTGTTTACTGGTTTTCTAAACAAAGACTTTTCTGGTGGTGCTGGCTATAAAGGTGTGTCTGGATATTGCTCTTATTAGTTAATTTGGCAGTGAGAACCTGTTGGAGCAGCCTCCTCCATGTCTCTCTCTTATACACACATCATAATTTATCTATGTGAAGTTACACAGAAAGCTCAGGGAGCTGTTCATTAGTCAGTAGGCTGTATGGGCATTTATCTGCCATGGCTAGGATGGAAGTCACTTCCTTAAGAAATACTTCCACTAGCAGGAGAATGGAAGAAGACACACCTTAGAATGTCTTAGGTAAGAAAGATAAGATTCTTTTAATGATAGCACTCTTGAAAGAGAACAGTATAGATATAAAGACAGCTTATTGGATATAGAATTGGATTGAAGACTTCACAAAGTTGATGAATTAGAAGTTGGAGGTGTTAAACTGGCATTCAATAGAAAAACCATGGTGCTGAGTCCTGGACAGGGTACCTGTAAAGTACCTCCCAGATGCCCGCTACAGCCAGAGTGTTACTGGCCAAGTGGATCCCTTACAGTAATGAGAGTAGGAAAGGACCAGTTAGTCAGTCTTACTGTTTACCACTTTAAATCATCATCCTCACCACAGGCGACACATTGTGAGCTGTGCTTTCCTGAATCCTCTCCCTCCTGTACTTCTGAGTGAGGGAAGTTGTGGGAAAGTACTCATATGGTTCTGAAAGTCAGGGAGATGAAACTGTGCCCTTTAGGACTGAGGCAGGCAGCTAACTTGACATTTCATAGTGGTTTCTTGGGATGAGCACATGCCTTAGAGTGCTTGAGAGCTGACCTGATCCATTCCAGCAGGGGTTGAATAAGCCTTTGATTCTGTGAACGGGATGTACGGTGCACTGTCTCTTTTCCTTATATAACCATGGTTATTAGCTGTTCTTGCATCCTGTCCTTTCCTATTACAGTGCTTGAAAGAAACACATGAAGGCCCACAGTAATGTGAAAAACTTCCAACCCTATATCTGTAATTATAAAAAAAGAAATAAAACAAGAACAAGATACTATCTTATCACCTATTAGATTTGCTGCTATCACAAAAGTAAAAGATGACAAGTGTCAAGAGTGCCCAAAAAGGAGCCTTAAACCTTGATGGCTCACACAATTGTATACTGTAAATTGTTGTAGCCACTTTGAAAAATATGATTGAGGTTTTTTTTTTCATAAAATTGAAAGCATAACTACCATCTGGCCCAGTAATCCCACTTAAGAACACACCCTGAAGAAGTGGAATCAGTGTTTGAGATGTCTGTAGCCCATGTCCCCTGCAGCACTCATCACTCACAAAGGCCAACATACAGAAACAGCTGAGGTGTTGTCAGCCTGACAGTAATGTCCATATACAGTCCAATGCTATTTTGAAAAATAGGCAATCTCACATCTGTATCAACATGGGTGAATCTAGAGGGCCTTCCAAAGGGAGGGCAGGCATGACAAATACCATGTGACTACCCCCAGTCACACAGGAGACTTAAGTTCTGATATTTTATGCACAACATGGTGACCATTGGTATTTATTATGCATATTTCAAAAAGAAGAGTTAAGGCTAGCAAGATAGCTCAGCAGATAATTGCCCTTGCTGCCAAGCCTGTTGACCTGAGTCCGATTCCCCAAACCTACATGATAGAGGGACAGAACTGGTTCCTCCTGGTTATGTTATGACCTCCATATGTGTACCAAGGTATAGGTGTTGTATGTGTGGATGTGCACACATATACACATACACCCAATACATTCAAAGCAATTTCAAAGTAATTGGAGGATTTTAAAGGTTCTTACTATAAAGAGATGGTTGTGGTTGAGAGTAGATGTGCTGAGTAGTCTTTGATCATTCCATATTGTATGTAGGTCCAACATTGTACTGCACCCTAGGAATAAATAAAAGCAGTTACTTTGCAATTATATAAAATATGTTGAAAGTTGAGAATACACTGCATTAAGTATTTAGAAAGAACAAAAAAACACCAAGCTCACTATTCTACATTTTCTTGCAATCTAAAATAGTTATTTGACTAAAACTCAACATTTCTGACTAACAAATAATAGAAAAAAAATTTTCATTTCAGATGAAGATCGTCTTTCTAGAAGAAAAAGTATTGTGGATACCGTATCGATTCAGGTGGACATTTTATCCAACAGTGTGCCTTCTGATGATGTGGTAAGTTGTTGGAAGTTTGTGGTGGAGAACTGTCTTAAGGTCATTATTTAAAAGAAAGTTTTCCCTTCACACCTACAAATGGGGAAAACTACAAATCTAAATTATCCTGTCAACTAAATTAGTGGAAATTAATATAATTTAATTTTTCTCATCCTAATTTCAACTGTCTATCAAGATGCATAAACTTAATAAATATTATTAGACTTTTGCACTGGCGTTCTGTATGACCAAAAGAACTATAAAACAGAAGCCAGATTCTTTGCTTTGTTTTGTTTTACTTTAAGTATGGTGGGTTGTGCATGATCTCTTAAGCTCTCTAAGTCCCATTTATTTTTTCTTAATTTATGAAATATAAAATACAAAAACAGATGTAACTGTGCACCTCCCACAAGGCCACATCGTCACCTCAGAAGTTTACTTGTGAGGAAACTTTTTATCATTCTGAGTATTAATTGTTATAAATGTGGCTTAAGGCATCTCAGTGAACTTCTCTTGAAGGACTGGCAGTTTGCAGTGCTGTCCATTGGGTGCTTCCCTCCTGTTCCAGTAGAGCAGAGGGAGTACTCTGCAAGTTATAGAAAGAAAATCAGCCCACATTCTCAGGACATGGTTCACACAAAGAGTTTGTGATAGCCTACTACAGTGACACATTGCTAGCTTCTCAGCTCAGCTTCCTTTTCATGACTTATACATTGATTTCCTTCCTAGCTGTTTCATTATTTCTCATTGATACAGTATAAATAATTAAAGGATTATCCAAACAAGAAATAAGGAAACTGAGTTGTCTGAATTCATGATTTCTCATTCCCTTAGCTTTCAACCCCTGTCAGTTCACTTGTAATTACGTAGTGGTCAGTAAACAAACAGTTTACTTAGATCTTCTTTACCATTCAGCTCTCCATTATACAGGACTGTTTTGTTTTATCACTTATTAGTGGAGCTCAAGAGCATTGAAATGGGCTCAGGAGATAGCCTAGTGGGTAAAGTGCTTATGCAACTATAAGAGGAAATACCTTCTGAATCCTCAGCACCCACATAAAAAGCCAGGTGCTGAGATGTGGAGACCAGAGGATCCTGGAGGCCTGCTCGTTGGCCAGCCAGGTTAGCCCAAATGTCAATCTTTAAGTTTGTTGAGGAGACATTGTCTCAAAAGCCCAAAGTGGTGCATAGGAGATGGTAGAGTAGATAAAGTACTTGCCAGGTATCCATGAAGACCAGAGTTAGGGTCTCTGGTACCTCAGAAAAGCCAACAGATGTAGTGTCAGCATGCAGAAGGCAGTCAGGATAGCTAGGGCTAGCTAACTGGAATTGGTGAAATAAAGTTCACCAAGAGACCCTGAGACAGTATACAAGGTGGAGAATGATCAAGGAAGATATCTGTCATCAATTTTTGGGATTCCACACCTGCACACAAGTGTCTTCTACACACATGTGGTGTTCTGCATACACATGTGTACACACACAAATGTGCAGAAAAAAGGGTGTAGTGCTGTTCTAATGGAAACCTGACTGGAACTATGTGGGGATGAAGGATAATGTACAGAAAAGCTGGAATTGGGTAGGCTTGTGTTCTCACTGATGGAACAGTACCAGAACCAACTATGCAACAATTCAGAACCTCAGCCAGTTAGCTAGTCTCAGTGGGAGTTCTCTCTTGGGGAGCAGTCTCAGATTGTGGTCATCTGGGAGGAGGAAGCTACAGTTGCCAGGTTTTGCACACACTGCCAGTTTCCTGATCTTGACTAAGGAAGGCCAGTTCCCAGGGGTCTGAGGCATTGATCCTTATTGGTAGCACACATTCACTCAGCACTTCTTCCATTCCTTACATATTTACTCAAGGCTTCCTCTGCTCCCCACACTGAAGGTAGGTGGAGGAACAATTGAAGAAGACATCCCAACATCAACTGTCAGCCTCAGTTTGCTTGCACTCCCCACCCATGTGCACACATACATGTGCATGCACACAGAATACTCGAAAAGGCTAAACCATCCTACCTAAATCCACCTCTTTTCTCAAAGCCACGTCAGTATATACACTTTAGTAAAGAGGTATCATACTAGCTCTTTTAATGAGTTTGAGTTTACTCTTGTTCCTTTTTCAGTGAAGAAATTTACTCAGAGCCTTGGCTTGTAGGCTTAATTTTAATAAGGAACATGGTATGTTTTAATGGTTGTGTTTTTATTTCACCTTTAGCTTACTTTTTGTTTTTAAAATTATATGTTTGGCAGTTGAGACGATTGTAAAGAATCAGTCTGTTTTGATAAACAGAAAAATATGTCCATGAAGACATTATAAGGGGAAGATTCTCTGTGAAATTTGCATTAAAAGGTCATTAATGCATTAACTTTTTAAAGACAGTGTGCTCTAAGTCTTCAGTTACATACATCACACACTGGATGTCTGATAAGTACAATTTAGTGTCTCATTTACTTAAGCACAATTTAGTTTCAAACTTATTGGAATATGCTTTTGTGCATTAATAATGGTTATTCAAATGCCAAAAGACATAACAGAATTGCTTTATAGGCAGAAGTAAGTAGCTTATAGTGAGGACAGGAGAAATCACATCAGTTAGCTATTATCAGCTTCTGGTAAATATTTATTTCAGCATTGATCAGTAAAAGTTAATATAACAAGAATAACTGTCCTTCTAATTTTGCCGTGTTCTTTGTCCTGTACTAAATATAGTTTTTTTTTAATCTGAAGCTATTTAGCCTAGTTTAAGAACAGTGAGTTTTGTTTACTTCATTAAAATGCTAGTGCTAGATTGCTTCTAGGTGTGAATGATTAGCCAGAGCCTAATCTTATATATCTGCTCCAAATGTCTAGAATGCAACTGAAGATTCCAAAGTTTAATCTGACTTCAACTAGAACTGTGACCCTCAGTAGCAAAGCTGAGGTAGCGGGACTCTTGCTGCCTGACTTCCAGCTAAAGCCTTTGTTAAGAGACGCTAATGTGCAGAACACGAAGTCTTGCTTCCCTTAGTCTTGCTGCCTTAGACTTAGCAAAAGACGCTCATGAGCTAAAATTAGGGATGACCGAAGTGCCAGGCAAGTACTCATGTATCGTATCATTGCTTACCTTTTATGCAGAGATACTATAGTAGCAATTTATTACTCCTTGTGAAATGTTTTGGTACCTCATAAAGTAACACTACCCACTTTATTTTAACCACAAAAGTACTAACTTTTAATTTTATAACTTTGTACATATTTCAAACCAAGAAATATTTGAGAGCCCAAGATAAAGAGTATTTACCGGAAATAAAAAAACTGATGTTTGACCTCAGAAAATCCAGAATGTGCTTGTTTTAGGGTAAATTCTTCTCAATATAGTAATTCCTTGAAAGCTTCATTTTTTTTTAAATTTTTTTTAATGTGTGTGAATGTTTTGTCCGCATGTGTGCCTAATGCCTGAGGAGGCCAGAAAGAGGACATTGAGTCCACTGGAACAGGAGTTAAGGACAGATGTGAGCCATCTTGTGGATGCCAGGAGCCAAACCATGATCCTGTGCAAGAGCAGCAAATGCTCTTCACCACAGAGTTGTCTCTGTAGACCATTCTCTTAAGCATTTAAAATCTTAGGTTATTTTATGCTTGATTTGTACACTATCTGTAGCACTAAAATTATAAAGACTCTTTAATGGTTAATTCTTATTTACCACATAACTAAAAATGTATTTGTAATCTCAGCCTTGATTACTTCAAAGGATCTTCTTCCCATTACCAGTCACAGTTCAGTCACTGGGTATCTTTTAGTCCTTTATTCCCTGGAGGCTGTGCCTCATGCAAGGGTGCTGAAGTGCTGCCTGCTCTGCCAGGCTGATAACCCTTCTATGTGTCCAGTCAGGGAGCTACTGCAGTAGGCCATTGTTATGGCTAGCAAAGAAGTGCACACTGTTTGCTGTTTGGAATGTAATCTCAGTTCAAGCCAATCAAAAGAAGGAAAAATAATTGTGGAAATGTTTAGATGACTTATATGTTGGTAAGAATATTAATTATATTCACTTTGTCTCTTTGTTCTCCTTATACTCCCTTTAGGTTAGCAACACTGAAGAAATCACCTTTGAAGCACTGAAGAAAGCAATTGGTGAGCTATGGAGCACTTGTTAGCTCTCCTAAAACACATTTCTGCCTTGATGCTTTTTTAGATGACATAACATGAAAAGAAAGAAAAGGGAAAATACTGTTGGCCTCTATATAAATTAGATCATTTATTTAAGTACATTGTTTAGGATTTTTAAATTCTCTCATGTATATGTACACATAAATAAACACAGTGGTATAAACAATGTAGACATTTCTTTACTCTCTAACAAACTTTGTTCATACCATCAAGGCCTTAAGATTTCAAAAAAAAAAATTACTTTGTGTTATGAGATTCAGACACATTGGCTCTAAAGGACACAGCTGCATTTTAGTTCTCTATCCATCGGGATCAAGATGCAGTTTAACAAATACTTAGCATCTCAGTATGTTCAATGGCAGCATAGTTATGCATAAAAGAGTTATTCAGCAAAGCTCTGATAGTCTTTGGTTTGTAGTGAGTTACTGTTCTCTCTTGTATATGTCAGTGTGTATGTGTGTTTGTAGATTCATGTATATCCATATCTATGTGTGTTTGGTATGGTTGTATATGTATGTATTTGGTAAGAGATGCGGGAAGTCTCTGAAAGTAAGCATTGTGCTGTGGAGCTTTAACTCTTAGATTTAGCTTTTCTTCCAAATATTTGTGTTATCTTGTATTAAGTAAAACATTTAAGGAATGTTATATGTTTTGCTTTTTTTCATATAAAAGTAGCCCTTTATTTACTCTTATTTAGGGTTTATAGACCAATTGACTCCCATGGTCTTTGGCAGATATTTTGACACTTTTTAACTGGTCCTTATATAGATACCAGTGGAATGGAAGAACAGGAAAAGGAAAAGAGACGTCTTGTGATAGAGAAGTTCCAGAAAGCACCTTTTGAAGAAATAGCAGCACAGTGTGAATCTAAAGTGAGTGCATCTTTGGGGAAAGGCTCTTTGGAACTCATTCTAGCCCCTGGCTTGGTGGGCCCAAGCTTTAGGCATATCAAGGCCCCAGCCTCTGAAGGCAGAGCTGTTAAACTAATGAATGTCCTTCTGTGATGATGCTGATGGGTGTGACAGGTCCTAAGCTGGATGTTAATGGCTGTCATACTTTGCTGTTCTCTTCTGTTGTGTTTCCAGTGGTTTTCAGTGATTTTGCTATGGGTATTTTGTTATATGTGTTCCAGTGTATGGCTGAGGTACTTGAAAGGCATGGGGATAGGGAGAAGACCTGCATTAAATTCTAATACATACTGCAGAGTGGAGGGAGCATTAAAACAACCTGTATGTCAGCCTCATAGTTACTGTGTGCTGTGTCTACTGGGTGGCAGGAAACATGTATCTGTAACATTTTTCTCCTTTGCAGGCAAATTTGCTTCATGATAGACTTGCTCAAATATTGGAGCTCACCATACGGTAAGCTTTTTGTTAACATAGCAATAACAACACAGAAACCAGCAAAGCTATGCTTGGCTGTGCATGTTTTTCAGCAGATTTGCACTGGCCAAAAGTAATAATCTGACTGGAAACCCTTTGTCTCTGTTCTCACTCTCGGGGTAGTCTGAGAAATTTCTTGTCCACTTATTTCCTGGGATTTCTAGCTTTCTCTTTTAGACTGTCCTTTCCTCCATGGAGGCCCTCGAAGAACATCTGAGTGATTTGGAAGACCCAATTCTAATGTTGTATTTAATGAGGAAATCACTCATATTTAGCCATTTTGTTACCCACTCCATCCATAGCTTAATATGCTTCCATCCAGGGCAGTAGCACCGCTACCCGTATGGATAGTCATTTCATTCATTGGCTTTCCTTGAGCTTTCCTATGTCCTTTCAACTTATTATAAGAATTATACTCCAAAGTATACAATATATCACCACTGTTGGTCATTCTGAGTCTGTCTCTTCTGAAGTAATTCAGCCTAAGAAGATAAAAAGGCTCTCTCTAGGCCCTGAAGAGAGGAGCTACCACATGGTCTCAAGTTGACATCAGTGTGGAAATTGGCCTTTTGGTAAGGTAGCCCAGTATAGGACACACAGAGCTTTGCTTCTGAATTTTTGTTTTCTACATCAGCTAAGTCTTTTCTCTTTTGACTTGACCAGTTAAGTCCCCCCCCCCCCCTTTTTTTCATCAAGTCTGTATCTCACGTCAGGGAGGGACTGGTGAACACTGTGGTCCTCTGCTAAGTCTTTTCTCTTTTGACTTGACCAATTAAGTCCCCCTCTTTTTTTTTCATCAAGTCTGTATCTCACGTCAGGGAGGAATGGTGAACACGGTGGTCCACTGCTAAGTCTTTTCTCTTTTGACTTGACCAATTAAGTCCCCCCCTTTTTTCTCATCAAGTCTGTATCTCATGTCAGGGAGGACTGGTGAACACCGTGGTCCACTGCTAAGTCTTTTCTCTTTTGACTTG
>CAJQZJ010004888.1:14187599-14226760 GCA_907164525.1 Lophiomys imhausi
TTTTCTCATCAAGTCTGTATCTCACGTCAGGGAGGACTGGTGAACACCGTGGTCCACTGCTAAGTCTTTTCTCTTTTGACTTGACCAGTTAAGTCCTCCCCTTTTTTTTCATCAAGTCTGTATCTCACGTCAGGGAGGACTGGTGAACACCGTGCTCCACTGCTAAGTCTTTTCTCTTTTGACTTGACCAGTTAAGTCCTCCCCTTTTTTCTCATCAAGTCTGTATCTCATGTCAGGGAGGACTGGTGAACACCGTGGTCCACTGCTAAGTCTTTTCTCTTTTGACTTGACCAGTTAAATCCTCCCCTTTTTTCTCATCAAGTCTGTATCTCATGTCAGGGAGGACTGGTGAACACCGTGGTCCACTGCTAAGTCTTTTCTCTTTTGACTTGACCAGTTAAATCCTCCCCTTTTTTCTCATCAAGTCTGTATCTCATGTCAGGGAGGACTGGTGAACACCATGGTCCACTGCTAAGTCTTTTCTCTTTTGACTTGACCAGTTAAGTCCTCCCCTTTTTTCTCATCAATTCTGTATCTCATGTCAGGGAGGACTGGTGAACACCGTGGTCCACTTGACTTGTTTTTATTTTGCTTTGTTTTCTGCTTTCACATGTAAGACACACTTTATCACCATCACATTTCTCACCATTTTATTGTTGCTAAGAAGAGAATTGCTCATTTATAGAAGTTCAGAAGAGAAGTGGACTAGAATATAAAATGTGCTATGGACATTCTTTTCAGAGAAAAGTAGCAAATATGGAACATTTAAAACTGCCAGTTAGGCCGGGCGGTGGTGGCGCACGCCTTTAATCCCAGCACTTGGGAGGCAGAGGCAGGCGGATCTTTGTGAGTTCGAGGCCAGCTTGGTCTACAAAAGCGAGTCCAGGACAGCCAGAGATATTCAGAGAAACCCTGTCTCGAAAAACCAAAAAAAAAAAAAAAAACTGCCAGTTAAAATTTAGATACCTGCTGTGTACTTGGCCTTAGGCTGCGTACTTTAAGTCAGTTATTCCTGCTGTCAGCACAGCCATGAAAAGTAAGTAAATCCTGTTTCTTTCAGTTTGTAGCTAAAGATACCAGAACTAGAGAAGTAACATAACTTGCTGGTCTTGTACTTAGAGACAGACAATTAGAATCCATACCCTGTGTTCTCAAGTGGACTAGAGATCACCGTGTTACTTTGGGTCACATTTGAGTGGCTTTAAAATTTAAGAACAGCATTCTAGTTTTTATCTTCTTGATACCATGAATTCGTCTGAGCTATGTCTGAACACTTGGTGGTGGCTAATATTTAGCAACACTTGGAGTGTCCCAGACATTGTACTGGGTGCAATATTTCAGTAGTAATCCATCCATGGCAGCCTCTTTGGAAGAAGTTTTTGGTCAGGCTATGAATACAGAGAGGCTGAAAGTATGCTTTCGTGCATCATAGGCTTTCAGGCCTTTCTGTACATTTCTCCTGTTTGTCTGGTCAGCCAGTGAAGAGAGTTTGTGCTCTGCAAAAATGAAGCCAAACAATGTTATACCCCGGTCCCTGTTTTTTTTCTTTGTTTTGTTTTGTTTTGTTTAATTCACCAGGGCTTAGGTATAGGTACAGAGGAGAAAAGAGAGAATTGCAAAGCATCTGTAAAAGAACAGCAGCAGCAGACATGACCAGTTATGGACCCTACACATAGGCCATCAGAGATTACAGGAGTGCGCATGCTGCAGCAGAGACTCGGCTGTCCTCACTTCTGTTTCCTGCCTTTGTTTACTGGACCCACCCTGCACTGTACTCTCTTTACACTGTCATAATGATGAACTTTAACATTTATTCAAGTATTAAAGCATTGTAATTGAGAAAGTGGAAATGCAAAAATGATGTAGAAGATTTAAATGGTGTCAATGGCTTTAATGGCCTCTAAGAGAGCACAAATGAGGCTTCATAATGTGGCTGCCAGCCAGCCACCTGACTGCCACACACTCATTCTCACACCACATCCCCAGCAGCTGTCTTGATCTTTCTCTGAAGTTTCCTATTGCTTGTTCTTTAACTTTTGAGTAATGAAAATATGTATTATCTTTATCATGCTGTGGTTTACCTGTGTGTACACATGTCATTTTATTAAATAACACACTTAAGATCTATGCATTTCACTCTAAAAATAATCCATTAATAAAACATTAAAGTTGTTAAAAATACTGGAACATTGCAAAAATTATTTGCTAGAACAGTGTATCATGGAAATATGAAAAAACAGCTGCATGATATAGTTAAGGGCAGTTCAGAATTAAAGATAATTATATGAAGCTAATGCTAGTGGAAATTATTAATTAGTAAAAATATTGATAACTATAGAATACTATTTAACACAGACTATGAAATAACTGTAAATTTGAGTTATACTTAATATTTATATATAGAAAACTCATACCGTGTCCTTTTTAAAGCATTTGTGTGTTTTTGTATATGTGTGGCATAGGGCTGGAGCTCGGCGGAATACTTTCAAGTGTAGGTACTCCCCTACCATGTTGGTTCCCAGGCTTGACCCTCCCCCTCCCCGGCACCAGACTTGGAGACAGCTACCTTTTACCACTGAGCTATTTTGCTTCCCCTCAAACTTTGTTCTTGAATAATAAATTGATGTCATAAAGAAAACAGCTCTATACAGATAGCCCATTATTTTAGTCAAAATGTAGTTATTAATTTATCCTTAAAGAAAATCCTTTGGCCACCTGGAAGAGTTCTTGTGCAAGAGGAGATAGGCAAATGCAGTAGGAGAAGGAACAATCAAAGACCCCACCTACTCCAAGAAAAGCATGATAGATCTTGTTTTGTTTTTATTATTAATTTATTGATTTTTTTTACTTTTTTGAGACACCGTCTCCCTGTAGGGTCTGGCTGTTGTTGCTCACAGAGAACCATCTGCCTTTGCCTCCTGACTGCTGGGATTAAAAGCATGTACCATAAAGCCTAGCCTTGTTGGCATTTTGAACAGATTGGGTTTATGTAGAAATAGGTACAGTACAGAAAAACTGAGATATAAAAGTATGCATGACAAGGATAAGCTTTTAGATTCCCAAGGAAAACAGTTGTTAAGTTACTCTTATGTAGGCCAAAGATGGCATGTCAGTGAGAGCAGCAAGGGCATTCCTCCTGCTCGTCTACAAGAGAAAGGCAACCTTTTGTGTATCGGATCATATACAGCAGGATGTGTTGAGAGATGTGTGTGTGTGTGTGTGTGTGCGCGCGCGCGCGCGCATGCGTGCACATGTGGTCTTTGTTAACTGAAAGAATTGAGAATTAAATAATGGATTAGTAAAAACCCTATATGACAAAAAATTAATTTCCTAAATTGGTGTATCTGGGAAAGAATACAGTCAGTGAATTCATGAGTATATTTATTTAAAGAATGTCTGTAAATAACAATAGCTCAAAAATCAAAAATAATAATAGGAATAGATTCCTTCTTGCTTTCCAGGTTAGCAAGGATTGCCTCCTTGCTATCCTTGCTAAACCACTATAAATTTCCACTGTTGTCACAATACATACCAAGTGAATCTACTCAGAGTCAGAAACTCTTACAAGTCTCTAGACCACAGATATATATATATATATGTATATATATATATATATATATACATATATATATATATGATTTATAATGAAAATGAACCTATATTTATTTTTCCAGTAGGTAAAATATCTCTATATGACAAAATACCACACTACCATAAAACTAATAGGCATGAAGATAGATTTTGTGAAACAGAGTAGCTCATAAAAATGCACAGTTTAATACACACACACACACACACACACACACACACAAGAACAAGGCCTATTTTGGACTTAAAACAGCCAGCATCCCTATCTTTGCCTACACAGTGTTATAGCTGGCCTGCACCTACACTGCACCTACACTCCTCAATTAAGGAACCTTATGATGCTGTTCGCAGGCAGTGGTTGAATACTGTAAATGTACCTGCTGATAGCACCATGTTCTTCTTTTACAGCCCTCCTCCCAGTCCATCTGGAACACTGACCATTACTTCTGGTCATGCCCAATACCAGTCTGTCCCAGTCTATGAGATGAAGTTTCCAGATTTGTGTGTTTATTGACTGGCTCATGAAGACTACAGCATTTGAAAGGACCTTAAAACCTGGAAAACAAGGCCAAGATGAATTTTCAGGATTTACGTAATGCTCACTGATGTGTCCTGAAATGTGATAGGATTTATCTGTAACCAATACTTGTCATACTGTATTAGAAGTTTAGGGACTCTGATTTAGAGTACTTCTGAAGATAGAGTTAGGCCACATTAATTTGTTTTGAGGTTCCTGTTATCTTTAAGACTGAACATATATTGCTTTCACATTTTGCCATTGTTAAACAGGATATTTTAAACTTTGCACAAACATGATTTTTTTTAAAAAAGACTGAAAATGTGTGAAGTGTCTGATGTATTTCTTAAGTGTCTGCACAACTGCTTAGAAATGGATTGCTTTTGTTTTCTTTTCTTCAAAAGTAAATATATTCCTGATTGTGGGTTTTCAAATTTTCTCATGCTTTCTAAACCCATGCTCCAGATGGACTGTGTAGACATCCCTTCAGTCCTCCATAGTAGCATGTGGCAGGCATTCCTAGGGTGTCAGTGATAGAAAACATCTACTGAATAGTAATCCCACCTAGGTCTCCATCTGGAAACTGTCCAAGCCTTACTAGTCTTGTGATACTGTGTTTTTTGCTTAAAATTGAGCCCTTGAGCGCCTTAGAGGTCTCTCTTGGAGTACGGAAGGTATAGTGTTTTTCACACATGATGTGTTAGTTTACAGACTGCGCTTTGAAACTGTAGTTGTATTTTGCTGTGACTAAATTAAATGAAATATATATTTACTATAGAAAAGAAAGACATTTAAAACAGCTACCTGTCACCTGTGCAGAGTCTATACATTTCAATTTTAATGAATTAATTTACACTTTATATTGTACATTGTCTCTTCATAGTAAAAATTTTCCCCAGTGAACCTTTTAATTTGTAAGATTTGAACCAAAACTTGTGTGTATCTCTATTGAAGATTAGTTACGTACTTCAAAATGGTGTGTTTGTTCTTTCTAAGGTTTGTGACTGTGAACTGCCTTTATTTCAGCTTGTGAGACTGCAAGGGTAGTATGTGCTGTACATGCTGTGAACACCGCCACATGCTGAACATAAGCATTCTGCAGTTAGAAAATTCTCTTAGCACAGTTTGTGGAATCACTCTGTATAACTCTACCTTTTCAAATTTAGTCTCTTTTTTTTTTACATAAAACAGTATTCCTATCAAAAATTATAGCTAAAGAAATAATTCAGTTTTAGTTTTGTTTTGGTTTGAAAAAATAGGATGAAAAGTAGGGTGTTTTAGGTTGTTTGGACACCTTTAGTACAGAAAGGGGACGGGAGGATTAACATAGACAGGCATGCCCAAAAGTTTGAATATTTACAACAGAGTAAAACATCTTGAAGAGGGTCCATTTGCTGTAACCTCTGACAAGACAGGCTGGCTGCTGATTAAGTGTAGATCCACCATACCATGTCCTCAGAGAGACAGTGCCCTGCTCCAGCTCTTACTATAGCTTCCACTCACACTGGGGTACATGTGTCACCAGTTAATGTTTATGCATTTTTGTTTCCCTTTTTTCTTCTTCATTTTAAAAGAAGAATATTCTTTGGCTGCATTTAAAATCTAAACAGGGGGACATGCAAAACAATCATCCACTTGGATGCCATTTTATAAATTAACACTGTGTGCTTTTGTATGGAAAAATATATAATTTAATAGTATAAAAAAGATATATATTCACTTGCTTTCATGTAGAACAGGCTTTGCTGTACAGAATTTTATGTTTCTTAGTGATTTTAAAAGGTGTGCTTTGCATGCAAAGGAAAACCATTTCAATTAGTCTTTTGTCATAGCTTTACCTTGGCTTTTAAAAACTGTTGGTTTGAGTTTTGTTACTCTTAAACCACAGTACACTTCTGGGTGTTTTAGGTCCAGAAGACTAAACTGGTCTTGTTGACAAAGTTTCCCTAGGCAGTGGATGTTTCTCTGTATGACTCGTCCACATTTGCAGGGATTGCATTTGGGCAGGTGTGCAGGCTGTGTTTCAGCTCGTTCAGGTACTGAATCTTCAGGACTTGCTGAGGTTCATTGCATTGCTCTATTTTGCCAGGTACGTGATATTCAAATCATTTATTATTCTCCTTGTCTTGTGTGACACTGAACAGTTCATTTAAATGTTCCTCCTATGCTTGTGATCCTTGTGTGTCTGGCTGCTTACAGTTTCACTGAACTGCCTGAGCTTTCAAATTAATTCTCTCACTCTCTTTCCCTCCACCCTCCTTTAGGACTCATTGCCTTTAGAGTAATACCACCCTTAACCAGCAGTTTAACTCCTCGCTCCCTCAAAGGGGACTCATTTGTCTCACTAGTGCTTATACATGTATTACTGTAATGAAATGAGTTTTATAAATGTAAAATTTCATTGTGCAATCATATGTAAGCAATAAAACAAAAACCGCATCTCTTGTGTATAAGTGTATTTTTATTGTAGCATTATGTGTGTGAAATTAAACTTCTTCAACATTTGACTTAGTGAAAGTCAACTTACTGGGTATATTCTTCCCCATGTATATGAGAATCATCAGAATCATAATTTAAGAACATGAAGAGACCCTAGGTTAAGCCTACTGGTTGCCTCACACAGTTGCCATCTCCTTGTTAGCCTTGATGACTTCCCACTACACCTCCTTGTTCTACAAATTACACAATGCCTCTCAACAAATGAAGATGTGTTCTAGTACCTTGTGCTATCCTGGACTTAGTCTGCCCTGCAGAGCTAACCTGCCAGCTGTAGTTCCATGACCCTCTTGAATTAGCCACTATGACACAGTGACATTCCTGGACTTAGTCTGCCCTGCAGAGCTAACCTGCCAGCTGTAGTTCCATGACCCTCTTGAATTAGCCACTATGACACAGTGTCATTCCTGGACTTAGTCTGCCCTGCAGAGCTAACCTGCCAGCTGTAGTTCCATGACCCTCTTGAATTAGCCACTATGACACAGTGACAGGAGCTTGGGATCTGGTTCAAATCTAACCCAAGCTCCTGGCTAAGCAATCAAAGATAAGTGATTGATCAGTCATCTGTGAAATGAGAACAGTATGATCTGCCCTTGAAGCTTAGCTGTGAGGTGAGTGAACCACTGGGTCATGCCTTTTGCATGGTAAATATTAATGACAATCTTCCTTGGGGTCTAGTGTTCCCTGAAACTACTTCCAAAAGTAATACCTTCATATAAACTTGTCACAGACTGCCTTGGGGAAACCTGGGCACTGTCTTCCTTATGAAGCATGAGACTGCCACTGTGTCAGCTTCGTAGTTCTAGGACAGTCATTCCGCATCTCTGACCCTGTTCCCACTGATGCACTAAGAGTACTGTATGAATGCTGCCCCAGGTTTTCCACTTTGACTTTGATCCTGTCTTCTGTCATGTAATATGAATTAGTGAAAAGCAAAGCCAGGATGTGAAGATACTGCATCTTGGTTAAGCTGTGTTCAGCCATTAGCTTATACTTGAGATAAAGCAGTGTCGTGTCTAGGCTTCCTCATAACAGCCAACGCCAAGGCTTATGTGCAGGTGTCACTTTGAGAAATGATCCCAGAGAACCTTAGCAGGGGAATGAACCATGAAATGGAAGGACAAAGCTAAGAGTCCTCTTTCTGAGTCAGCCATCACTGGTGCCTGGAGAGAGCTATCCTGGACATTCTAGAGAGTCAGTCTCAGAGCGCTGTACTTAAGACAGGAACGTAGGGAAACCATTTCCCCTTTGGTGTTTGTTCATTAACAAGGGTGGCCCTCCAGCACTTACCAGCATCTGGATACCATGTTTGTGAGTGCTCATCTACTGCCTAAAGACTCCTTACTGTCAGAAGTCATGTCAGAAACTCAGGAATCATAGGAACCACTATGTGGGCTCCCCTTCCATGAGGCAAGTTTGCCCAGCCGAAGTGAAATGGTCCTCAGAAGTATAAAGTGGGGATTAGAGGATGTGAAGTCAGACAAGGTATTAGTAATCTGTATGCTTAAGAAAAGGCCTAAGGCCAAGGATGCTGATGGGTGGTTTATCATGGTGATGGCTGTGCCACATAGCATGTCTCCTAACAAGGGGGGCACTGCCATCTTCATTAGTGGGTCATTGACAACCATGGACAGCCATACTCTCTTAGTTTTCAACAAAAGAAAGAAGTAGATTTTGGAGGTTAGGAAATCTGGCCCTTTCCCACAGTGATTCTGTTGTCACCTTTGCGAGTTACTCATGCACCAATACATCTGCAGAGGCAACTCTTAGACACGACACAAGCTATATGGTGTGGAGAATTTATTGAGCTTCCATAACGAACTACAGGAAGAAGAGAAGTACTGTCGTCTGCATTCATTCTCCAGACACTTTTGTTTGTGTGCTGACAAGTTTCAGGAGGCTTATGGGTAAGAAGCTGGCTGTCCCTTCTCCCTTGGAGCTAAGGCTTCTATGGACAGAGGACTGAGGGCCAAAGAGCCCAGGCAGCTCAGAACTACCAGCATGCAGCATCTTATCTTCCACTGAGGAGCCTGATCCTCAAAGGACCAGGAGGCTTCTCCAGAAATCTGCTTCTTAGGCTCTCCATCTGGGGTGTGGCTTCCTCACTATTCTCCTCAGAACTGGAGCCCACAGAAGCAGCCAAGTTTCCCTCAAGGATGCCGTCCTCACAGGACATGGGGTTGCCCTGGCATTCAGGTCGCTCTGGTGACTTGACGCTTTGGTTAAAGAAGGCAGAGGCCATGCACTCAGCTGCCATCTGATCACATGCACATAGTAGCTTCTCACATAGGCTGTGCCCCACACCTTAGCAAAAACAGAGAACCAGATGTTGAGACACTAGATAGGGAACATAAAGCCACTTTTCCAAACTCCGGCTTTCCTTTTCAGACCCCATCTTGCACAGCTCCTCTGGTATCTGGTGTGCACTATTCCTAACGGTCTAACCCTGAATGTAATGGTTCCTCCTGTTAGAAAGTAGCCCTTCCTGTTTCTCATCTAAGGCCAGTCTCCAGATTCACCTTGCACCCCTTGTTCCACCTCACTTTCTGTTTTTAAGTTCCTGCATACTCTACAATACCATGGAACACTCATGCCATCTCAGAACCTGTTAGCCTCTCCTGACCTCCTCCCAATTCTCTGTCTTCACTGCAGCTTCTAGAGTAAGCGCCCTCAACACCCCAAGACAACTTCACTACCTGTTGGCAGAGTGGCCACTGCCTGTTTTCCTACCAGGCTGTGAGCAATTTAAGGCAAGGGTCACACACATTCATTATGGCTACAATTTGAGTCTTAAATGCTCTCCAAAGGCTTGTTCAAAAGACCTGGTTTTAAGCGATGGGATTTAAGGTGACTGGTTCCTGAGTAAGTGAATTAATACATTAATGGATTTGTAATTGCATGGCATTAGGAGATGATAAAAGCAAGACAGTGGCACTAAGTGGAGAAAAACATGGTATGTGTGTGTGCGCGCGTGCGCGTGCGAGTGCCTGTGTGTATCTGTGTGTGCTCCATAAGGGTATATTTCATCCCTGGCCTACCTGGCCTCCATCCATCCATCTCCTCAACTGTTTGTTTCTCAGCCTCTACAAATTTAGCAGCTTTGCCTTAATGTTCTGCCTCCACACGAGCTCTTAGCAATAGGAGCAAAATTACCATGGACCGAACCCATAGGCCAAACTACATGTTTCTTTTGTTACAAGTTAATTATTCTCAAATATTTTGTCACAGTTATTTCCATAGTTCCCAATGAAGGCTTCTTGTCTAGGTGGAAAGCTGAATCAGTGAGTGGGTGGATGAGTGGGTGACATGTAAGCATCCCCATTGACTATGGTACAAGCAGAGTGTCATGGAGATCCACACGTTGTGCTTGGCATGGAGAATCAGCAGGTAGGACAATAGGTCCTTCCAGTTACTGCCCGAGTTAAAAATGAGGAGAAAGCCTTGCAGAGCACTTGCAGAGCTCCAGAGGAAGTATTTCCTTCTGAGCTACAGAGCAGCCCAGGGGAAGCACATCAAGTGCTGAGCCATGTGTCTATGGGAGCCAGTTTTAAGGGCACTTTGCCATGTGCTCAGGGCTGATGTGCACAAGAAGTGGGACTTTACACATTGTCTCTGTGGGGTATATGGGGAGGGGTGGAGCTGTGGGCTTAGGCACCTTCAACCAGAGCCACCCATGCCTCTTCATGACATTTCTTAGGTGATCAAATCCAGAGTAGGGTCTGCTTATTAGGAGAACGCAAAATACTTTAAAACCTCTGGGTAGCTAAGAGGAGGTTCCAGGTCTGAGGCAATGCTGTTTTCCAGCCCAGATCACAACTCTCCCACTTCCTCCTGCTTGACTGATTGGTGAGCATCATTTATTTCCTCTGTGTAGTAGAAAAATAATGGAGTTGCCTCCTAGGGTCGGTGTGAGGATTAACAGTGCCTTTCAAGGGCTTAGAACAGCCCACAGCATGGGCCAAATAGGCAAAGGTACTGAGATCAGTTAGCTTTGATGCTCAGACAACTGACTGGCTTTTTAAAATTCCTTCATCAATTGATGTATTTATGTATTTATTTATTTTAAACATTTATTTATTACTTCAAGTTACATCTCCATTACAGTTCCCTCCCTCCCCCCCCCCCCCGATCCCACTGTCCTACCCTTTACCCCCTCCCACCCATCCCATCCTTCAGGTGAGAGGTGCCTCCACTTATCAGCCCCCCTCAGTTCATTAGACACATGAGGTCTAAGAACGTCCTCTTGCACAGGGGACATACATCGCAGTTCCACTAGGGAGGAATGTTCCACTAACAGGTAACAAAGTCTATGTTCTTGTTCTTTTGGGTCTATTGATTCTAGGATGGTTATCCTGTACTATATGGCTAAAATCCATTTATAAGTGAATATATGCCATGTGGATCTTTCTGAGTCTGAGTTAGCTCACTCATGATGAGCTTTTCTAGTTCCATCCATTTGGTTGCCAATTGCATGATTTCCTTGTTTCTTATAGCTGAGTAGTATTCCATTGTGTAAATGTACCACAGTTTGTTTTGTTTTGTTTTTTAATCCATTCTTCAGTTGAAGGACATCTTGGTTGTTTCCAGTTTCTAGCTATTGAACATGAGCCCCTCATCATGGAAATGGATGTCAGAGCATATCTTGAAGGGAAGAACATGAGATTATGGTACAGATGAAGATGTGCTAGGGGAAGTAGTTGCAACTCGGCTCCATCCAGGATACAGACACAAAAACATAAGGACTCCAGATAGCCACCATACTTACACTTGGGTGTGTGATCTTCACATACTACAGATGACCGAGAACGCCTCCCGTGCAAGCAGCCCAGCTGTCTCACCTTCTCCAAACAGCAGTGATGGGACAAACAACACCTAAGACCAAGGAAACCTTTTATTTTCCAGAGTTCCCCACTGATCCAGGACCCTCCATGAGGTTTTTTTCCTCCACACTGCATGTAGTACTGAGATTTGCCAAGAACTCTTTTTTCAGAGTATGTAAGGCTGGCTAATACACATCTCAAAGGCTGTTCAGTTTGTGTACAGCACCAAGAGGATGCCTCTAACATAGCACCAACCCCATTGTGAATACCTTAATTTCTACATTTTCCTTTTCTTTATTATGACTCTTGATGGCAAATACACTCATCCCTGCACCTTTCCAGCAGATGGGAAAGCAGGGATTGTTTTTTTTTTTTCCAAGAAATATCTCTTTAGCTTGTACAATTGTTCCATGTCAATAAAGTGACCCTACTCCATCCAACCTTCTACAGAATAGAATACTTAGCTTAACATCCATAGGTCACCCCTTTAGCCCTCAACCTAAAAGAACATGGTAGCGATGAAGACCTGCATCCAGCACAGGTTCCAGCATAAAGCAGGGTCCCAGAAAACACAAGTGAATTGTATCAGTGTCTTGTGTTCAGATCCACCTATCTGGGTGATGAATCAGGATCTCCAGTGTCCAATTTGGCAGATTATGTCTGTAGAACACTTGGGAAGTTGCCAGTCAATAGAACTCTACAATTATTTCCTCGTGCTCAGGTTTTAGCTATCCACAGACGTTTAAAATCCACTGGACAGCTAAGAGGAGGTTTCAAGTCTAAGGCAAAGCTGTTCGTTAGCCCATACCCCAACTTTCCCACTTTATTCTGCCTTTCTCATGAGTGGTTTCCTCTGTGAAGTGGGAGAAATAATGGAGCTGCCTCCTTGGATTGATAAAAGGAGTAACTACGCCTTTCAAGCACTCCCTCCTGGAGACCACAGCCCAGCCAAGGGTGGTCAGACTTGTAACCTGTTCTTATCCACACCCCAGTTTTTCCAATTTTGTTGCCAGGAAATACCCCACCTCACATTCACATTACCCAATAGGTGAGATCAATGTCAGCCCCATTTTCAGTGACTGCTACAGTGGAGCCTTGCTGTCTTGCGTGTATATCTCCCTGAGTTACAGGGGGTGGGATGGAAAATGAACACAGCAGTTGTAATCTAAAACCAGTATAATTGGGGATCTTAAGTAATCCACATATTCATGAAAATCATCCATTTTGTGACTGCCATTCAAAGTTTCCACCTATAACTTTTGGGTTTTAATTTCTTCCTGTAGATGTCAGAAAGCCTTATTGACTTATTTTCCCAGCCACTCAAATTTCATATTTTGATGAAATACAGTGATTAGAAGGCACCTCCAAAATTGCCCTAACTTTTCTCTATGAGATTTAATGAGACATAGAGGTTGCTGCTGCCTATGGCTCTGTCTTCATTATCTCACTGAAGAGTTCTGTGTACTCTGAAATCTTGACACTATTCAAACTCCCTCTGCCATGGAGGACAGAGAGCATGCCGTGGAACCTCATTATGTAAACATATTTTTGATGCCACTGCAGCTTTAACTGCTACAGTTAAATTTTAAGTAGGATCATCTTGTTGGAGGTTTTTTTTTTGGGGGGAAAGGGGGGTTGGTAGGGGCTTGCCCTTGATTTTCTTCACTAGCAGTCTGAAGACTGTGCAGTAGAGAAAGAGGATTTACTGTTAGGGCTCA
The DNA here is from genome assembly GCA_907164525.1 of Lophiomys imhausi. Lineage (NCBI taxonomy): Eukaryota > Metazoa > Chordata > Mammalia > Rodentia > Muridae > Lophiomys > Lophiomys imhausi. Next base: position 14,200,739 of record CAJQZJ010004888.1, read on the forward strand.
GCACTACGATGGAGGAGAGGATGGGGGTAGATGGGTGGATGGGTGGATCAAGGGTGGGTGGATGGGTGGATGAAGGGTGGGTGGATGGGTGGATGGGTGGATGGGTGACCAAACTAGTAGTCTTCCAGATCCTATAAACTGTACTCTTGGAATATTCTTTCAACTCAGGGTGAATCCCACATAATTACTTATTTCATCTATATACTTTTGTCTAATTGCTTGTCTCTTTCATTGTAAAATCAACTCCTGGGCAGAAGATTTTTTTTCTGCTTTGTTTAATTATAATCATTTTAGTGTTTCGACTACCTTGCTTGATGCTTGCCATACAAAAAAGCTCCCAGAGATATGGGCTGAATGTGTATGTAAGTGAATAGATGTGTGTATGAAATCAACGAAATTCCCTGAAGAGTGGTGGTTATGAAATTTAGCAAATATACTTAAAAGTTGTTAAGAGTATAGATTAAGTGCTGCCTTCTTCTAAGTTCACCAAATGCAGACACTTATTCTCTATGTGGGCCAATGCACAAAAGTCAGTCTAGAGTCTTAGCAGGGTAGCCTGGTTGCAATGCAACATCAAGAGAGTCAGGTGCCAAATACATATGGACTGGGTTTTGGGAATATATGCTAAGCCATATAACTCCTATAATTGTGGCCTATTTATTTCTGTTGTTTTGTATTGTATTTATAGTTATAAGAGAAAGAAGCCGGGCGGTGGTGGCGCACGCCTTTAATCCCAGCACTTGGGAGGCAGAGGCAGGCGGATCTTTGTGAGTTCGAGGCCAGCCTGGTCTACAAAGCGAGTCCAGGACAGCCAGAGATATTCAGAGAAACCCTGTCTCGAAAAAACCAAAAAAAAAAAAAAAAAGAGAAAGAACCATTTGTTGGACTGAAAGGGGGAGCTGTTGGAGGGAAAAAGATATATCTTAAACTAAAAAAGAGGGGTAGAGGATGGGGGAGGTTGAGGGGGATAGGGGGGAGGGTGCGACTAGAGGGGGGAGTAGGGAGGAGATTGTGATTGAGATGTAACTTGAAAAAATAAAAAATAAATTATAAAAAAAAAAGAGATCTGGGCTGGAGAGATGGCTCAGCCGTTAAAGGCTAGGCTCACAACCAAAAATATAAAAAAAAGAGATCTGGCTCAGCCTGACTTGTCCCCTTACTAGGTGAATAGCTAACCTAAACTGCTCATCAGGAAAGTTGGTCTGTAATGTTATCATGCCACCCTAAGTTAGAACAGATGTCCAGAGCACACTCCTGGGGAGATTTGATATAAAGCCCAATGCAGACGAGGGCCCTTACAGAAGCTAGCAACCTCATTTGCCATTTGTGCACCACCCTTCCCCATCCATACCTATCCAGGGTGTCCCTTGGCTCTCCTCTTCCTTCTCTTCCACAGTAGCAGCCATAAGATTCAAATTCCTCTGGGCAGTGGGATGTTAGACAGAAGAGCATCTCTCCGAGCTGCAGCATGGTCTGCATGCTTTCCCCATGGCCCAGATGCAGAAAGGCCAATCTGTCACAGGCTAGTTAAGAACACAGACTCTCAGCAGAGATAGGGCAGAGTTCCAAAGATGAGTTATGTTCCACATTGTATAAGAATACTTCGGGAGGATCTCATATCACTACTCTTTTGTGCCTCATTCTCTTTGTTTCAGAGAACAGCTCTCCTTCAGCTTGGCTTCTGATGCTCTACTAAATTCCTTCTTAAATCTTCACAAAGAATGGGACTTGTCAGGATGGAAGATGCTCTGTGGACCACACCCTATTAAGAGCCTAGCTGCCTGCAATATCTTAGGTGTCCTCTTAGGCTTTCAGGACACATCATTCTAGCAAACCTGGTGGCTTTGTATTTCAAGGCCCTGGATTTTTTTTCTCTCACTTTGATTCTGTCTCTCTGTCTCTCCTCATACTCTTCCTCATTTGCCTACAACTTTCATATGCATTTCCCCCAGCTCTGCACTGGACATCAATGGAGGCTTGTCCAGGTATGTCCCACTGACTGGGGCTCTTCCCAATTGCAAGTCCTTTGGGGAGGCATTCAAGGGAAGAAAGAAAGGATGATCATCCGTATCCACATGTTTCACCTTTCTAGTTAACCACCCACACACAATGTGGATGCAGCCAAGATCCTGACTTCTAGGCCAGCCCAAGCATGGTTATGAGAGGACAGAGACAGGTGGAAAGAAAACACGTTCTTTCCTAGACTCAGCCTCAAAGCAGCTGAGGGGCAAAGGTAAGTTTTGCATCCTTGAGCCTTAAAGAGCTTGTCTAGTAAAGAGGTGGGAGTGATGTCTTCTAGTTGTACCAACAGGAGATGGTCACAATCTATAAGTTAGCATTAAAGTTTTTGTTAACAGCTAGATAAAAGATTCCAAGTATGGGGAGACCAGGCACTCCTGTATGCTGATTCTCACCTACCTTTTCTAGTTGTCTCCTGAGAACCATTGCCCACAGGTGATACTTCCAACTTCAGTGGTTTAATGCCAACAGAGCCATGGGTTGTACCTTTAGCTATGTCAACAATCTCTGAAGATCCTGAAAGTATACAACTTGATGGCTCAGAGCTAAAGAGTTACTCAGAAACATTTGCAGGTGAACATCTGGTCAAGGCCAAATGCAGACAGAGACACTCAGAACACAGACATATAAGGAGAGCACATATTGTGTTTGCAGACACAGAGGCAGATTCTTGGAGCCTCCTGAATTCTACATGATAATCACTCATTTTCCAGACTTAAAACTGACAAGAGCCTGGACTAGGCCATCTGCATGTCAGTTCATGGATGAGAACTGTGGTGATTTTTTGGGCCTGAGATTGTATTATGTTTATATTTGTACACCTTCCACAGGACCCATCTACATGTTCACAGCAAGTAAAGAAGCAAAGAGAAAGAAAAAGTAGGGTGACTCATGGCAAGCAGAGCTCCCCATTAAGCCCTTGAACCCTTGACTTTCTTGTTCAAATACTGCAGCTGCTTCTCAACCTATTTAAAATTATGCGAAGGTCTTTCAGGCAGCTTGCCAGACTGCCTAATTGCATTCTTTGCCCAGGAAAGCTCCCTGAGCCAAGGTCTGGTGGTTTGAATGAGAATGGCCCCATCTACAGGCTCATATATTTGAATACTTGGAACTGTTTGGGGAGGATTAGGTGTGGCCTTTAAGAGGAGGTGTGTTACTGGGGCCAAGCCTTTAGGTATCAACAGATTGGCACCATTTTGCATTCACTCTGATTCCTGGTTGCTGTTTGAAATGGGAGCTGTCATCGACTGCTCCAGCTGCCTACCATCTGCTCCTTCTACTCTGTCATCATGGATTCTAGCCCTCTGAAATTGTAAGCTCAAAATAAACTCTTTCTTTCTATAAGTTTTCTTGGTTGTGGTGTTTTATCACAGCAATAGGAAAGTAACTAATACATGAGGCTACTAAAAAATACCATAAATACTAAAAGTATCAGATTTTACATAATGGAATGGCAAGTGATTTTAAATGGGAAACTAAATGTAATTTCACAAACATGTCTTTACTTGAGAACTTCTCATTGCTTCCTGCTAATGTGACTTTTAATTCCACATGTATACTTTTTGGAGGAATATAGAGACATATTGTGGTCAATTCTTTTATTTAGGGTTTAGTCGGAGGCTCATTTGGAATGCATTGATTTAACAATCTTTTGTATATGCAAAGGCAGGGGGTGCCAAATATGCTTACCTGGACTTGATGTGGTTCTAGCAGCTTTTATATCTTGAAGATCTTGGACAGACTGTGCCCCTAAGGGAAGACAGGCAGAATGAGTGTCAACCTTACCCTATGTGCCTTGGTCTCCAGAGGCATAGCACTGGGCCTAGACTGACCAGACCCTCCTCCCACTGGGAGATTTCCTAGGACAGCTGATGCTATCAGGGTCACTAGGGGACCACTCCCCAGACATGCTTATTTATAATTGTCTCAAAAGTTTGCAAGTCAGGGGAATTTGCAGAAAGGCTTAAGACTATATTAGGCAGAAATGGGGGGGGGGGTACTGATAGAAAGAAATCATTTATTTAAACAAAGCAGTAAGTAGTCCAGAGGAGGGGAATTGCATGCTGCTGTTGGCTCTAGGACAGCAGTTGAGCTGAGGGTTTTTGTTGTTGTTGCTGTTGTTTTTGTTTTTGTGAGGTGAGTCCTTCTTAATTCTTGCAAAGCTCCTACTGTGTTCCAAATGATATGACAATAAGGACTTTGTTCTTCTGATTCATTTAATGGCAGCTCACAAGTAGAGGTCTGCTGCTCAACCCTCTTTCAGAGATGAGAAACCAGACATACATGAGAGTGAAGACACCCCTCAAAAATTACAAAGTAAGGTAGTGGTGGGATGAAAAGTCATGCCAGCTGAGGTGGAGACTCAGGCACTGTGTTAAGTTCCAATATCACGTCCCAGTGTACCATAAAGAAGAGAGATGCGACTAAACCAGGGTAAGGAAAAGGATGCACTGACTTCAGTGGAAAGTACTTGTGGGTCAAGACAATGGTAGTGTTTTATAAAACTCATGTTTTGAAGCTGACTCATGTGACACAGTTACACAGCACAGGGAAATCTGGACCACCCTCTCCTATGGCAGACTGCTCTTTTCAAAGCAAAACCTACCAGCTCAGACCCAAGGAGTTCTGAACTGGCATGTCCTGGGTGGGTGACACTACCCCCAGAGTTTCTCTTTCATGGGATAATAACAGGATTCCTGGGACAAGGGAGAATCTAGAGTGTGTGTCTGGTAACTGGTGCCTACACATGGGGACCTTCAGTGGTGGTACTTGCCCACCAACCGGAATCCATTTTACTTATTCATTCTGAGTAACTAACAAATAATTACTGTCAGTTGCTTGCACTCATTAATAAAGAAATGGTTGTTAGTCACCAGGAGCATGTCAGGTTAAGTCAGGTTCACCACCTAAAATTTGCCCTAGATATTTTTAGACTTGATGGTCATGCTTGCACTGAACTCAGAGCTAAGGCCAGGTCACCAAGTGTTTCTGGCTGAGTGACAGAAATTTTCAGATTCCTAAGCTTCAGTGTCCTACATATCCTGCAAGTGGGCATCATATTTCCCCTAGGGTCCTGTAGCCCCTGAAAAAGAGCACATGGATTTGGGCAGCATCTCTGCTCTGCCCAGCACCTCCCTCTTGGATAATTCTTCTGCTTACGTGTCCTGGAGAGTGTTGTCAGTCTGTCTCCTCTCATCTCAGCAGCCACTGTGGAAAGGAGACACTACTTTATTATGGATCAGGCTGAGCATGAGAGCAAAGCAGATTGGGAATAAGAACCAGGGAAAAAGGAAAATTCAGGTTCTCTGAAGGAGGGCTCTATAGAGTGACTGCACTGAGAGCTAGCCATACATTTAGTATGCCCACTAAATTTGGATTTCAGATGAGCAACACATAACTTCCTGGCATAAGTGTATCCCAAGCAAGACCCAGAGGACACATTAAAACATATGTGTTGTCTGTATGGACAAGCCTGCAGCTGTGCATCTTGATGAGCCTGCAGCATCATGTCTCTGATCCTCCAGAGGCGAAAACAGAGGCACAATAGAAAGCTGAGGGAGCAGGAAAGGGGTCTTAATGCGGGAAGGACCAGGACCTCTGGAATTACTCAGCTCTATAACAAAGCAGGTAGGGAACATCTGGGGGAGCTGATGTCATCAAGTCAGTATGGAGTGGCACAAATGGGAAAAGGGTGGTTGGGTCACATGTTCATTCACACTTACCTTCTCCTGACAGGGCCATCTGACTGGTGTCTGTGGGCTTTTCAGGAACCCCTGGGAAAAGAGCCTTTTTAACAGCAATGACACCACAATACATTGTAAAAATAAAATCACAAGGGCTCTAAGCTTGGCAGGCCAGGTGCTAAGGGGCCAAGGGAGGAAGGTTCTAAGAAAGGTGTCACCATGGAAGAGTTGTCCATTCTAGCTGAGAGTTCTCTGGCTCTCTTACTCCTCCAGGAGCATGGGTTTCCCAGTACTGCCCAACTTAGGACAAATCACAGCCACTGCTGGATTCTGGTGGAGGAAGAAGGCTATCTGAGACACAGGTAAAGGCAGCGAAGGGGTTATAGATCCTGAAGGTGTCCCAAAATGAAAAGATGTTCGCTAAGAAGACAGAGAAGAAAGAACAGAAGCACCTAAGAGTACTGAATGTGGAAGATACACAGAGATATATGGATTATACACATCCATATATATATATATATATATATATATATATATATATCTCCTACATTCATAAAAGTACATCCCCATACCCATGAATACATACACCTTCACACCTATATGTGCACCACATATGGCCATGCACACATGTCTGTACTATCTTCATATGCACACTCCCCACATATATCTACACAACTACACAGCAACACATACATTGTGACTTGCTCCTTAACAAAGCTACACAATTACTTCTTGGAAGGAGATCTGAGCCTGAGAAAAGGATAGATGAGATTCCAAAGTGACATTGGACCCATTCCCAGGTGCCTAATAGTTTTGGCAATGGGTAAAACTTGAAGAAACTCTGATGAGCAAGGAATGGCAGCAATTAAACTTGACTCTTATTTTTTCATAAGACTCATATTTTAGAGTAAGAATTATGACATATAAGAGTCCCCCAAAGGCTCACAAGATGAACAACCTGTCCTTCTAAAAGAGTTGCCTGAGTCAGGCTGTGCTTTCTGCTCAGGCTCTGGAGAGGTAAGGAGGAAGTGGTAAGGGAAAATAAGCAGAGTCCACACCACAGGGGCCTCAGTGGCCAGGAAGTCAAGAGTGGGAAGCATACTCATTTGAGCCTCAGTATTGCCCCAGTCCCATTGTGTAACAGTCCTGTGACTACACAGAGAGAAAGGACACGAATTCTGTAGCCTCACTGGATTAAATTCACAGCTGCCTACCAACAAATGTAGAGGTGACATTAGCACCTATTGATACTGGATATTTGTATTCGTCTCCAAACAAAGGGAGGCAGAATCACTGTCATCGGTGGCTTCAGTTTCTGTGAGCCAGCCACTGGACAAGACACCTGTACCAGCACCTACCATCACGGCTCCTCTACAGGTCAGAAAGAAACCAGCTCTGTTGGCAATTTACCTCTAGGCAGCAGTGTCACTGGCGCCTTCCCACTAGTTGTCTCTGCAAGGAAACACATGGGGATGAGGATAATAAGGCAGTAGGCTCAGAAGTTGTAGTTGGTATCTGAAGACACCCAGCCACACTCAGTCCCACTGCAGCTCTTGCCCACTGCTCAGCCCTAGGGTAGGGTTCAGATCCAGTTGTCCCACCTGGAGTCTGAGCCAGGCAGAAAGAAGCATCCAGAAAATTCAGGGAAGAGTTGATGCCAGACTGAGCCAAGCACTCAACAGCAGCCTTGTCACAGGTACACAGTAGGCGCTCACAGGGATCCTCAGACTCTGCATAGAGCAAGGTAGAAAGATCAAACTTGGAATCCCCCTAGGCAATGGTGGCTCTAACACAGGGCTCCTGATCTGCCCTCTTAAAACTTGCTCCCCCAGCAACTTTCTAACCAACCTGCAGGTGCCAAGCACACTATGTGTCTAAGATGCACAGTTCACCAGTCTGCTCTACTGGCTCGACCTGTATGCAGTGGGGGACTGCCCATATCCCTACATACTCTCTACCACAGTCTCCTGTCCACTTATGTCAGTGGCTCCCAGACTAGCCTTCCCATTTTTGTCATCCACTGTCATGAGAGATCCAGAATAAGGCAAGGGCTAGAGTAAGATGTGGAGAGTATATCAGTGGAGAGAGCACATATCTACCACACAAGAGGGCCTGGGTTCCATCCTTAGAGGTACAAAAAAATAAAAATAAAAGTAAAGCACTTCAATGGAAGTACATCTATTGGTTCAGAATTTCTCACTGACTTCCCAGAGTCACCTAGGAAGTGGTTTTCATTTGTCCCTGCCCATTTTGCTTTGGATGTCATCTTGTCCCACCACTCCCTTCTGTTCCCTACTCCACACCTCAAGCCTGTCATGTTCTGCATGGTCACTCTTCTTTGCCCACACCTAGAGTAAGAACTGCTTACTACTTCTTCAAATCTTTACTCAGATAAGTTTTTAATGCCCTTCTTGTTTAACCAGAGTACCACCTGCCCACCCACACCATCTCCCTGACTTTGTTTCCTCTATAACTACTGCCACCATCTAACACACTTGCAGTGTCCAGCTATCATTCTTTGAATGTGAAATGACCCCCTCATTTCATAAACAAACTCATGTGTTTAATTACCTGGTCCCTGGCTGATTGCATTGATTTGGGAGATTGTGGTACATTTAGAAAGCAGAGTCTTGCTAGGGGAAATGGGTCACTAGTTGAAAGTCACTGGTGGGGGGGGGGAAGCTTTGTGAACCACCATCCTCCAGGTGTGGCATGGATGTTTCCATTTTGAAATTAGAGCAATCATGATAATCCACACAAGACATTCATGAGATTAGGCTCATCAAAATCCCCCAGAGAGAAGGACCATTCATAAACCAGGGGCTCATGAGGTGGCACAGGAGAGCATTGGGAGACTTTCCAGAAGACCAGCAGTCACAAGAGGCCCTGTCTCTGCCTGCCCTGATACAGAAGCAGGTAAGAGTTGCTGGGTAAAGGAGCACCTGTAACTTGCCCATGCTCCTGTAGACCTCAATTAAACTCTAGTTGGTTCACCAACTAGACTTGGGTGGAATTATTCTTGAGTCAGTTGTTAGTTCTCTGTCAGGGGTAAACAGATGTTTATCCATCTCCCCAGAAAAAAAAATCCCCCCCCCAATAAGATAATAGTCTGGTCCTGCTTCTAGCCTGAGCTCTCTGTTTTCAGACTGATGCTATTCAACCAACTGCTTTGTTCTTCTGATGCGCTGGCAGCGACCTGCTTCCACTACTGTGCCTTCCTCATCACCATGAACAATACATATATACATACATACATATATATATATAAACTCTGATCCAGAAGCCAACTTAAACATTTCTAAGTTGCTAAGATATTTAAGATATTCTGTTAATATCTGTTAAGATAAACCTTTCTAAAATAGTCTGTCAAGGGGATGAGAAAAGTCAACTAATACAGTGACCATCCAGAGAACAGGCTAGGTAAGAAGGCCCCCCACATGGGTCCAGTGTTCTCACATGGGGGTGAGACTCAGTATCTACCCCAGTGCTTCCTCGGTGCCTCCCTGTGTCTTCTGTTAATGCTCCAGGTTCCACCATGCTTGATATCTGTACTAGGGAGTCACTGGGGCCTTGGTTCAAAGCCTGGCTCTGCAGGTGAGCACCTCTATGACTTTAGCCAGGTGGTTTAATCCCTCAGAGCTTTCCTTCTCTTGTATGAGAATTAAGAAAAATGGTTTCCATTAACAGGCTGTTGGGACAGAAAATCAGAGGTCCTGTGCATGAAGACCAAGTTCGACAGCGGGCACACAGGAGACAGGCTCTGTCTAGCACCTCGACCTGCTGTGCTCTCTCACCTGTCTTGCCCTTCGCCTATCTGACTTCTGCCAGGACTGCATAGACATGTGAAATAGTGTTCCTAGAGTCACATGGTAAATAAGGCAGTTTCACAGGAACACAACTTATGTACCCACCTCTGAAAAACAGCAGCCACCACAAGCCTGACCACTCACCTCTATTTCTACCTCCACACACGACAATGAGTTCTCACTGTACACCAGCCACTGCATTAACCATTTCTCAAGGAGGCTTAATTTAATTTTCATAATATCTCTTTGAAGGAGGGTTTCTCCTCCCCATTCTATAGCTAGAAGTTAAAGAGCTATTCCACTGTTACGCAGTGCATAATTAGCAAACTATTTGCCACTTACAACCTTCTGCAGTCACCACAAGTACAAGTTATAAATCAGATGATATTCCAATAAACTATTGCTTCAGTCAAAAAAAAAAAAAGCATTCATTGCAGATTACCTATATGGGAAACCACAAATGCATCGATCAACCAGTGCTGACAATGACACTGCTGATGGCCTTGATGGTGCTGGAGGACCACATGGACCACAATGGTAATTTCATTTCCCTGTTCTAGGAGGCCTGAGAATGCTCACCACATGTGATTTGCTTGTTGATGCAATCCACATCTGCACTGAGCTTGGCAGGGTCCTGGAGACAGTCCATCTCAAGAGCCTCTTCATAGCATCTGCGATGCTGGAAGCAGCAGCTGAGGCAGGTCAGGCAGGAGGATCAAGAGAGATGGTTAGGGTGCAGATGGGCAGGCATGCTGGGATCATCCCGACGTCTGTATGGTACCTGATCTGTTTCATAGACCACCTTGCTATTCTACATGCTTTGGATAGAAACATGCATCACCCTGATGCAATGTGCAGGTGTCTGTGGCCTGCCACATGGCCCTGGATCTCAGCTGGAGGACAAAGTGTGAAAATGGTCCAGAAAAAGGTAGAGATTGGCTTGTACCAGACTTTCTCTGAGCACTGTTTTTGGGTGCTACTCTTGCTATTGTTACTATAGTCCACATCCACCAGAGTTGGTGTTAATAGCAAAAGTCACCCCTCTCCATCTGCCACTGTCATTCTTTTTGGCCTCACGCAAGAGCTGACCTCTCTAAGAAATCCTCATTTGCTAGAGATGTCAAGGCAACTTTATTGCTTCCTTAAAATAGCCAGTGGTAATAAAGCTAAGGCTATTTCGTAAGGTAATTTTATACTCCTAAATAAAGAAACCAACATTGGAAATTAGCTATGGTAGAACCTATCTATCAAATCTGGACTGGAAAGGCAGAAAGATTACAAGTTTAAGACTAGCCCTGGGCTACATTAGAAACTCTTCTCCAAGAAGGAGGAGGAGGGTAGGGAAGAAAAGAGGGATTGGATGAAGAGAAGAAGAGTGCCATGAGGATGAGAACGAGGGGGTGGATTCACCTTTGAGTAATCAGGGTCAAGGTGAGAGGGACCCCAGCAACTATGCAGAAAACAGTAAGTGGAAAACATCAGTCAGTGAGCCAGAGAGCTTTTCAGTTTCTTGTATGTGGATTCCTGTGTGAGATACACAAGCTCTCTTACAGCACAGGTGGTTTCTGTATTGAAAATCTCTCTCTCTCTCTCTCTCTCTCTCTCTCTCTCTCTCTCTCTCTCCTGTCACATCCATGAGAGATATTTGAGAATGCTACATATGATAAGCAAGAGAAGACAGGGGAAAGGGAAAGAGCTTATGCTCTGTGGGTGAGTCATAGTAGTGTCTGTATGGAACACCTTGAATTATGTAAGGCAATGATATTAAAATGAATACCAAGCATAACATTTTAAGCAAATGTGCAGATTCTTCCACTGTTTGTGGACAGGACCTCCATGACCCAGGGGGTCAAGGGACTGCTGTGAGGTTACACAGTGAGATGTGACTGAGTATCTAGTATACACCAGTCCTGAGTAAAGTATAAACATAGGCTACAGTTAATGCAGACATAGGTTTCAGGGTGTTCCAAGACTTAAACCCACAATAAAATCTGAGCTCTAAAAGGCAGGAACTAAGGAAGTCTTTGGTTGTAAAGTCTGAAAACCTCAGACTTCAGGAGAGTGTGGGATTCATTGAGAAATCAAGTGTCTGAAGACGAGGGAAGGGAGACAGCCTTTCAGAGATGACTGGCTTACAGACTCCATGCTAGAAATATTTGTCTCTCTTACTATGGACAGAGTTGTGAATGGCTGTCCACCACCTTTCTCTGAGGACCTGGGACACAGGAAGAGAAAGAAAGAGATCTCCATATGTTCTATCAGCCTTGTTTTTCAAGTTTGGGATGCAGGGAGGTGCTGACTGGGGCTCTGCAACTGGACCAGTTCCATCAAGCACCAAGGATTTATCTTAGGCAAGTTATTTATCTCTTTTTCAAATCAACCTTATGAGTCTCATAATAAGAGCTGACACCTTTGAACACTCCAGGAATTGTTCTGAGCATTTACAATTAATGCTCCTCCAGTGAGCCTGCTGTGGGTGGCAAGTCTGAAGACCGGGGCCCAGACAGGAACTCAGTTCTGGGCTTGGGGAGAAATGGGTGTGGCACATAGGAAGCCACAATGGGAACCACAGGACTTGAAACTGGGCTGGCAAAGGAATTTCTAACATCAACACTTTTTTTGTAAGAGGGAATGAGGATGGTGTTTATTGCTGCTTTTGCCACAGCAGCTAACATTTGCTGAGCCTTAACCGTGTTCTGCCTGCTCTGAGCACTGGACTAGTGTAGTTCCTCTCACCCTCCCCTGAGTGCTGTGCAGTAGGCCTGATGATTACTGTGAACATTTACATAGGCAGACTCTGAGACACCCAACTCTATAACCTGGCCAAGGCCACCCAGCAAGGCGTCACTGATACTAAAAAGTTAAATGGCTTTCACAAAGCAGAAGAAGTCACTGGGGAGCATTGCAACAAAGAAAATATGCAGAAGTATGATGAACTTGGATCCATTTTTTTTCATCCTGCCGAAGGAGGATTCCTTGGAATTAAGAAAACGTCCATTTCAATAAACAGTTCCAGATGTTTTGGGAATCTAGGTGTGGAAGTTCAAGGTGGAAACAATCTGTCTTCCAGGGTATTTGGAAACACTCACCCTATTGACCGAACTGTACAAAGTAACTGAAATTAGATTCAGCCCAGCATTCCACCAGTGGCCCTTTGATCATTCTTTCTGGGTAGGAGACAGGAATGAATGACTCCTTTATTTATCTGACCTCTAGGTTCCTTGGGTGTTCAAACAATTAAATGAAACAGGAATGGGGGACTTGACAGGTGAATGTGTTCTCAGAAATGGCACTGGCTACAGAATCAGTCCTTTCCCATTCCAGTGTCAACTACCTGATCCTGGTCCCTAAAATGGAAAATGAGCCCTGTGGTCCAAAGGCAACTTGTATCTTCTCCTGTAGGTTTGAAAGTGGGAGATACTTTATTGTTTAATTGCAAAGCTATTATTCTATGTCAACCAAGAATGTATCCTTTTCATTCATCTGTTTTTAAGCTCTGAAAAAAGAACTGGAGGTTAATTACCTGGTCAGTCAGTGGGGTCACTAGTACTGGTAGCATAAAGAAAGACCATGGTGCACCCCCTTCTTAGAGGACATTGAGTGGAGTCCAGAAACTGACCCTGTGCTCACATTTGCTTGTGTAGCAGGTACAAGGAAGAAAAGCTCCCAGGTTTGGAGAACAGAGAACCAAGACAAATGGAAGAGGATGTCCTCTAAGGGGAAATGGCAGAGCAGGTAATGATCTGTCTAATATGGGGATTACAGAGAGATTCCTTCCTGCCTTCTCTGAGTCCACACAGATGAAAGAAAGCACATGCATGGCATTGGATTTGGGGCACAGGATAATGCCAGTGAGATAGGGTATTAATCATGGAGTAGAGTTGAGATTCAGGTTCAATTTTCTATTTCTGGGTGCTTTCTGTTGCTAATGCTGTTGCTATGGTTATAACCACTGTTACTTCTGTACTAGGACTATTCTTCCTTGCTGTGGCTGCTGCTATTACTACTATTACTTTAGTATTATTACTGTCAGTACTGATACTACTACAGCTACTTCACCATGGCCATTGCTACTAACATCCCTACTGCTACTACTTCTACAAGTCCAGTCTTGCTTCCATGGTTACTGATACTCTTGAGCTCTTCATAACTAGGCACAGTCACAGTGCCTTCAGCTTATATTTAGTCATTTAAGCCAAAATAATTACTCTGAAGTACGCATTGCAATTATCTCCATTTTTAAGGCAAAGAAAGTGGAACATAAACAAGTTGAGTAACTTGTCAGTAAGGAGCAGAGAACAGTAATTACTGTTCTGTGTATGTGGGAATAGGTGTAGAATTAATTTAATTGTGTTGGGTGCCATTTGTAGAAAGAATTAATTAAATTATTAACCAGTATTTATAATATATTTAATTGGGTGGCGGTTGTTAATCCTTAACCCGCCATTATAAATGAGCACACAGAGACTCCTGATGGATTTTAACAAACCAGGACCTGGACTGTGTAATCTTAGCCCATCTAAGCTCGCTCAAATACGACCCCATATAATATACGTACGTCCCTTTGGACTGCTATTCTCCACGCTATGCCAATGTTCCAGGCCACGTGGAATGATCATTTTAATCTGTCCCATCGTGTGTCTCCTTCTTCCTGCTCTTAGCTTCTTGTCCTTTTACTGGAGATTTCCCCTGGCTATTTCTACTTCTGGAGGCTTTTTTTCTACTTCATCGACTTGAAGCTTCTTCTACCCAAGATGTTCTCTGCTTCAGAAGCCCTCACCTTAGTCCTGCCTAACTCCTAACTCTGTCTTTCTTTGCCCAATATCAGGCCCCATTATTTATTCAACCAATCAGAGACAATGATTAGAAAACAAAGTAAAAGACAGCAAGTGGGACCAATTAATTAACATTTAGAATGCATAGCATCACCCCATCAATTCCCTCCTTTTGGCTTATAAAAAGGCTAATTTTTTAAAACTCATATAGTAAAAACAGTAAGAACAAATCTGAAACAATCAAGAAAACTATATATAAAATTATGCACATAATGTTTAGCCTATTTGAATCAGACAATTTTGTAGAAGAAAAAATATCATCTATCTATCCTGGTGTATCTAAAGTTATGAACCTAAATATTTTCTATCATAACCTATATTAAAGAAAAGAACATCATTCCACATGGCCTGGAACATCAGCATAGCATGGAGAATAATAGCCAAGGGGATGTATGTATATATGGGGGTCATTATTGGGGAATAGAATTAAGAGCTAGCTTAGGTGGGCTAAGATTGCACAATCCAGACCAAGGCTTGTTAAAATCTTCAGGTCTATGCATGTTCATTTATAATGGTGGGTTAAGGATTAACACCACTGACCAATTAACAATAATCTGACTACTGGTAAATAATTTAATTAGCCATTTTTCTACAAATGGCGACCAATGTAATTTAATTAATCATTTCTACACATAGGTAATAGTCCTTGAATTTGAACACACAGCAACAAATTTCCAAAATCAGCCAATAGTTCAGTTGGCCCTCCTATTCCCATACCTGTTGACCACACCCTTGTTAAAGCTTGCTTAATGATTTTAGGTTTCAGCTGTCAATCTTTCATTGTTACTCTTGGTACTTTGTTTAAGTGTGCAGTTCCTTGTCCATAGGGGTAGAGCACATCTTTAGGACCATATACATTTTCTTGCATTCTACACTTTGGCAGAAGCAGTGTTATGATTAAATTACATACAAGTATTCAGGGTCATTATTGTTTATGTTTATTGAAGTTTGAATAGCAACCTCTGTAGTTGCTTTTCCTCTAGTAGACAGAAATGCACTGGATAAGCACCCTGGGCTTCACCTAAATGTATCCTGAGTTTCTAGGACTAGGTTGGGCTCCGAGAATCTGCATTAAAACAAGAATCTTAGTGGTATTAATGCAGGGAAGCCAATCTTAGAGCAACCCTGCAATATAGTTTTGCTACGACAGAGGCTCTTGGTAACCACCTGCATCAACATCATTACTAGTTGCACTGCACTGTGAAGAGATGGGTACCAGTTACCCTCCAGTAGGTCACAGAATTAGATCTTTCCTGAGTGTCTCCTCCAGGTCTCTGTCTATATTTGGTCTATCCAAGTGTCACTAGGCTGCAGTGAGCTCACATGTATGTGGTTCATACTCACCTGTCAGACTCATCCACAGGCAACCCTTCCATCTCAAACCTGCAGGCACAGCCATAGTCTTCAAAGTCCCTGGGGCAGAGGCCAGCCACACACCTCATACTGTTCACAAACTGGAGCAGCAGAGGGAAGTTGGTGAAGACAGCCTGCAGCCAGGTGAAGTGGGAACCCAGGCAGTCTGTGGGTAAGAAAAGCAGGTCCTGGTGAGCACTGTGAACTTAAATGCAGGAGGAGCTCTGTCCCCTGGACTTCATGCATCCCTGACTGATGGGACGTCATGTGTATAGTCACTGCATGTTGTGCAATGAGCCAAAAGCAGGAGCATAGCCCCAGCCATGTTGTTACACCCACCTGATAGATACTGGTCTCATCCTTATTAATGACACTGAAAAATTCTCAGGAAGGTAAGCCTATTGCTTAGTTTCTGAGTGAATTTCACGATTATTTCCTGATGGTGACTGTAACACTATACCTCCATGCCAGTGACTGGGCTCTGGCTGAGCACATCTCCTAGATCTGGCTGAAAACGACTTAAGAGGGAGTTTGGATAAAACTACTGGGAAATATTTGCTTCCTGATACAGAAGTAAAAACATGTAAGAAAGTCCATTTGGGCCTGAGGAGGTGGCCCAGCTTCTAAACTGCTTGCATCTTAAGAATACAAATAGTGTCATCTGAGTATGATATATTTGTAATTCCACCCTCAGAAGTCAGAGCCAGTAGATCCCTAGAGCAAGCTGACTAGCCAGACGGTACCTACTGGTGAGCTCTGGGTTTAACCAAGTTAGCCTGAGTCAAAGAACAAGGTAGGGAGAAACTGAAGAAGAGCTCAGACATTCATATTGGGGCTCCACAGATATATGCACACATGTGCTGTAAACACTCATTTGTACCCCCAACACCTGCCAGTATGTCCACAAACACACCCACGTGTGAATATCACATGCATACATATGTGCAAAAAGAAAAGAAAATCCTTTTGAGCTCTACTTTTCTCCTTAAATGTGGATATACTGGCTAGAACTACTGCACCTACCCTGCAACCATGAGGGCCCAAGTTTAAAGTTGAAAAACTAGTATATCTGGGGAGGGCAGCAGTGGAGCAAGATAGTGCAAACCTGCAGGACTCTGCTATTTGTACACAGCTAGTGCACCCATCTTTGTCTCCTCAGACTATCTGCTCTGTGAGAGTGAGGACACCACAAGAACATGGTCCACACAATCAGTTAACCATGACTATAGGGGCTCACAGAGACTGAGTGACAATTGCAGAGCTTGAATGGGTCTGACCTAGGCTCTCTGTATATGTTATGGTTGTTTACCTTGGTTTTCTTGTGGGACTCCTAACAGTAAGAGTAGGTGGGTGTCTCTTTCTCTTTTGCTTGTTTTTGGGACCTTTTTCCTCTTATTGGATTGCCTCGTCCATCCTTAGTACAAGAAAGGTGTCTAGTCTTACTGAAACTTGATATGGCATTTTTGGTTATATCCATGGGTGGCCTGCTCATTTCTGAAGGGAAACTGAGGAGTGGATTTGAGAGAGAGGTGAGGTAGGGGGATGACCTGGGAGGAGAGGAGGGAGGGGGAGCTGTGGTTGGGATGTAACATGACAGAAGAATAAATAAAAAGGAAAAAATATAACATGTCTTTTGATCTGTGGAATTATTAGTTCACTGTTCGAATCTCCAGTGGCATGGTGACAAAACTATAAAATTGTAAGCCAGAGTAGAAAATAGAAAGGAAAGGCACATGAACACATGGTATTTGAGCATCTAGCCTGCACCAGAAACTGTACTAGATGTTTCCAATACCACAATAGTTCACATTGGTCATGCTTGTGATATATCACAAAGCTCTTGTCTTCAATGCTATAAACATCACAGAAATCTTTCCAGGTAGACACTGTTCTATTGCCTACCATGTTGGTGGTAAAGACACCAACGGTCAGAGACACGCTCAAGGCACCAGCTGATTATCTACCTTCAAGCATCTAGCACAGAAACTGTTAAAAAAAAAAAAAACTGCTCATGTCTGCTCTAAACTTCAGGCTTCATCTCCCCATCCTCTACTTGGCTATTCCATTCTGAAGGAGGTGATCCCATACTGTCACTCAGAGTGCTCAAGTCTACAGAAGGAACTGACGGGATAGAAGTGTGATCTGAGAACACCAGGCCCACCTGTCTACTCTGGTCTCTTTCAACCTCATTCAACCTTTCCTTCCCTTTCCTTGTTTTGTTTCCATGAAGTCTCACCAGCAAGTGAAAAATGACTCGGTGCTGTTGGAACACCTTCCTATAGTTTGTGTATAAATATGCACTTACAGGGATGCACATTTTCATTCAAAGACCTCTAGGGCACCTTCACTGGGTCATAGGGACCATGCCCATCTTCCTCTAACCAAAGAGCAGTCTCCAGTGGCCTTGCCTGGGCCAATCACAGTATAAAATTATTTGGTAGGCATTGATCATTTTTGGTAGTAGCAACCCTCATGATGTCCCAGTACTTGTATGACTGAAATGAAACACACAGGGATTATGTGACAGTCTTTAAAATCCTTAAGATTCACATGTACTTGGTAGTTGGGGAGAAGAAACCAAAGCACACTGGAATAGGAGACTAAGGTTTAGACATGAAAAATGTCTCCCTTCTAGTTTTGGGCAATCTACTGAACTCCCATGGGCTCAGCACCCACACTTGCACAACAGGGTTACCATTCCCTTTCCAGAACAAGGAAGTGAGTAAGATGAAGGCATATAATGACTCTCTGATGTACCTTGAACATCATCGCTACGCACTTAGGATGCCAGCCAGCCACATGTTGGCAGTTGGCTGAGGAGGCCAGGGAGATCAGATGCAGAGACCAAGACCCTAGTGATTTCTTAGAGCTTTCAACACCCACTCAGTCCTGACACTCGATGGATAAAAGCAACTTCAAATTTCACTTACCAAAAATTTCAGCCACACTTTCCACGTTCTTAAACACTCCACTGAAGAATGTGACATCTAAGTAGAAGGAAGACAAACATAAAGAGGCTTGGTTTGGCCTCTATTTATCTTTCTATCTAGAGAGATTAAACCTTTTCTCTGTTTCTAAGAACAAATTAAACCTTAAACTAACTTTCCTGTAATGTGGATTACTATGGAAACCAATACAGATGAAATTTGAGCAGTATTCCTAGGCAACTTGCTCACTTATTATAAACAAAAACAATGACTTCTAGATGGTACAGTATGTTTAAACTGAGAAGCGCTGTGGAGGATAAAGGCATGGCACCAAGTCATCATACCTATGAACAATATATTTAAGGTATCCAGTAGGGAAATGTGCAGTTATGACAGTTATCCCAGTGACAGGGACCCAATGTTCTCTACCAAAGAACAAACATTGGACCAGGACTCTGCGGTATGCCATCCATTTCTTTCTTACCAGGAAGCCTAGAGTGCATTTAAAAAATATTTTTCTTTTTTGAGATTATAATCACAGAATTTCCCTCTTGCCACTCCTCTCTCCAAATGGTCATATATACCCATCCTTGTTCTCTTTCAAATTCAAGGCCACTTTTGTTTTCATTAATTGTCACATGCAAACACTTTATTTTCAAGCTAATATTTAGGTCTCCACTGTAACCCTTAGCATTTGCTATCTTTCCTGGCTCTGTATTTCCACCGAAATGTGGATCAATTGAGAGAGCATTAGAGCAAGAGACATCAAGAGGAGAGGCTGGGTAGATGCTTTTGAGTATCATCTGAGTGATTACTTGTAGATGCTAAAGTAAGTTAGGATCCTGGGGTGAGTTCTAGAAGGGTTATTTTCTCGACAACATCCTAGACAACTTTTTACTTAGCTCCTGGCCAAAGGTCAAAGGATTCTTACTGATATTTTTTGACAGTCCTGGAGGCAATTCCTGGGGATTTGGGGTGTCCAGCACATGGCCCCCTGGAAGTAAATCAGAGATAGCAAAGTTAGCACAAACATTGCACTACCCCTTTCTGGGAAAAGACTGAGGGATGAAAATTAAGAAGACAATGAAGATAAC
Organism: Lophiomys imhausi; assembly: GCA_907164525.1. Taxonomy (NCBI): domain Eukaryota; kingdom Metazoa; phylum Chordata; class Mammalia; order Rodentia; family Muridae; genus Lophiomys; species Lophiomys imhausi. The sequence goes on from CAJQZJ010004888.1 coordinate 14,220,456, forward strand.
CCCCCAATTAAATCCTACATAGCTTTTTGCAACACTCATACAGTGCTCACTCTAGGTGGGTGTCAGAAAATAAAGAGGTGGCATGGAAACCCCTGGTGTTTCCTAGTGGTTGACATTAACTGTGGCATTCTGACTGGAGAGGAATAGACCTGGTAACTGGTTAGCTGTCCTTCTGTGAAAAGCCATCGTGTTATTTAGACTGACTGTTATCCAAAGGCTTCTGGAGATAAAGTACCAACATGAAGAAGTAAAGGCATAGATGAGACCTCAGCCCCCAAGGAATTCATAATTGGGGACAAGGCTACCCTCTGACTATTATGATTCAAATCTCTTTGATACAGGGTCAATAAACATTTTGATCCAACCAATATGATGTAGAACTGGCTCAGATTTCACAAATTCTTCAGCTGAGTTTGAAGACAATACCCTAAAAGCCTTGCCTTGAACCATGATGCCTAGAGGTGGATGACATGGCTGGGTGGGCACCATCTTGTCTATCCCATTGTGGCAGAAACATGGACGAACCTGAGATGCCTGATGGAATGTGATTGTCTGCAGACCCATCCTCTGAAGGCTCCTGTTCCAATTTTGCCTCAAAGATATAAAGCACGTGGTTTGCCTGAAGTTCCATGAAATAAAAAAATAAAGTGTGTGTGTATGTGTGTGTGTGTGTGTGTGTGTGTGTGTGTGTGCAAGTAAGTACAGGTGTCCATAGAGCCCAGAGACATTAGATTCCCAGGAGCTAGGGTTACAAGTAAAATGAGCCCATGGATGTAGGTATTGAGAACAGAGAACAGAACTCAGGTTCTCTGCAAGAGCAGTACATGCTTTCTCCCTATTTCAATATTTGTTATTCTATGATGGGTTTATACGCTTTTAACTGCTGGGCCATCTCCTTAGCCCCTGCCATGCAATCTTTCTTTCTTCACCAAGTTGACAAACTCAGGCTTGCAAGTTTGTTACTGTTTGGAAACCTCATTCATCTCAAAGCCATAAGAATCAGCCCTCAAGGAAGCACGGGAAATTCAGTCTGTTCGGGAAGATGCCCTGGTTGACCCTTTGCTTGATCCTGGTTTAGTCCCTGCTTGGATCAAAAAAATGCTTCCCAGATTTATGTCATTGGTACTAGGATTTGGGAGGTTCTCAGTGCCAGTGAGGAGATTGTCTTGTGTATGTAAGATGTTTAGGCAGGATCCCATTGGATGACAGTTATACTCAGCTAGTAGTACAGTGTGTGTGTGTGATGCCAGCAAAAAGAGAAAGGCTCTGTCATTTTGGTTTTCTGTCTCTCTTTCTGGCTGTCTGCATTGCAGTGCCTGGGATCAAACCCAGGGCCACACAGCTGGGCAAGTAGTGCACCATTGAACTACATCTCCTCTCTTGCCTCTCCCACCCCTTTATTACAAGGTTGCCTAAACACCATGTGCTTACAATGCTTCTCGCTCAGCCTTCTGCACAGCTGGGATTGCAGGTGTGTGCTGCCATGCCCAGCTTCTCCTGATAACCTCTTGACTAAGATTGGAGGGCTGCTGCTTCCAATGGTTTCTTATTTAGAGTCTTAGAGCCTGGCTGAGAAGGTGGCTAGCATTTGTTCTGGATCTGCTATGCCTGTGGCTTTTGAACACATTTTAACCTCTCTAGCCTGCCTGTTTTTCACCTTTAAGGATAAAACAGGAGCTAAAAATTTCCCATAGACCCTTCAAGATCAAGGGTCCAGTGCCCTCAATTTTCTGCCTGTTCCATTGATGACATCTGCTGATAGTGAGAGAAAGCCGGGCAGCAAGCCTGGCTTATAGCTATCAGATAAGTGTCAGTGAGTCCATAGGAGCCCTCTGAAAATGACCTGGAACAGCAAAGAATTTTTCAGATAAGAAAGAGACAAAAGTGAATAAGTTCAGCTATAGATCTCTGTGCTGTATTAGAGGGACCACAGCAGGCTGTTCCAGGTAGGACTTTGCCCCTCTGGGTCTCTATAGTCCAATTGCAGAACCTCCCTCCATTCTTCCCACATACTCTGGATCTTTGCACCATGTGTGGTCTCTGCTGAAAAGCCTTGACCTTGAATCTGTCTGGCCAAGCCTGCTCATCACATGAGGCACACAGTTCAAAGAGCGCCGTGGAGAAAACTTTCCTCACTCTGTCCCTTGGTCTCTGGATTCTTTGCCTATTTTCTGCTCTTCTGGCCTCCCAGCCCTCACCTGTAGCAATGGTAGTCTTTCCATGTTGATTCTCAAGACTTCTTTCCCCATGTATCCTTACAATGTTATTGTGGATCTCTTGAGGACAGGAGCCTCCTCATGACTGCTGTCCCAAGGCAGTTTACTGGACATACTAAGAAACAACTCATGTTTCCATGTGGATGGCAGTAGACTGTGAAGGATGGCTTGGAGGGAGATGAGGTAGAAGGCCCAGAACCCAGTTTATCTCAGGTGACAGGATTTGTTTTGGAGAGTGAAGATGCAAATCCTCCCTACTGCCCAAAGTCATAAATACATTGCCCCAAGGACAGGCAGAGAAGGAAGTAAGAGGAGTGGGTTTGAGGCTGGGCATCAGTAAAGAAACTGTCGAGACTATGTAGAAGTAGGGAGATCTGGGGCACAGTGAGAGGCCCAGTTGTGGCTCTGCCTTGGGCTCTGAAGAATGAGACACATGGCTTGAACCTTTCAAAGCTTGCTGCCAATCTGAAATCTGTATAAGAAAACATTCCAGTTTCAGACTAGTGGTTCAAATGAAAAATAATATGTTTTGCCATCTCCAAAAAACAAGCTCATAAAGTGTCATTAGTTTGGAGAGTGAAAGCAAAATACTTCACCTTGAGTGAAGGTAGGGCAGATCACTGGGGCTGTGAGAGGGCTGTATGTCTGGGAGCTGCAGGCACCAGCAGAGCACCTGTCTTCTAGGCTACATGAGTGGTTTCCATGGAGAGCGGATTCCTTCCTGTCTGGGATTGATGGGCTTTAGGGGTGTGCAGTGCCATGCAAAACACAGACTTGTGGTAGTAATGCTCAGGGCTTCCATTTCATTCAAGTCTTTGTCCTGCAACCTGAGTGAATTCTTCAGCATATGAACATTTGGCATAATCTCCAAACCTACTGCTTACTCCTGCAGAGACTGCTTAACTCTGACAGCCCTTGATGACGTTTTTCCTGTGATGTCTGCGCAAGCAGAGCTGCCTTCCTCCCTAGGGAGCAGGGCGTGGCTCATTGTCCAGACAGGTTAGTGAGGTATCCACATTGCTTACTTTGAGGTTCTTGACATCCACACAATTGCACTAGCAACTTAAAAAGCCATCCTGGATTTTACATTATTTGTTCTAGACACTGATTTACATCATGAAGGAAGTGCAGCCGGAGGTGGGGCAGGTATGGAGGGAGGGAGGGAGAGAGGGAGGACAAAAGAAGATCTGAGGCAGAATAACATTGATGCCAATTCATGTAAGCTGGTCGGGAGAGCCCTGTCAGGAACAGAGATGTCACTGTAGTTTGTCTGCATGGCTTGTCTAATTTCCCCAGGGCTGCAGGCTACTTGTTATCATTACCACTTTATAGACAATACACATGGAACTCAGTAATGAAGCAACACTGTCTGACTCAGCACACAAAGCTTTCCTCCATCTGGCCCATATCCCATCATGCCCTGCTGCAACCTTTATTCTGCAGTGCTGAGGCAACAAAGATCACCTGCCACTTCTCTTAGTTTGTTCTGTGTCTGGACTTGAGGCCCTGCTCTGGGTCCACTGCCTTTGTCATATTTCATAGTTCAACTTGAATTTTACAAAGCCCTACTTGACCCCAACCTGGACTGGGTAACAGCTTACATAGACAACCTTCTCCAATTGTGTATCTCCTCCATGTTGCAATAATCTACTTATACAATTTCTACACTATACTAGGAACTTGCTGAAAACAAGTACTATCATATACCACATACATACATTCAAATTTTGTTGACAATCTGAATTCTTTGTATAAAAAATTCAAATTTTAGACTACTAATTAAATTTAAATTAATATGATTTGCAATCTCTAGAAAACAAGCTTGCAAAGTATCAATAGTTTAGGGAGTGAAAAGCTGTATATGTATGTGATGTATGTTTATATATGTACATATATATGCATGTTTGTATATAAGTCTATCCTTTTGTATGAAGTTCTCTACTCACATATCTATATATACATGTGTGTGTGCGTGTGCATGTGTGTGTGTGCGTGTGTGTGTGTGTGTGTGTGTGTGTGTGTGTGTATGATGGACGTTATGTATATGAAAAAGAGAACACACAGGTTCCAGCATATTTGTTGTTAAATGAATGAATGAAATATAACAATTGAACCACACATTAAGTGGCCAATGAGATGTAACCTACTAGAATTATAAAATCCTCATGTAGAGACTTTCATTGTTTTTTGAGACAGGGTTTCACTGTGTAGCCCTGGCTACCTTGGAACTCTCTTTGTAGACCAGGCTGGCCTTGAACTCAGAGATCCACCTGTCTCTGCCTCCAGAGTGCTAGGATTAAAGGTGTGTGCGACTATCTCCCAGCTAGTGGCTTTTGGGGGTGAGTGGGAGTAGAGAACTTTAAAAAATAGTTTTACTTTATAAATGTGAATATTTTCCCTTATGTGTACCACATATGTGTACATTGTGGTACCCATGAAGATCAGAAAGAATATTTGATCCTCTGGAACTGGAGTTACAGATGGTTGTGAGCCACCAAATCCATGATGGGAACTAAACTCGGGTCCTCTGCAGGAACAACCAGTGCTCTTAACCATTGAGCCATCTCTGCAGTCCCTAAATCTATAACTTATATTGGCTTTTCTGAGGTACTTCTCCACAATAATGGGAAACTAACATGACCTATAAGTCATTTTGAATTTTTGCCCCAATGATCTCAGGGGCAGATAGAAATGGTGCCTCCCAGACAGTGGAAGCTTAGCTTGTTGAATGCTCTACGGCATCTACAGAAAGTTCTCACGCTTCCCGTCCTTCACATTCCCTGTAGCTCCTTCCAGCCCAAGAAACTTCAGGCAGTGTGCCAGCAGGCCAGGTTCCTGGGGACTCTGGACTCCTTAGACAGACTCTTCCTAGACTGCCTTGCCAGACTCTTCAGACCAAGCTTCAGCCTAGGATGTATGCTCTACCTGCCCCCATCACCCTTGCTGCAGAGCTGGACTTTCCTGCTTGCTGTTCCACTCCGTATGGTTGTTTCTTCTGATGACAGACTTTTGTGCCCATGATAAGGCCTCAGCCCTGCCTCTTGGAAGACATAGGCTAAACCATTTCTCTCAATCATCTGAAATGTCACTTTGAATTCTAGGATTTGGAAAGTTGGTTGGGTAGGCAACCCTATCTCAGTGGTGGCCAGACCCTACAGAACTGGGATTGTGGACAGCACACACTCAAATCACACACAAATCTGTGTGTTGATACTTCCGCTGTCTATGATTGTAATGTTTTCAAAGCCAAGTGTTTGTGTTTGAGAGCAAAAATCTCCCAGGGCACAATAAAAATATTTGTCAAATGATTCCTCATAATAGAGGGTGTCAATTTTCACTTCATTATTGAAATGAAGCAGTCAAGGAATAAAGGAGGTAAAAGAAAGCAACAATAGCAGAAGAAAATATTTATTGGTCACAATTTTATAGGAAAGATATATATATATGGTGCACATAAAAGGGGAAGCTTTGAGCAAAAGAAAATTTATAGAAAGAAGAAAGAGTTAGCTGTCAAGAAGAATTAGCTTTTAAAAATATCAAATCCTGATAAGAATGTTCAATCTTTAAAAAGCATACAAATGGAGGCCAGTTCTGTTTTAGAAGGAAGGCTTATCTTCAGGTGGGGAGCTGGAGTCCTCTCTCAAACGTTAGATTGCCATTACCATTTTCAACTTACATGCTTCTGGCCAGGCGCAAACCTCACATGTTCCATCTAATTACTTGGGTTTTGGCCAGCAAATGACACACATGAACAACACAAGGTGCCATCATCCCTGCTGTTTGAAGAAATGCCTGAAGAGCCTCTAAGAGGCAGTGTATAGGTTGAGAGTGTGTCTGAACAAGAGAAGACAAGGAACAAAGGTCAACAAGTGATGGGAGCCACCACGAAGGAAGGAAAGATGTCAGCTTGCACATTTACATGAACAAGAAGTTTGAGTGTCTTCAGTTTAGGTGGTGTGCAATGTTGGAAATGTTTGTCTTAGTAGTCCATATGCCCACAGAAGAGAAAAGAAGGTTGTCTTGTATCAGAAAGCCAGTGTGCCCAGGAATTAGTAAATTGGAATGGTATGTGCAGTGGCTCACAACTGG
>CAJQZJ010004888.1:14226770-14301244 GCA_907164525.1 Lophiomys imhausi
CCAGGAATTAGTAAATTGGAATGGTATGTGCAGTGGCTCACAACTGGAGGAGAAAGGAACTACATTCCCAGGTGGAGGGAATTTATCAACAAGACACTTTGGTTTTGGCCTACCTCTTTCTCCATTCTGCACCCTACCTAGTACTGTCAAGCCCTGGACAGGGTTTTCTTTTTTTAATTAATTATTTTTACAAACAATATATTTTGGTTGTATTATTTTCCCTTCACCAGGTCCTCCCAGCTCCAATCCACCTCTTCTCTCTCTCTCTTAAAAACCATAAAGCAAAAAAGCTAAGGTCAAAACAAACATGAAAAAAACCCAGTAAGACAAAAAATATCAAAACAACACACACACACACCACACATAAACATGGAGCCTTCTTTGCATTAGCTAGCTACTCCTTGGCACAGGGCCTGTCCTGAAGCATTTGATATGCTCAGTGACGCTACAATGGAGAAAACTGATTTTCCCTTTCCCAATAAAAATCACTCCCAAATAGCTTCTTGATTAAGGATGGGACTTAGTGTCCACTTCCCCTCCTCTCTGATGGGATTTTCTGAGCAAGGTTTTTAATAGTTAACATTAATTCTATAATTTAATACTGATACTTGATTCCCTTCACTCATTGGGCAGAGGAGGGAACAGGAACTGATAAGCCAGTCATCTAGAGGCCAACAAAAGTTCCCTGCATTTGTGTGAGGTTATGAAATGCTGAACTGGAAATACAATACTCACCCACACAGGCGACCATCAGCATACTGACCATGAGCAGCACAGTCATTGTGGCAGTGCAGAGGAAAAGGTGTAGGCATAGACTGGATCAGCAACCTGGGGACCAGGCCAGCAAAACACGACATGGATGCTTTTAGAAATCCCATATAAGAACCATCAGAAGCCTCATGCCTCCTTTGTGCCGAAGGTCCAAATTCTGAAAGGGTTTCTGCCCCAGCTTCAACACTAACTAGCCCTTTGACATGGAGAGATAATGTTCCATTATGGAAACTCGGCTTATCTCTCCATAGTTAACTGAGTTCATAGGCAGGGTGACTGCCTATGGTAAATTGACAGATTAGGTGTGTTCTCTCTGAAGACTTGGCAGTGTATTGTCCCTTCACTCATTTTGTCCACAAGCATTTACTGCAGACCTAGCATTAGGGATATGGGTTTGAGCCCTACACACCACTCCAGATAGGAATAAATCTGGTGACCACATGGTGGTGCTGCCTGCCAACAAACGGTCCTTTCCCTGTAGCATCACAATCTTTCTTTCCTTTGTTTGTTTTTTTTTTTTTTATAAGTACTTTATTTTTTTTTCTTCAAGTTACATCTCAGTCACAAACCCCTCCCTATTCCCCCTTCCTGTCCCACCCTTCCACCCTCTCCCCCCCCATCAGCTTCTCTTTTCATTCCAACAAATGGCTCTTTCTCTTATAACAGTAAATTCTATACAAAACAGCAGAATTAAATATGCCACATTTATGAGAGTTAAATGGCCCAGTATACCTTCCCAATGTCCAGTTCATACATATTTGGCCCCTGACTTTAACCTTCTACCTTCTAACCATCTCCATGAGTTTAAAGTTCTATAACTGACTTAGTTTTCATACTAACTTGCATCACTATTATAACCATCTTCTTAGATCTAGAATGCCCTCTTGATTCCTAAACAACTCAAAATTTAGCTATGAGACTCAAGCTGTCTATTCTTCAACCACCTCAGAGAGCTGAGAAGGATAAATATATCTGATTATATAGGAAGTGCAGGGCCTGCAGCTTCCAATACTAAGAAATGACAAACCAGTGACTACCTGGACAGTTCCCATTTTCTCTCCATACATTCCAGCATCAGTCTTCAGCCTTTTGGTCCTGTTTCTCTGACAGACATTTATTGTAGAGCAGGGATTGTGAAGGACTAACCTACCCTGTCTTGGCAGAGCTAGGCTGTCGACTTCCCTGCTACCAAGTTTTGTCCTTTTTGGACAGCAGTCTGTCTGCAGTTGAAGCAAGGAGTTTTTACATGCCAAGAGATAGGCTTGCCACTAATTCAACCATCTCACACTGCTGGAGATTCTTCGATGCTTTTCTTCTACTTGGAGTAGAATAGGGGGTGCTGTCAGGAGCTGATATGTCACGATATCAAAAAAAAAATCTTAATTTAAGACTAGAGTTACACGGAAAAGGGTGGTGAGGGTACACACCCTTAATTCCTTTGGTTTTTGAGCACTTGGATTTTCTGGTTGCTGTCCTAGGATGTCAATGGATATTCTCAGGGGCTGCACTGGGGACAAAGGAACAAGGTGGAAATGAATGTCCTGGATCCCTGCCACACTTTCACTGTAGTTTCTTGTGTTCAGATCACCAAGTATTTTGACTTCAATAGGCACCCTAATGCCCAACAACTATATAGTTAATAGAAGGCAGGCAATCAGAGGGATTTTAGAACAATGTTCTCCCTAGTTATAATCTGTTAAGCAGTAGACATGATTGGTTGACCTGTGCACATTCTGCTTTAGATCATGATCTTAGGACATTGTATGGATGAAGATATAGCAGGATCCAGGCTTCTGGATAGGGTTGTAGATGTTGTGCATTACACAGAGGTGTTTGGCCAAGAGGACATATAAAAACCCCCAAACAGCTAGGCTAGATTCTCAAGTGTGCCCTCTGCAGAGCCTCATTAACCTGGGAGCAGTGGCACTTTCTACGATGTTCTCTTCTTGAGGCAAAGGTGGTTTCCCACAGTTTAGGGGTTGCTATGCTGGGATCATCCTGCCTATGAACTCAGATAACAATAGAGAGTCCTGAGTGAGAAGTAAGTGGACTGTAAGATCTTTGGTTTGGGAACCTATCTCCAGCATGACCTCTAGTGGCTGCAAAATGAATGTGTGCTAAAGGAAAGAAAGTAAAAGGAGAGAGTTCTTGAAGCTCCTGCCTGGCCTAAGCACCCTCTAATAAGTAACTGCTGTCTAATTCTCCTTCAACAGAACACTCTTCTTGTAATCATCTTCTAAAACAGACAAGCTCTCAACATCCTCTCCCAGCACTTTGCAGCGAGTCAGGTTTGACTGTCTCTTCTTCAGGCTAAAGCCAGATTGAAATGAATGATGACATACGTCTCCCAAAGGATTGTGCAAAGGACTCCACTAGTGTGTAGCAAATGCCTTTCAAGGGGAGTGGAGGCTGGAGATCCCTTTTAAAGTCAAACTCTCAAGACTGAGGCCTCCATCCCTCTGGCAATCTATCTAGCAGTACCTAGTAACTATCTAACACTTACGGTATCTGATGGTGACTGCTAGCATCACCCAGGAGGGAAGGCTACAACATAGGAACTTGAAAGGGCCATGCATGGGTATCATCTAGTCTAACTGCAAGTTTTAAGATGAAGCCTTTGAAGCTTAGAGACTGATGAATTATGCCATAAAGGTATTGCTTCCCCTTGTGCCTTACTCCCAGCCCAGCACTGTTACAGTGGTAGCAGTGCCTTACCTGGTAGCTCTGGCAGGGTTAACTCTCCATCCCCAAACTGTGATAACTGAAGTACAAAAAGTGCTCCATGGCACCAGGGGTTTCAATTGCAGGAGCTGGCTGTGCTGCAACTGAAGGCTCATGCTGTTCTCTGTCCCCTGTTGGTGTCGAAGCCCTTCTTTGGGAAATAAAGTAGGTGGTCCAGTTAGAGCAGCCACCTGTGACCCAGGTCTCAGGAATGCACTCCTTAAGCTGTCCTGCTCTCAGGCTACATAAGCTTATGGCCATCGACTTCTACCTCCTAGGATATGTTTACAGGAGCACAAATGAGGAAAGCCTTTGGGTCATAGGCACAAATCCATCACTAGTTTATTTTAAGAAATAACTTATCAGAGAGGAGAGGAGTGAATGGGGAGTTGCTTTGTACATAATTTCAGTTGGGGAAGTGGAGATGATGATACAAAAACAAAAATTTACTTCACACAACTGTCCGCTGAAAATAAATAAGATAGTGAATATATATGTATATAAATAAATATATCTAATACTATACATTTACACATATACATACACACATGTATATATTGCAATACACACAGCAATATATATATACACACTATATATATTGTGTATATATATATATATAATATATATATATATAGTGTGTATATATATATATTGCTGAAGGAAAATCAGGACAGCAATTGTTTACTAGAAAGCTCTTTGTGTAGCAATCCAATCAGGATCTTCAAGAACTCACACCTTGTACTTCTTTCATTTAAGATAGTGTGTGTGTGTATGTTCATATTCTAATAAAAACATTTAATAGGTTATAAACTTGAGGAACTTGTTCCTTGCATTAATTGGATAATTCCTTATGTCAGGTGCCATACTAAGCATGCTCCATGCACTGTCTAGAAGACTTAAAAAAACAAGAATGTCTCCCTTTCCCAGTGAAGACTGAGGCTCAGTTAACTGCATTTAAAAATGGTACAGGCACAGGGGAAGCAAAGTGACTGCCAGACCCTGTACTTCAAACCATTAACCAATCTAACTCAAGTTTTTTCTCTGTGGATACTACTCTCAGCTTCCTGGTCAGCTACATGATCCAAAATAAGCAGCCTGCTAACTATTGTTAATTAATTAACAATTAAATGCTAAATAAGAAGCCCCAAAATTATTGTTACAATTCAGTCACAGGACCTATATCTTGAACCCTGAGGCTATCCTTTGTAGCCATCCCCCAGTAGAATCCTGTTCATCAGGCCACCTCCTGGTAACTAGTCCCATAACTACTGGACTGTATCTTAGAGCCAGACCATGCTGGGTGGGCTGGAGCAGCAGGGCTCTGTTGCTGGATGGATGTGGATGGAGCTCATTTTCCTGAGCACCGATTCATCTGAGACTCCTGAAACTGACCCAGGAGAGTCTTGTCACGGTTCACAAGGCAGGACCTCCATGCTCATAACCACCCACCCACATGAGGTGCCATGGGCACAGTTGTTGACCCACAGGTTTGTGGGACCCCTGCTGAAGCGGTGTGTGTGGTAGGGAGGTTGAGCGTGGGAGCTCCAGAAGCAGTTTAGCAAGTGCTGCCAAATTGGCACTGCATCTCCTCCTACAAGGACCTAGAGTGCCTTGGGAGTCCTGCAACATCCAGAAGTAATATCTAGGAGTCACACAGTGCTAAAGACTTCACCCTTCTTTCCTTCCCACACCTTATTCTCTTCCTGCTTAATCCTTTGCACCCATCCACTTGTCTTGCTCCTAGTTCTCTTATCTTTGTCTATTTCTCTCCCTTCTCCCACTCATTCTCCCTGTGTTCCTCCATCTATTTCTCCCATCTCCCTGGCCCTGCCTCCTTATCCTCCCCATTCTTCCTCCTCCTTCTTCTCTCTACCTCTTCATGCCATCACAAGATGTAGGTACCTACCATGAAGTGAAGCTCTACTCAAAGACCGTTGAATGATCCGATGAAGCTTGGCTTTAAGCAAATGGGGACAGAGTCTTTTATATCGCTGGTAAAGACCCCAGGTCATGTGAGCACCTTTCCCCACTCACACCAAGAGCTTGTTATGCATTCTGGCAGTTGGGCTGCATCAGAGGGGAGGAGGGATCATAATGCTATGTCTTGGCACAGGTAAAGGCTCTCTATTAAGTAGCCCCATCTTGAGCCCTATGAGGAGACCCAAGCTTTAATTAAAGAACAATGGCTGCCTTGTTCCACACACCGCACCCCACGGCAATATCTCAGAGGCTCTCTGATTATGTCTAAGGGTCAAAAGGGCGAAACTCTGGAGACAGAACGATGTTGAAAGTCATAGAGTCCCTTGCTAGGAAAAAGGCAGGCTTTGTCTTGCCTTGTCATTGCTACAGAAGATATGTTGGGTGACTCTTTAGAAGTCCCTGCTTAGACATGGGAATTTGATCTCTCTCATTTTGAAAATAGTTTTTTTTGTCCATGGTGTGGGGTACAGTCAAATTATGGTTTATAATCAAACATCCTAGGTTCTACTGCCAGTCCTAATGAGCTCCATCTTGGCTTCCATGTCTGTTATATGGAGGTCATCCTCCTGGACGGTGAGGCTTAGGGGCCCTTCAGAGTCTTCCCTTCCCTTCATAACCCTTTGTAAAATCTTTTCCTTCCCAATAGTGTGCCACCAGCTGTTGCCAGGATATTGTCTTTATAAATTCACCACACCAGGCTGTTTGGGTAATCTTCAGAGGAGAGAACTGAGAAACAAGTGTTTGCAGAGGTATTTGTCCATGCTCACTTGTGGCATCATTTTAGGCACAGATCATGTCATCCTGGCCATGAACCTTCTGAGTGTCAGGTTCCAATTTTGCCTCTTGAAGGAGCAGAACTAGTCAGATGATTGCCTCTCTCTCTCTGTGTGTGTCTCTTTCTTTGTCTCTGTCTCCCTCTCCTTCCTTTCCTACTTCCCTATCTCTCTTTCTTACTCTGCTTCTAGTCTGCAATGGGGAAAAACCCCCACCGCCATGTGCTTCCAATAATGCTTTAGGCAGAGACCTAAGGTGAGAGCATAGAACAGGGACACAGCACACCAGCAGGAAACTCTCTGTGGCAGTGAAGAGCAAAGGGTTTCACATAGGACTGCTGGGGAAAGCAAAGCTGCTTAGCCATGCTCTAGACAGACCTGTGCATTTACAGGGAAATCAGAAAACTAGGGGTAGTGAAAAAGGACCTGACACAATTAAGGGACCCTTAAGGGTCAGAGTTGCTCTTAGTAAGAGTTTAATGACAGATTTCACTATGAAAGCAGCTGAATTTCCTATTCACATAAGCCCAGAATTGCACTTTGCAGGAAGAGGAAAGTACATGCATGCGCACAGAGATAGATCTGGGACTGAGATGCACACACATGCTTTTTCCTCTCTCTCCCCTTCTCTCCTTCTCTCTCTCTCTTCATACCCCTCTGACCTCCCTCCTCTCCCTACTACTTTCCTTTTTATTCCCTTCAACTCCTTCTCTTGCCAACCTAATTTTTCCTTGGGATATGGAGTATATAGAGAAGCTCCTCGCTTTTCTTCCAAGAAGAATGAGGTTAAATGAAGTTGTCCAGGCAACCAAGCAATTTTCTTGCTCGTCTGGGGCATACAAATGTACCATTTACTTTACCTAATCATTTAAGCACTGGAAGCCACATATCTATGAATTAGAATTCCAGTTCTGTGTCATCTCCTGAGGCTTGCTACTTTCGCTAGGCATCATATAAGTCAAAATATATTTATCTCAAGTCTTTCTTAGACTCTGGGATACGAGGGTACTCCACTAATGGGAAGGCAGTTTGCATGTGGACTTTGTGTTCTTTCCGCAATTGCTGCTGTTACAGAGAAGATATGACTGTAGAGAACTAGTCCCATATGGTCCTCTGAGCTCTTGTCCTCAATACTCTATAAGATCCTTGCACAGGCCTCTGAGGTGCCCCATATTTGAGACCTTTTAAGGTATAGTCATGGTTGGTGAATATTCCCAACAAACAGAGTAGTTGAATCCACATGGGCTCTCTTCAAGAAAACAGTTTTTCATGCGGGCTTGAGCCACCAGCCCATCCTAGGTGATAAGTTGCTTTCTGGAGAACTTTGACCATCCTTTTGTTGTGAGGTAATTCCACAAGAGAACAAACAGGCACTCTTAAAGCTAAATAGAAAATATATGTTGCTAGTATGCAACTGCAAGGAGAATTTGCTCAAATCATGCAGCCCTGAGCCTTTTATGAACAAAAACCATATCCTGGTTGACAGACTTCATTTGCCAAGAACAGATAGTGAGAGGTAAAACTACAGAAGTTAAAAAGGAAGGTTAGTACATTTAGGGACTTCTCTGACCTAGGACTTTGATGGATTAAATCTTTGCTGCCAAATCTTTTGGCAGGTGTTGGGCGTTCTAAGGTCAGAATGGTGCACCTAACATGGTGTCAGTTGTGCTAAGGTCTCGGGGCCTGTTACACTTCCCTGCCAAAAGCCCTAAGTTAATATACACTTTGTCTGTAAAAAAATGGTCCCACCAAATTAACTTACATGTTATAAAAGGGATGTATCTTTGATCCCTACTGAGCTGAGCATCCTCTTCATGCCTTGGAATACGGGCTGCATTTACCTCATATTTGCCAACTCAACAGTCATCCCTTAGCTCTCAAAATCATGGCAACAGTTGTGAGTGAACTTGACAGCTGTATAATTTCAAAGGTCTCTCAGGTGTTCAGACTGAAAAATGAACCTTTCTGTGTATCTTGATGGAAGAACACATGCTGCTTCTATCACCAAATCCAGGCTTACTTCCCTGAGCACCTTCTTACTCACACAAAATATCAGGGCATCACTATCTTCTGGGAGAAGAAACTGTATTGTGTTTGGATTATGAAAATGAATAATGCTTTAGGCAGAGACCTAAGGTGAGAACATAGAGCAGGGACACAGCACGCCAGGAAGAAACTCTCCATGGCAGTGAAGAACAAAGGGTTTCACGTAGGGCTGCTGGGGAAAGCAAAGCTGCTTAGTCATGCTCTGGACAGACCTGTGCATTTACAGGGAAACCAGAAAACTAGGGGTAGTGAAAAGGGACCTGACACAATTAAGGGACCCTTCAGTATGTGGGTGTGCAGAAAGATCTCGCTCAGTGCATTAGGTATTCAAAGGAAGTCTGGCTCCCAGCACCTAGGAAATTACCACTAAAGTCTTGAAATAACTCAAAAGAAGTATCTTTATCTAGTAAACTCTGGGTTGCATGTGTAGTTTATGCAAACATGTGATTTATGATGAGGGACTTGGGGTGTCAACTTGGAAGTGTCAGCTTAACTTCTGGAGACTGAGGACTCAAATTCAGCCCTTCAGTCACCCCATGCTTAAATGACCAGACACTGAGGCACATGAGCTTCCATGTTGACAATTCTCCATATGTATTATGTATTATTCATATGTATTAGCCCATATTATTCATGGAGATTGATGTGCAATGATTGTATGTACAACCAGATGGTGAGGAGAACTCCTGCTTGAGCTCTTCTGGAAGCTTCTCTACCTGTATCACACCTTTTGCTACGATACACAGTGTGAAAATAAATCAGTGTTTCTCAACTCTGCAGTCTGAATACTGAACAGCTGAGCCTGAAGATTTTCTCAAGTTTGATGACACACACTGGGGCATGCTGAAGGGAAGTCAAGCTAAGTCAAGTTCTCCACATCTCCATGCTTCCAGGAATGTTTTTCATCACCTCCTCTTAGGCACTTGGAAGAGAATGTTGTTGCTGTGGCACTGCAAGTCTGCTTAATTGTAGATAGCCAAGGATTCCCCAGTTGTACAGTGCCATAGTGAGTGCTCTCTGGAGTGCAGAATCAGGCCTTTTCAATTTATCCTCTTGTTGTCATCCTGAAGTCCCAAGTTTGAGTCATCTCTAGTATTTAATTCAGGTCTCTATGCTGGACTGCTGTGTGCACACTAATATGAACCCTGTCCCCCAGTCCTCCTGGCATCATGATTGCTTCGGGCATAATGGTAAGTTCTTGAACCCAAATCATAGGTTTCCATTGCTCTGAAGTAGGCAGAGTAGTCTGGCACTACTCCATTGATTGTAAGCTTCTGCTTTCAATGTATTACACAGATTGAAAGAAGGAAAACCTCTCTGTTTCCAAAGAGAAACCCTTCCCTTCTACAGATGGCTTGGCTAGGGCATGCCTGGATTCTGAAAATACAGCCAAGCTGGAACAAAACAAGGCTGAAGACTTAGTGTCAGAAGTCACTGTTAGGTGCTCACACAGACTTGCAGACATTCTCAAGACATTTCTGCTTCAAGGCTGAAATTGCAAGAGAGGGACTCAGGCACTGAGATTGGATCAGAGCAGAGTCATAAAATCAAATAGTACTAGCCACAGGTCAGGTTCTTCCTGAGGGCAAGGGCAGGCCAGGCCCATTGTAAGGGACTTCTACGAGAGCCCCTTGCCAGTCAGCAGCGGAGCAGAGGAATAGTCATGCTCTTGCGCCTTCTGCCCAGATGCTGTTGGCCTAATATCCCACCTTGTCCAACTCATTTAAACAGTTTGCATTATGGTCATTTAAACTCATTAATATACTGATCAGTAAACATAACATGTTGTGTGTTTAGAGGTTTCAGCAGGGTTGGGTGGAAAGATGAGATATTAGATAATGTGCTACCTAGCTGTCCTATTCTAGGCCCACACACCAAGGCGAGGTATTTCTGCTCCTGACTTTGGAATCCTCACCCCAGTGTCTAAGGTGTTTCTCTGCCTTGAATAATTTGTATACACCTTGGGTGAGAATTCCAGTGTTTTTATGGGGTTTATTTCAGGTTTTATTTTTGTTTGTCTTTTTTAGATTGCATGGGAACTCAGAGCCTAAGCCCTTTGCTTGGGTTCACACAGAGGCAACAGTGAGTGGTCAGCTGACTCCACAGCTCTCTGTCCTTCTTGTAAGCACTGAGGGGTTACTGAGCACTAGGCTGTCTTGACTTTATGGTGACTCCATGAACTACAGCAGTCTTCTGGACCCAGCTAAGGTGAGACATCCTATCAGAGTCACAGAACCTTCGATCAAATGCACTCACTGCTCGGCAATCACGTCAGTAAGCTATGTACTTACTGCGAGAGTGGGACACCCTCTTCACCCTCTGACAGACCAGTGTAGCATTCTTCAGAAACCAAGAATAGTATTCCAGACAATACCTAGAGGTTCAATCAGAGTTGGGGGGTGGTCACTCTCCTGTGATAACCATGAGAAGACAGCCAGAATAAAAAAGTGATTACACAAGTATGAACATGGCCCATTATTTACATCAAAGAATCTCCTGTTTATCTTTATAGAGTATGGAAGGAAGGGTTGAGAAGAATGCTTGTTAGGAAAGAGCTCAGACTTTGGTGCCAATGATATTAATTTTTAATCTTAGATCTACTGTTTATTAGGCTGTGTGAGTTTAGGTTGGCTACTTAATCCTCTAGGCCTTAGTTTCTTCATATGTAAGTAAAAGGCAACAATGTAAGATTAAGTGAGATGATATGTGTGAAGTTCCTGAATGATACCAGTGCGTAAATGTTCAATAAGTGAGGATATTGATTTGTATTTGTGGGAGAAGGAGTGAGAACAGAAGAATGCTATTATTAACTATGCACCAAATGCATTACAAACTGATATTCAGGTCCTGATATTAGGCACTCGGGATTGCTTTAGAATTCTGCAATGGAGAGGACATGGGTACGTTATCAGAAGAGGTTTCAGCTCAGACTGTCCGTGGCTTATTGTGACATATCTGGCATATGAGGGGTTGAGCCAAGCATATTGGAATTCAATCCCCATCCCCTGCAAGAACAGGTGCTTTTAACTGCTGAGTAATCTCCTCAGCCCCAACTGTATGGATTGTAGCCTAGGTAGTCCAGCGTGTGCTAGAAAACACTATCATTCCAATAATCCAAAAGACAAATATTTCAGTCAGGACCCCACGAGGAAAGTGGAAACAGCTAGATGCTTTATCACACTGGAAGTTGACCCCAAACAGGTAGAAGGGAAGAAAGAAACAAAGGCAAGAAGGAAAGAGGCAATCCTGTGTCTGCTGGACAATGAATTACCAGCCAGAAGAGACAGAAGCAAGAATATTATGGGCACAGAGGGAGATATGTGGCTGTGTTGTTACAGAGGCTGTAGTCTCACAAGAGACACCTTTATCTGGAAATGCAGGAATGTAGAAAAACTTCTGGCCTCTCCATTCCTCCAGTGTCTTCCATTGCATAAACATTACAGGAAACTGGATGGCCACGCATTCTGGGAATTGGAGTTTGCACAAGCCACATCATTTAGTGTAAAGTTGACTAGAAACAGCAGGAGTGTATCTCAATGAAGGACACAATAGGATCACTCTTCTCATGAACCTGGACCTGGCTCAAGGACACTTCAGGAAGGGATAAAATGTCAAATCTAGCCAACTCAGTACAGCTCAACACATTGCCTAAGCATTTGGTTGCCATACCCACAACAGGTCAAGTGTGCCAGAGAATTGATCCATGCAGAGAGTAATGTACCAGTGCCAACTCAGCCAGTAGCCCAACAGTACAGTGTTCCTGGTGCTGGTGAGAGTATCGCATACATTGTCTCATTTCATTTTCACACCAATGTCACTGTAGCAAAAGTGTTGCTGTCTTTCTCTATGAACAGAGCTCTTGGAATTAGGTGACATGTGGCCTGGAATGTGGGCAGGACTAGGTTCATTATGGGATAAATCAAATAAACTTTGAAGGGGCTATGTGAGTAGTTGCCCAACACCACATTGCTTGTAAGTTAAATAATGTAATTTTAAGCTAACGCCTGCCTGCCTTCCAGCAGTATTTAGACAGTGAAATACTGGATTTGGGGCCCTTGGATCACACCCTCATCTCAGTCTTTCTCAGCCAGTGTGATGGTGTACAAGGCATTTTTATAAAAACAATTTTAACAAGCCTTATACTGCTTTCAACACAGTAGGGATATCAAACTGCACTGGGAAATGGCATGCTTTAGGAAGTGATGCCACCAAATGAGATATTGGGCCATCTGAGGTGCTCTTTGAATCTTCAGACAGGGCCAGAACTTCCGTTGTCATGTGGCCTATTCTCAAAAGGCCAAAGTTGCCATTTGGAGCCTTAATTCACATAGCTTGTTGGTTGAATGGAAAGTTTCTGCTTCTATGATCAGAAAAGACAGTACTTCATGATAACATGGCCATCCCTAAAGTTTGTGGAGAATATCTGGGTCCTTCTCCCAAATTAGTGTGGCAAGGCAATCACTAGTAGATAAACAGCCATACATGGCAGGGAATAGAGTCAAAGTTGTGTTAAAAACGAGGTCTGTTGTATAATGTAGAGGATACATCTCTCATACAGAAAAAGCTAAACCAGTGGTTCTCCACCTTCCCAATGCTATAAACCTTGAATACAGTTCCTCATGTTGTGGTGAACCCCAACCATAAAAATTATTTTCATTGCTACTTCATAACTGGTAATTTTCCCACTGTTATGAACAATAATGTAAGTATTTTTGGAGATAGAGATTTGCCAAAGAGTTCACAACTCACAGGTTGAGAACCGCTGGGCTAAATGATCATGGAGGAAAAGTCATAGTGAAGGCGGCCTGTTGTGCCTGTCTTCAGGTTTTGGCATCAGAGCCAGCTTTGGTGCCACAGTATGAGCTGGACTCTGAAGCACTCATCAATACACAGCCTCCTTGCATCAGGAGCCACAGATACATGAAGATGTCAGTATTGGTCATCCTTCATCCATTAGAAGTGAAAGGGACTCAGTTTTTGTCATCCTACGAGATGGAAAGGCGAGTCCTCAGGATTGTGCTTGGGACTCCAGATGGGGAAAGTCTCAACAGAGGACTACACTGGGAGAGAGCTTAGACAAGAAATGGAGACTAAGAAACCAGAGTTTTAGAGCTGACAAAATGAATGGTTGAGCATCGAGGGTTCTGTTTCTTCTAAATGAAGGAACAGATTAGAAGACACCTTGAACTCTATGGCAAGACTGGAGAGGAATGAGTTTATAAGCAATAACATAGGTGATGGAAAGAACAAGGTCATTTTGAACAGGGATGAAGGAAGCATCAGGGGCCTACCATTGTTGCTGCAGACGCATCCAGCATCCTAGAAGTCCAAAAATTCCCCAGGTTCTCTTCCACTCCATCTTGTCACATGCTGTTTCATTGTTTGATGGAGTGACTTCTCCCATTTTCTACCTTCATAGCTTATACTCCTCCATCAAACCCTGGATGCCCCCCTTCTGATAGGATCCTATAGCATTTGATTCTGGATCTCCTATATTATTTGTTACCCTGGTTTGAAAATTTTCTCTCTTTGTATTAGCAACTTCTCCAATAAAGAATGCTTTGATTTCAAATCTCAAAAGTACTATTATTCAAAAAACCATACCCAGGTACACAGTCTTCTCCAATGTTGGTATTCTTGTACTGTATTTAATGTTTTATATGAGTTTATGGAATAATTTACTATTCCATAAAAATATAGGGACAGAGTGAGTGAAAGGCCAAGTGAGGAGCTGCTTTATTCCTATAAATTAATCCGGAATTTTCCATGGGAACTTCTTCCTTCCCTTCTTACTCTTACCTTTATGGGATGATTTTTTTCTTTAAAAAGGCATTTACTTTTTGTGTATATATATGTATATATTTGTATAAATATATATACAAAATATATGTACAAATATGTATATTTGATATGTATATATATATACAAAAATGCACATGTATATATGTATGTTTGTGTGCATGCGTGCGTGCGTGTGTGTGTGTGTGTGTGTGTGTGTGTGTGTGTGTGTGTGTGTGTCCATGAAGAGGCCAAAAGAGGATTTTGGTTGGAAATGGAGTAACAGATGCTTGTGAGATACCTGACATGGATATTGGGATCTGAACTCAGGTCCTTGGAAGAGCATCAAGTGCTTGTTAACTGCTGAACTATCTGTCTAGCCCATATATATGTTTTCAGTTCTGATATTTGTCAAGGAGCTATGACTAATGCAGTTTTCCTTAGACAGGTAACTGAGTCCTATCACTTTGATTTTTATTTTATTTGTACTTTACAACTATTATATCCCTCCAGGTATGACAGTTTCTGGATCTATTTGTGATTCCTCTTTACAACACTTGGTTTAATGTAATACATGACTGATAGATAGTAGATTCTCAACATATGTTCTGTTAGTGAGAGAAGGATCTATTGAAGTGGGCTGGCTTTAGATAATAGTATTGTTTTGAAGATTTTCCTTTTCTTTATTGTGAAGAAATTTCCTTTTCTTGCTTGTTCCCACTACTGGGCCTGTGAACTTGCTTATTACCCTCTTTATGTAAACAAAATACACAAGCCTATTGAGGCATCCAAATCTAAAATTAGATGAGGGTAAAGGGCACAAACCTGCAATTGATGCTCAAATTTCATGGGCAAGGAGATTTTAGAAATTGCAGAGTGTATTAGTAAGCTTTTAAGGTGACTTTGAGACTTCCCTCAGCTTAATGGGGAAGGGAATACATTTCTAGTGTTTGGTTCTGAGTTTTACAATCAAGAATGAATCCCAGAATCATCTTCTATGAGACTGGAGGGCAGGAGCACATCAATGCCTACATCATCTAATGAAGTGTGAAAGGCCTTCTGATTTTATCTGGCAGGAAACAAGTGATGTGAACTTTAAAAGTAATTTAGATAGGCAAATGTTTCAGTTATATCTTTCTAGAAATTTTCATCAAGTGTAGGACACTGGTTTCCAAAGTCCTCAGAAGTAATTCTACCATATAGTGCGACTCATCTCTATATAATCCAAATTCACCTCACCCAAACTCAACTCAACTCAACTTTTCATCAACTCATTTATTCTTAATCTAACCTCGACCATCTAAGCATGGCTCTCCTGTACTTTGTCCAACTCACTTCATCCAAAATCACTTCCTGTCAACATAGATCAATTCAGGCCACCCAGTTCAACCCAATGAGTTCATCTCCACTCAGTCCAATTCATCTCAATTCATTTCAGATAAAAATCAGCTCAGTGTAGCTCAGCTCAACTATATGTACCATATTCTGAATTGTGTTTTGAGTTTGTGGAGATGAATAAAGAAAGCCCTGTCATAGATCTCAAAGATGTGAAAATTTAGTAGAGGGCACCCTGTAGAGTAAATTCCCTTAGGTCACCCACCACCTTCCTGGGAATTATTTAATGCCTGACGACCTGGTAAATTGCAGAGAGACCACACACAATAAGAAGACTAAAGCTATATGGTATGCAAAGGACTCACTGTCCCAGATTACCTTGTGGCTTCTGAACTGAAATGCTGCTTTCGGTTTGCACAGAGGCATTGCTGGAAGAACCGGCAGAGTTCCATCAGGCATGGGTTGAGTTTCCTCATGGCCAGTGGCAGAGGAGCATCTGTAATGGCCTCCTCTTTGAAGAGTGGCTGAGGACACCCTGGAATATTCAATCTCAGATATGTGAAATCAGTGAGCTCAAGAAACATCTTCTCTTGGGTAAGGACTCTCTGAGTACAGTCTATCCCTTATTTCAGGTAGCATGGAAACAGAAAATAGACAGTGTGGTTCCATCATTGGTCACTGAAACTACTGTGGGAACATCAAGAGACAGGTGGAGAATGAGGGAGTTCTTGAGGAGACCAGACATAGATTCTATGAGGAGCATTCTGTGGAGAAGCATCTGAAGGGTGGGACAAAAATGCCCCAGAGGAAGGGCATCGCTAGTGCAGAAGATAGCTATCATGCAAGGGGCTAGCTAGCTGAGGGGAAATGGAGAATGCTTTAAATACAGAGAGTATGTTACAGTATGTGTGTGTATGTGTGTGTGTATGCATGCACATGTGCATACATGTGTGCATGGCAGCAAGAAGATGCTATGGCTAGTATTGATTGTCAACTTGAAAGGATCTAAAATCACTTAGACTAGATTACTTGAGATGGGATGACCCATTTTAAGGGCAGGTGGCATCATTCTATAACGTGAAGTCCTGGACCAAGTGAAAAGCAGGAAGTAAGCTGAGCACCAGGATTCATCTCCCTTTGTTTCCCAACAGCAGACACAATTGGAACTCCTGCTCCAAGCTCCCTCGGCATTGTCTTCCCTGCCTTGATTGACTGCATCCTTGAATTGTTGGTCCAAATAAACTTTTCTTTCCTTAAGTCACTTTTGTCGGGTGTTTTGTCACAGAAATAAGAAACTAATGCAGAAGGGAGTAGTTGGTTCAAAAATGAATCTAGCAAATCAGGTCTAGCAAGCTGGACAACCAGCTCTGAGTTCTCCTCATTGAGTCATAGGTTGATGATATATCTCATAACTGCATTTTCATTATTATTTAATATGCAGCATTTAGGAAAAGAATATGAATATTAAGGAAAAGAGAAAATAGAGTTGCTAAAGATCTCATCCCATTGGATCCCCTGAAACTGAACCAATTTCCTGAGGCTGCACCCAGTAACCATGAGGAGACTTAAGAGCCACATGCAGGGCAACTGGAAGGACTCAGTATGTCCTTTTACATGAGGCATATGTCACAGTTCTTGCCATGGAAGAGACACAAATGATATCTATTATTGCTGATTTAATTATTGGATTTGTTTTCAGAGTCTATCATGGCTAGACAGACTAGTAGTATTAGTAGTAGTAGTAAAGTAGTACTACTAGTAGTAGACTAGTAGACAGATTAGTACTAGACACTAGAACTGCACTAACAGACTAGTACTACAGGAATGAATAAGAACAAGCATGGTCCTTCTCTCACAGTGTTTGTCACCTAGGACTAGAAATTACATTAGGATGTTACAATTATACAGGATTGGCCACCCATCACCATCAAACAAAATGACACAACACTTAGAAATGAGCAGACAGAAATAGTGGCTTCCCTTTAATGGAGTTCTGATTGTTGCTTAGCAGATACACTGAAGACTATCTAGTTATACAGGAGGGTGGAGCTTTTGATTTGATTTAATTTTATTTGATTTTTTTGAGACAGACTCACATGAAGTTGAGGCTGGCCTAAAACTTTATATATAGCTGAGCAAATTTAGAACTCCGATCCTTCTCTCTCCACTCTCTTAGTTGTAGGAATACAGACATACTCCACCATGCCCAACTTATGTGGTGATGGATATTGAACCCAGGACTTCATGTATGATAGGCAAGCACTCTGCCAACTGAGACACATCCACAGAACTGGAATGTAACTCTTTATCCATAAATGTAACTGATATTCTATTGAGCATTTTTACAGCTAATAGTGGCATAAGCTACTAATATATAACTGCTATCTGAGAACACTGCAGATAACTCCCATCCATAACAATATAAGTGACTGTTACCTGGCAAGTGTACAGTTGATTTTTTTTTTGCCCCATTTACAAGAGAAGAATTATTACTACAGGCTATCAACTCACAAGATCACTTGAAATTACTTTCCTATATTGGCTTGTAAATCTCTACTCAAATTCCCTATTGACATAATTTTGAGACCTTTTTGGTTTCCTCATCAACTTCTGAGTTGAATAACATCTTTAGAATACTGACAGACTTACATTCTAAATTTTATGAGACCTTTTTGTGGTACTAGGGATGAAGCCCAGGTCTTCTTGCGAAGCAAGAGAACAACTACTGAGCCCAACTGCATTCGGAGAATGTTTAAATTATAATTCATCAGCAATATTTAGCAAGTAAAGAGACTTTTATAAAGCTAGTGACTTTTAAAATGTATAAAATAGTTTTCCATGAGTCTACTGGAACATTAACTGTCCCCACACCACAGAGCACTGCCAGACTTCCATCAATGTATCATTTAGCATCTACTATGAACCAGTTATTTTCCTTGACGATTACCTCATCTAATCCTTATAAAAACTGTGAAGCAGATATTGGAAGTATTGTCATATAGAGCAGGTTACTGAGCACGAAGCTGATCAGCCACACCACAGGGAGGAAGTGATTCTGCAGAGACCTGACTCTAGGCCCATATGCAATAAAAACCATGTTCCTTCTATATAATCAGTATCCTTAAGGATGGATTTCCAAACATCATTCAATGGTACACCACATCTGTACTTTTCTGCCTCAGGAAAGGACCTCAGGAGATCCATGTGATCTAATTCTGTTCATTCCTAAAGCTTACTCTATCATCATCACATCCCTTTGATTCTGTTTCCTAAACGTGGCCCAAATCACTCTGCCTATGTAATTATGTTTTACTCTTAGCACCATCATCATACATGAGTCCCCTCACTGCACCCTCCATTCCAATATCTCTGTGTTTTCCACTCTGAGGTCAGGGATGTCATTGCACACATTGGACCATATAGCTTTCCCATGCCTCAGAACATGGGCCAGACTGCTTGACATGGCAGCAAGTTGCTGATGATTTTGCTCTCCCTGTGCTCTCTGGCTTCAGTTCCTATAATTTTCACCTTTGGCACAAGAATTCTAGACAGAGAGGCCCTGTTCAGTCCCCAGGAATGTCAGTCTTTCTGGATCCTGTGGTTTTGCTATGCCAAGGCTCTGCAGGAGTATATATGCTTAGCAGCACCTTGTCAGAAGATATCTGCTCACTTGACCCTCTGCATGACTTCTCCAGCTGCAAGCATTCTCTTCCTCACTGGCTGTATAAAGTGCTGATTTCATCTGTCTTCAGAAACCTTATAATCCTTTTCCTTTCATAGTCATTTGCATTGTGTGTGTGCGCGCATGTGTGTGTGTGTGTGTGTATGTGTGCATGTGTGTGTATGTGTGTGTGACATATCTTAGAAAAGTTAATACAAAAAGATAAAATGATCACAGATGTCAGACTCAGCCTCTTGTCTATAGGACCCACCAGAATCGTTTAATGAAGGTCACATTCTATAATTATTGGACAGAGAAATCGAGATGGTCCTAACTCTAGGCCTTGCACACAAGGAGAGCTCAATATAGTTCACTGAAGGGATAAGTTAATGATTAGCAAAAACCTTTGTGGCATTTTTTTAAACAGTTTTGGAATGAGAAAAATAATTTACTCAAAGATGTCAAAGGCTCTTTATGGAGTGAATGGTTCATGAGATAGACAGTAGACAGAAAGATGGAAATGATACACAATAGATAGACAGGCAGATATAAATCTATCAGTCAGGCATTAAAGAAGCATCAGCAGAAATGACTAGGAATATATATAGAAACGATAGACAGGTGGATAGATGGACAGACAGTGACAGCTATATAGATATAGCTATAAATATAAATTCGGATGTAGATGTAGTTAGCAGGTGTTCTAGAACTCAACCTGACAGTATTGTTGGCACCACTAGTGTTTCTCTTTAGATCTCCTAGGAGACAGAGACACAATTTCTAGGTAGCACAGTTGGATTTTTGCGTCTGAAAGGCCCATTCACCATTCACTGGAGGCTGTGAGGGTTGAAGTCAGACTTAGGATATATGAAACAAGAGATTTATAGGCTCCAACAATTTAATAATGCCCTGTTGACATATGACTAATCGGCACTGTAACATTCAGAAGCTTGTATAGAAAGATATTCAGGAGAAGGTGGGGCCTGAGAACCTGACCAAATTTGAAGGACTCACTTTGTCTCAATTTCTTTTGTAGGAAACTAACAGCACAGGAAAGAGGACACTGTGACAGCCAAAAGCTGAGAAAAGAAATTCAAGTCTTCGGAGTCCTGGAAACCCTAGCCTAGAAAGTTGCTCTTCCTAAACCCATGGGAATGGAGTGTTCTGGAACACAACCAGCAGGGCATACTTTAAAACACAGCCACAGTAAGTTGTTTCCAGAAAATGGGGCTTGTATTTTGGAGTCATCAATTATGCCTTCTTCCCTCTCTGCTTGGCCAACAACCAGAGAAGCTGCTCACCACAAAAAGCAGCTTCTATTTGCAAAGCCACCAGCACATTTTCCTGGATGTTCACTCAATGAACGTTGATCAAACTAAATATATAAGGTTAATCAAACTTGAGCATTAAAATCCCAAGTCAATTCAGTACACATATCTTAATACAAAAGCATGTAGAAAGGAATGAAGAGACCAGATATTTTTAGTGCTCACATTAATTGTAGTCATTCTTGCTTTTTTTTTTCTTTTTGGTTTTTCTAGGCAGGGTTTCTCTGTGTATCCCTGGCTGTCCTGGACTCACTTTGTAGACCAGGCTGGCCTCGAACTCACAGAGATCCGCCTGCCTCTGCCTCCAAAGTGCTGAGATTAAAGGCGTGTGATCAATCCTGGATACCACACCTCGCAAAAGCAGATGAGCTGAGGTTGCATCCTAGCAGTCTAGGTCTACATTGATCAAACAAACCTCTTTATTAGACCACACAACTTCGTTCAATAACACACAAGCTTAAGCAATGACTGGGTGTTCCTACTCACTTGAAATTTGATGGGCTGCTGGGACCAGGGCTGGCTCTAACTCACGAGTGAATGTCCACTCTGCAGGAACACCATCTGCAAGTAACAAGAGGAACATTCTCCAAAACTGAGATGAGATGAGCTGTTACACACACAGTCAGAGAATCCAAACACCTTAAAGACGAGTGTTCTTACAAATCCACAGGGAAATAACAGCCGAAGGAAAAGAAGTAGCTTAGCCACAATCGTACAAATTTACAGTGCAGTAACGCCATGAAATCACTTCTACTTCTTTTCCTCTAGCAAAGGATAGTGACTGCATGCTTGCAGATACTCTTTTACCACTGTGCTCCCAGGCTACGCTTTCCTTCGAGGAATGGAGTTTCTTGGACCGGGTTTGCAGTCTCACCTGTCCGTGGCTCTCTAGGGGCTGGTGCTTTGGTTGGACTTGGAGTCTGTGTTCCAGGTGTGGGTGTTCCTGAGAAGAAAGGAGATATGAGCATGCATATCTTCAAGGGAATGCAATCCGAAAACAGTCCTCCATATCTCACCAGTGTGACTGACTATACTAGACACTAAGTAGGATGTTGAAGGTTCAGGAATGAGTCAAAAATGTAGCTGTAATCAAGTTCTTCTTGGAGTATGTAAGGGAATGGACAAGTCCCATCAGTAACTGGTAAAGCATGATAGGTCTTTTGGGAACGTGATAATATCAGTAAGGTATAGTGACAGTGTATGGGACAGTGATGGCACTGAACAGGAAAGTGTTTGAGTATGGGCCCTCTGAGATGAAGAGAACATGGCTTACTTGTCATTGATCTGAGTCATGGTATACACATGGACTCCATCCACATTCCTGCAAAATCACTTGTCAGTCATTTTAACAATAGCCTGGGGTCTCAGCTCAACATCTGTCTTTCATGCTCGCAAAGTCTTGGTTTTAGGACCACTTCAGGACCTGACCCCTGCTGTCATGAATCTGAGCCCTGGCAAGCTAGCAAAACAGCCATCTTTTCCAGAAGATAGAGGGGTAGGGGGGAGATGACAGGACCATTCTGTGGTTGAATGAGACGAGTCATGCTGTGGTAGTACATCCTGGCCCAATAGACAGGCACCAGTTCAGCAGGTGATATTGTTGGCTGCAATGAGGAATATAGGGCTAGTGAGACTAGGCCTTTAGGGCAGAGCAAAAAGTTTGTGTACAGACCTAGAGGAGTGAGCAACTAGTACTGTTCTGTGGATGGACTCCAGATAATAAAAGAATGAAATGGAAAGTGAGGGAGATGCTGGGGAGCCCATGTTCCAGCCCACACTGCTGTGATGTTGTGCACGATTTGTGACCACACTTCTGCTGGGACTGTGAATTTTGTGGTGTCCAATTCAACGTGGATGTCACTCCATGGACCTCCATGTGAGGTGCAGAGATGGTTGCTACAGTCATACACACTCAGCCCGTAACTGTCAGGATCCCCAACTCCAATGGAAATCTGGCTATTTTCTCAGCAGAGGTCAACATCATCTTTTGGTTTCTCCTCAGGTATTAATTAGACTGTCGCCTCCACTAAAGCATACTAGTAATGCTTGCTTCCTTGATGTATTTCTGTGTAAATCATGAGCAACTTGAGACATATCCAACTTGTCTATGACATAATGTAGTTTGATTGAATGGCTTCAGGAACACAGAATACTGAAGTGTAAGGGACTGAAGGCACAGGACTCCTATAGATGTCCATAGTGCCTGTTGTGGAGAGTTGGGCCACCTTAGAAGAGTTGCTGGGAATGATTGCTGTCCAAATGCTTACATATAGAGTCAAACTCCTTTCAGATGTCACAGCTCTGGAAACTCTTACCTAATTACAAGAAAATGGGAACTCAGACGGTTAAGGATTTTTCTATGAATAGCGCATGTGGTGAAGACAAGATTGCCATCCAACTTTGTCTAAATCTAAGACAGAGCTGAATTTTAAGGTGACTGTTGTCCTACTGAGCAAAGTAAAGTGAATTGCTTTAATTTTCCTCTGCACTAGTGTAAATGGCTGATGGAGCACAAGACCATTACGTCAGGTGTTCATATGGTTAAACGTTTCCAAGTGACATCCCCTAGACCTCACTGTTCAGCTGAGATTTTTTGTATGTATGAAATGTGTTAAATTTCAAGTGCTCCTTCCTCTCTGTGTATTTCTTAAGAAACTCAGTCATCTGGCAAACTTTTACTGAATGCCTCTTTCAGAGAAACCATTAGGAAGAATACAGCCTAGAGGGGAGACATGTCAAGTTCACAGCTACTAAACCTGAAGCTGTGATGCATGCTCTTTAACCACGATTAGCATGGGAGAAAGATTCCAGCCACCTGTAAATATCAGAGGAAAGGATTTTTAAATAAAACAAGACCTAAATTTTGTCTGTGAGAAGAAAAATTTAGGAAAATTATAGAAAACAATGAGTAAAGAAAATGAAAATCGGGGTGACTATACTTCCCAAATTTGATCAGGGAACTATAAGGTTACATATAAGGTCAGGATGTAAATGCCTTTTGCTTTGTTTTCCAGGCCTTCATTATATACACACATGCATGAACACACATGGATACATATGCAATGCAACATGGGAATCAAATCTGACAAGTCCTCTTTTATAGCTCAAGCTCTTCTCCTCATAACTTATTGACATAAATGTATATGAACGTA
Organism: Lophiomys imhausi; assembly: GCA_907164525.1. NCBI lineage: Eukaryota > Metazoa > Chordata > Mammalia > Rodentia > Muridae > Lophiomys > Lophiomys imhausi. The sequence continues at coordinate 14,250,316 of CAJQZJ010004888.1, forward strand.
CAATTAACATTTATCATATATTACCTTAGATCAAATACACACACTGTATATATAATCAGAATAGTGTCAATAATAATATTCAGCAAAGACAGTTAGTTTGTCTGGAGTGTTGACTTCTAGTGGCCACTTGTTTAACAGGCAGTGGTACAAGGGGAAAAAAAACCAGGATGTGAGTTTACAGGAAATGAAAAGGGGAGATGCTAGGGATGTAGGAAGAGAAAGGGAAAAGGGAAGAGGATGTGGGAATAATGAAGAATTGTAGAATAAATATTGATGAACTATGTTATATGCACACATGGCAATGTCATAATGAAACCCTATATTATATTATGTACAAATAACATGGAAAAGGAAAGAAGGATGAGGAGAGAGTCCTATGAAGAAAGAGCATTTGTTTATTTATTCATAAATAAGAAAAAAGGAGTGGAACAAATAAATGAAGGAAAGCAATTTTGCTTTATAGTCATCCATGAAATCACTTTTTCCCACTTTTTAGCTTGTGCATTAGATTTCAAAGCTTTACAAAGGCTTTAAAAACAGACATTATCAAGGGTAATTGCAAAGGAAGTGAATGCCATCTCTCACCTGAGGCTATGCTAAACTGTGCTAGTCTGCTGGGTGTGGTCAGTATCCCAGAAAGATGCAACAGGCTTCCTGTGCTCCAGTGCTGCTGGGCATCTGCAGGGGAGGAGGATGTGGAGGGAATACTTGCCCAGGATAGCCCTCCAGGTGTGCTATCAACCATAGTCTGTGAGGTAGACATGGATACTGTAGGGGCTCGTGTGTGTCTGTTTGTCGTCCATGGTGTTCTGGTCATGTTCCCTGTAGTATGTTGAAAGTGACAGTCATTTGCATTGGTGTACTTGATCTCTTTAATCATGTAGAAGACTGCAGACATATGGAATGTTCCCAAAGGGCAAGTGCGGTATATATGTAAACACAGATAATCCTTACATTTTAGTGTGGACTGGAATAAGCAGATTAAACTGAAATTTGTTTTCTTTGCAACAAGCCAAAAGAAACATCTGGAGAGATGGGCTGGTGGTTGAGAGAACTTGCTGGTTTTGCAGAAGTCCCAGGATCTGTTCCCAGAACCCCACAGTGGCTCACAATCACCTGTATCTCCAGCTCCAGGGAGTCAGATGCCCTCTTTTGGCCTCTGATGGCACTGCATGCATGTCAAGCACATACATACATGCAGGACACAACACAAGCACTCGTGCATGCACATAAAATAAAGATAAATCAATCTTTGGAAATAAATCCCAAAACATCATCTCTAAACCCTTGGACCTTCAGAAAGCTAGAGTATGTACTTGAAGGTTTGGGGGTGGGTGCTGTCTCAAATGTAAGAGTTATATTTCTAATCATGCAATAGGCTGGGTAGGTGACTTGAAGTGTGGGGATCTGGAGGCATGAGTGTGACCGTGTTTTCTTCACACTGTGAAGCAAGCTACTTAGCACATTTTAATTCTGCTGTTTACTTGTTCTTTTTTTCAGTGTTGGAGACGGAACATAGGGCCTTGCATATGCTGTGTATAGTTGTTGAATGTGCATGTGCTTGAATAGTAGTTTCCTTATTTTGCTTCTTGTATTGGTCACAGCAGCAAAGAACATAGCTAATATACCAAACAAGCACTTGCCATTGAGATCCACCCACAGCCATTTTTGGCCTGACATGAAACTGGAGATAAGTAATAATAATAATAATAATAATAATAATAATAATAATAACCACTCACCAAGCTTTCCTTAGTTGTGCTAAATCTTCCCTAATCATCTTTTAAAGATATTAGTTTCACATGTTTGTTTGTTCCCTTGGGAAAAAGTTAATTATCTTTTCTCTGAATGTTTATCAAACCTTGGTGGATGGTTTTAGAGCTGTGGGTTAAGTGGGAAACAATTGGCAAACATCTTATCCCTTCCTGGACTTGAATGTCATTACTTTCTGAGGACCCAAGGGATTTGGAGAGGATGTTTTGGGTTTTGTCACTAAAGTTCTGTGGTTCTTCTTATGTGGATCAATGTCTTCCTTGCAGGACCCCAGCTAAGTGTCTTATGATTTTTCTTGCCTCCAGCGATCACCTATTTTCACATTATACTGGAATATTATGCAATTTTGTTTATGTTTCATGATGTAAGTTACTGTATTAACCTTTTGTGGTAAGTCTAAAAGTTCTAGTTGGCAGAGATGAGTGTGATTCCTCTTCACTGTCGAGACTTACCCTTTGATTTGTCTGCCTGCCTCCTGTCAGTCCTTACCTCCTTGAGGGAAGGCTTTGTTCCCTGTTGTGTTGAGTAGGATACTGTCATTGGGCTTATGCATGAAAGAGCTCAATGTAAGTTGGATCTTGACTATAGTTTGCTTTCCTGTGTCTCCCTTTTGTCTGTGAACTTTAGAGAGAAAAGGGAAATTTAAAGAGTCATTTTCAAACTACCCTGCTGGGTGGAAGCAATGGTGTCTTTTGATGAATGAGTGAGTTGGAGAGCTCTGCTAATTCTGATCCATTCATGCAAGAGATAATACTGATGCTTACTGAAAGAAATCGTTCAGTTTTATATTATTTCCAGGTAGGAAATAACAGGTCACCATGCCTTTGGTGTTCAGTGACAATACTGTTGATATTGCACACAATGTGGTGGAATTGATTAGGAAAATTCTTTACCAGACACTGCTGGCATCGTTTCATGCTGACGTGGAGTCACTAACACATTTTTGATATAAATATCCAACCAGGTGCAAGTTAACCAAACTGTGCCATGAAATGCTGACCTCATCATTTCCTGTGAATTTACAGAGAAAGACATCTCATTCCAGCAGTTATTATTATTATGTAAGATATTTTCAGTTAAAGTGGCTGGGTTAAGGGTATCAGGGAACTCTTGGGATTATTTATTGGTACTTCTTAAGACAGTATATTTCAATATAGAAACCTAGTAACATGAATTGTAGAGGTATATATCACCAGTGCAATTTCCCATCCTTGACTGACCCCTTTGAACACCATTACACTAAGATGTGGCATCATTTAAGGTGGTGGGAAGAGTTAGCATCGTTTTAAGGTGGTGGAAAGAATTAGATGGGGGTATTTTATTATGTATGTGGGACTAGTAGAAACAGAAAGAATATGCACCAGAGGAAAGGAAAAACAGAAAGCATCTTACCTAAGGTTGGTTGTGTGTGAGAGGCACTATGCGTGGTTATGGCCCTGGCAGGAAGCTCTGGAAACAACTCATTGTTTTCTGTTCGCTCTTTCTCTGAAGGAGTACTTGTCTTTTTCCAGGGGAAGGTCTTCAGAGCAGGTGCCCATTGCATGCTCCAGACTGAGGGATATGACCTTAGAGGTGACTGCTGGCTTTGGGTCGTGAGCCTTGAAGTCCTGGCTGTTCCCCTTGCAGTTGCGCCTCAAAAGAAACAGTCAGTGGAAATTTTAACTTACCCCTTTGAGCAAATATAACTTTTGAGTCATGGAAAGACAATTAGGCAGTAGCTATATAAAATACAGATGTTATGATATTACTGTGAACAGCACCAAATGTCACTAAAGGATGTTTTCTCTCGAATAAACAATTAGGACTAAATATCGATGCCACAAAGTTGTGTTATAAACCTCTGTGAACAGAATGTGAAGTTGTCAGTTATAACAGTGCCAGACTGATTGCCTCTCCTGATGACACCCAGGGACTTGTTAGAGTCCTCCTGTCACTTTGCTCCTCAGTTGCTCCAAGACTCCGGTACTTATCTCTGCAAGAACAGTGAGGCTCATGTTATTTGCCCTATGGGCACATGTAGGGACATCCAGATAAGTCTGGCTTTCTGGAAGAACCTACTTGAAAGACTTATCTTCAGCAAGACAGACTAGTGGATTTTTTTTTTTAAAGAGAAAGTTCTCTAATGGTCCAGTTTATTCCACAAGGAATAGGAGAAAGAGGAACAAATGTTAAATTGCCTAGTGCTCTTCTTTAAGAAGTCTGAGATGACGGTAGGCCAAGGAGTGTGGAAATAAGGTGAGAAGTAACCACTAACCTGTAGGGTTGCTTCTTCTGGGTGGAAATGGCCTAGTCCTTAGCTTGTGTTGGATTTTGTTTACCACTTGTCTTTTAGGAGGGATTTAATATAGGAACTTATTATGTAGCTGGAGGAAGTGACCCCAAATGCCCCTTTCTTCTCTCCTACTTTACATCTAGACCTCAAACTCCTCACATCTAAGCCTTGATCCCAAGTATTAGATAAGGACTGGATCCTCTCAGCACACTGTCACCTGGCCCAGTAAGTGCCTGTCAGCCATGTCAATGGTAGTGCCAAAATGTAGATAGTTTTTCTCACCCTGAGCATTTGTCTTACTGAAAAGCAGCAAAGAGAACCATGGCTCAGAGTGGTGCTGAGAAGATGAGACTGACTCAACCCTCAATTCTGTTCTCAGAAGCAAGCATCGAAAGGTAACTTGTTACATGCCTAGTTTATTGCCTTACCAAGTGGCCCTGTCCCTTACAAGATGCTTTTTCTTCCACAGCATGACCAAGAGATGCTCTGCACTAAAGCAAATCAAAGAAAACTACTGCAATAGAATGGGAATATCTTTGGTTGCATTCAGCATTTCACTTGTGGTGACATTGGTGAAAAGCTTACTATGTGCACATGCCATGGAACACACCGGATGACTAAGGCAGACTGTGGGACAACAGGAGGTTGTCTGCCTTCAAGGTCCATTCACTGAGGAGGTACACATATAAATGTCTCTGTAGTATTACCTAGAGTATCACAGAGTCCAGATAACATACACATACTGGGTTGATTGACAAAAGATGGATTTTGGTAGGGGAATCTTTAGGATATGAGAGTGACAAACCACAGACCCTCAGGGCTGTAAAACACCACAAAGAGGGACAGAATCTGCACACAGAGATGACAGAATGAACGTGTTTTCATGGAATGGTGGGAAATGTCTTCTGCTACCAACAAGGGCATTGATTTCAAATTTAGTATAGCAGAGGAATTATGGGAAAATAGCAAGTATATGAAGAAAGAAATGTGTTCTCTCTGGAGCCTTTGCTATTGAATCTTGGGTTTGATTAGGTAAGGGACATAACACAGATCATATTTGAGGACCATTGCTTTTATGGCCAAGAATGGAAAGTTTAAAGGAATGCAAGAGTGTGACAAAAGGAACTTGGTCATAGGCTATCTTATGTAGATGATGAGGACTTGAAACACACACACATACACACACACACACACACACACACACACACACACACACACACACATCAGTTAGACACAGAGGAACAGCCATAATCCAGGTACTAAGTGTGGGGAAGAGAGAGGACTTAGCAGTGGTTCCAAAATGGCACCTGGTGACACAGAAAACAGATGAATGGTTGTTGAAAGAAGATGTATGGAAAATGCATGAGAATTACATGGGGGCAATGACTCTAGAATAAGGATTAAAATTCCAAATAGTTTCAACAGCCAAATAGTGAATGCAGGAAATGATTTGAAATGGAACAGAGTGAATATAGGATTATGGGAATAAAGAGACAGGTGTCCCTCATTGGGGAGAAAGGAGACAGAACCTACTCAGCTCCAGCTGTTTGTTGTCAGAAGAGAGAAGATCCAGAGTGGCCAATTTCCCCCCAAAATACTGCAGAAATCATTTTTTAATCCTCTGATTTTAGCACCATCTAATTAAATAAAATCCCTGAAATCATCGTTTCTTCTCTAGTGATCTGAGGCATCGAAGCGAGTGAAGGCACTCCCACCTCTATAACAGTTTACACTCACCCACAGCACTGGACACACCACTGGTAAATGTGTAGTTGATAACGGGAGATTTTTCCACCATCTGCCAGAAGTCAGAAAGATTCCTTCCTGGAAAAAAAAATCACTCCAAGGAGACGGAGTCTTGGGTTTGTCCTTGAATTGTGATGCTCAGTGCTCCTGCAGAGAGCTTCCAGGTCACTAGTGCTCACCTGACTTTCCCGCCATCACACAAATGAAGACACAGTCGGATTCATTAGTCTGACTCACTGCAAGACAAAGCAGACACAACCAAGACATTACAGTGTCCAACCACGGTGTGGTCCCTAGGGTGAGCTCAAAGGCCACAGTGTTGTTTCCATCCACTTGGTCCCCCACTCAGCATATCATGTATACTGCCTCTTTGGACCCTCATCACCATCCTATGGGGAAGATGTATGCACCTGTCTGCAGGCCTTTGACAGAGCATCCTCGGTGTGTTTAGAGACAACTGTGCTCAGGAATTCAGAAGTTTTAGATTTTTGACTGCCTCATGGAATGTTTGTACCATACCGACAGAAGACCTCCCAGCAGCAACCAGGGAAGCTTGCAGAAATCCCATTTACCCCAGCCCTTATTCATTCAGCAAAATGTTTGACCCTTTGCAGTATGTAGAAAATAGTCACCTTCCCTGAATCTGCCTTTTTGTCTTTAAAAGGGGAGGGATAGTTACAGGCTCTGCTAGAGTCTGCTAATATCCGTCCTATGTTGATTGGGATATTAGCCCTTCAATTTGTGGGAGTCCAGGAAGAGCCCTGTTTGGATGATGGAGCCATCCAGGTCTTGTGTTAGAAACCAGCCTACACCCATAACCTAAATAGAGCTTACCTGAAGGTTCCTGGAAGCTTGACCCATGACAGGGCTTGGGATAGGGATTCAAAGGATATAGATTGACTATATCCCTTGAAGAATACCGGACCTGAAGCTTGCCAGGCAAGTTAAAGATACACACCTGAAAGGATAGAAGTTGACTTAAAAATCTCAGTGAGGTAGCTGGTAGAGTTTCCAACGATGTCCACCAGCAATGCCGTAAAATCTGAAAGACAAATTGGGGAAGTTCTCTGAATTCTGATGATGCAGAGATGAAAGAGGAATGAGATTCCATTTAGATCTTTCTTTTTTTTTTTCAGAATAAATTTTACAATTGTAATTTATGTTAATCTGTTAAAGACTATTGATACTCACACATAGAAAAATTCTAGTTCAAAAAATAGTAAAGGTAAATTCAAGCAGACAGAGACCTTCTATACTCCAACTCTTTCCCTGGTAATATCCAAGAGCTACCAAAGATCCCCATTACTTCACCTAATTCTGTTAGGCTATCAAATCTGTTCAAGAGGAATCAGGCCCAGAGAATGTATGGTCAATTTACATAAAGGTGGAATTTGAAAATGCAGTCAAATTTAATGTTAGGCTGTGAACTACAGACATCAAAATAGGCAAGACCTCTACAAAATATGACTGGGAATGTCCCCATTTGCCCATTTTATTTAGAGCATGGAAGGGGAAGACTGGGACCCTTTTGTGACACTTTAGTTTACAGAACCATTGAATACTTTCTTTTTGAATAAGATGCCCACTGGATGATTTCCCATTATGACTCATACGGATGCTTCTCTTAATCATCAACAGGATTGTGAGTTGCTTGGAAGAACAACCAGGCTTGAAGCACATACCCTGTAGATGCAGACAAATGCTATATGATAATCAATAGTTGGTAGAGCAGGCCGACACTAGCAGAAGGTGGGCAATGTTGAGCCTGAGTCACAATGTGACTTTGTATGTTTGTGTGATCATATGGGTTACCCTGTGTACTGGCCAGTTTTGTGTGTCAACTTGAGATCAACCACGGTCATCAGAGAGGAAGGAGCCTCAGTTGAGGAAATGCCTCCATGAGATCCAGCTGTAAGGAATTTTCTCAATTAGTGGTTAACGGGAGAGGTCCCAACCCATTGTGGGTGGTACCATCCCTGGGCAGTTGGTCCTGGGTTTTGTAAGAAAGCAGGTGGAGCAACCCTTGTGAACAATTCAGTAAGCAGCACTCCTCCATTGCCTCTGCATCAATTTCTGCCTCTGGGTTCCTGCCCTGTGTGAGTTCCTGTCCTGGATTCCTTCAGTGATGAACTACAATGTGTACCAATATGAAACTGTAAACCAAATAAATGGTTTCCTCCCCAGCTTGCTTTTTGTCATGGTATTTCATATCAACAATAGAAATCCTAACTAAGATACCCTAAATGGAGAAGTGTTATGTAGTATACCTCTGCAGGTGTTGCCATGACTCTGTGAAGAAGGCTGGGTGACCTTTCTATATTATGTTATAGAGCCTGACAATGTGTACAATCTCATTCCTCATCCATATATTTTCCTTCTACTTCTCAAAACTCTCCTTCATTAATTTACTTACACAATATATATCCATAGAATGTCTGCAGTGTACCAAACACCTACTAGGTACTGAACATTTTTGTAATACATACAGCAGAAGTTAAAGTTAATGTGGGGGATCAACATGGATCAGCATGTAAAGACGTTTGTCACCAAGCATGCTGGCTTGTGTTTGATGTCCAGGACTGACATGGTGGAAGGAGAAAACCTACTCCTGAAAGTTGTCTTCTGACCTTCACATGCTGTGGCACACTATTGTTGCATGTGTATGCTCCCCCTCCAATAAATACATACATAAATGTATATTTAAAATACTTTAAAATTAATGAGAAAGACTCACAAGTTGAGTGATAAAATGCAGAGTTGGAATCCACCATTTATGCTGCATAGAAGATTATGATCATCACTTTGGATCCAGATGCCAAGGATGGACCCCAGTTCTGCTCAAGACTAAAAAAATGATGATATCTGCCCAGAGTCCTATAGCATATTACAAAGCTTGGATCTGAGCTGAAATTTGCCTTGAGCCAAAAGTCCTTTACTCCCAAGATTTCTACCACCACTCATACAATCTGTCACTAAGCATCATCTGACCACTTCCTCTTTAAAAGTATATTTACAACTCTTCCATTGGATTTGAAAGAAAGTCAGTTATTGCTACTATGAAGATATTCTTTGTTCCCACAGAAATTCAATTATTTGATGTATTATTAATGCTCAGAGATGAATCATGTCTAAGACCCTTTATATGTAAATAGAAGACAGGAACAATTACTTAAGATTGTCTTTTAATATTCAGTGTGAACAAGGCTGTGGAACAAATATCCATTTAAGTATTGCTGACAAGATGGTAAATGCCTGAAAGATTTCTAGAAGTTTTAACAAATTGAGTCACAACAACATTGTTTCCCTGTCAGCCGACAATTTCATTTTAAGGGTTTTTATCTTCAGAGCTAATTTGGCTAAGGCTTCAAGTCATTCTGCACAGGTGCCCATCACAGAACTGTTTATAATCATATAGGTTGTCAGGAATAGGAGACAGGTAAATAACCATCACCTTGTCGTTCAGTGAATAGTGATCATCCATTTCAAAGGCTGGGCACATTTCTGTATACTGGGATAGAATGGATTTTAAGATACACACTACAAAGAATTTGTGCCAATTGTACATGTGATGGGGGATCAGAGCATCACTATACCCTCATCACAAAAGCTTCTTCTAGCAGTAGAAGGGAATTAACAAGAGACTCACAACTACATAATGTTCAGACATTAGCTTCGGAGCACTCGGCCCTAAATTACATGTTATTATCAAACACCTCCTCTCGAATCTCAGGGATCTGTTCTGAAGAGGAGACAGTAAGATTGTAAGAGCCAGAGTTGATAGACCATGCTAAGGAAGCAACTCCTTCTGAACATAACAGGACTGATACATGTGAACTCCCAGTGACAGAACACATGTAACCTGCAGAGTCAAACTAGATGAGTCCACTCACTGAGAAGGATAAGTGGACACAAAGTGCCTCCCCTAGCCAATAAAATATTTGCAATTGACAACTTTTTGGAAAGGGAAAAAATTAGTTTTCTCCAATGGAATATCATCAGGTATATCAACCACACTTCAAGGAAGACCCCATGCCCAGAAATAATTGGTCTACAAAAAAAAAAAAATGAATCCTGTGTTTGTTTGTTTTTTGTGCATTCTTTTTTTGTTTTGGTGGTTTTTTTTGTCTTGGGTTTGTTGTTGTTTTAGTTTGTTGTTTTGATTTTCTTTTTCTTTCTTTCTTTTTTTGAGAGAAAGCATGGTGTAGTTGTGGTGACTCAGATCATAAAATTATTTTGTTGCTACTTCATAACTGTAATTTTGCTACTTTTATGAATTGTAATGTAAATATCTGATATGCAGGATATCTGGTATGTGATCCCCCCTCAATGAGGTCAAGACTCACAGGTTGAGAACTGCTCCTCTAGACTCTAAGTTCCAATGTGTCTGCTCTTCCAGGAAGATTGCTTCAGTAATAGTGTATTCTCAATAGAGAATTCTTGCTTGAGTGAGAACATAGGAGGAGAGAAATCTTAACTTTTACTTTTCAAGATTTTTTTAAATTTAAGAAACATACAATACTTTTGGATTAAAAATAATATATAGTGTCATTGAAAAGAATTCCAAATATTGGAAGGCCATATTAATGAATATTCTTCAAAAGTATTTCAAAATACTTCAATCTTTTTATCAGATATAATATCCTTTTTGGTGTCCAAATATGTATATATTTTATCATTGATAACACTGTGTTCTGGTTACTATTTAGAATTTCTTTCTCGTCTGAAAATTCTTGGGAACATTGTTTCCCTCTTAAAGACAACATCTGGCCACACACACTCATTTGTGCACTATATATGGCCACTTTCCAAAGTTTCCTGGTGGTGAATATTTACATTTTCCTATGATTTTGCCACATAAACAGTGGTAATAAACACCCATTTGTGTATAGACAGAGATTTCCCTATAGTAAAAACAGACAAGGAAACGGGCACACATTTAAGTGTAGTAAACATCACTGTGTTATCTTATGAGAAAAAACATACATCTAAAATGGCCCAATAAAAATTGGAAAAAGCTACAAAGGGTATGGCAGGATCCACCTACCTGATAAGTCATTTGTTCTATTGCTCAAGCAGTAGCAATACCTGGTAGGGAATCTGGCCGGGTCCACTGTCTTTGGATTGGAAACTGTGAAGAGAAAGTATTCCCTCAGTACCATGACACTATGCCTGGCCCTTCACCCTTCCTCACCACATTGCCTTAGGGGAACTGTTATCACTTACTGTTATAGATGGCCACAGAAACCTTGTGAAAGGCAAATGAACTATAAGAAGTGATGCTGAGAACAGAGAAGAACTGCTTGCTGTCTGCTGAAGAGTGAAAAAAAAAAAAAAGAAGCACAAATGGTTGCTGACATAACCTTAAATGAATCAATACTAGCAAAGCCTGTGATTTCAGCTCTGGGAGGCTGAGGGAGGACAAATCTGTGTTTGTAGCCAGTCAAAGCTATATATTGAGACTTTGTCATAAAAACCTAGGTAATTACCCAGGGTTAGTAAAGTCATGGATTTTGGAGGAGAATCTGCAACTACCACTTTATTAAGCTAGTATAAAAAAACTACATTCTAAACATTTATTCTTATACTCTCAGATAAGTATATATCTCACCCTTTATCAAAAAACAATTCTTGTTTCAATAGAGAGAGATCATTACAGAAAACCACAACTAATCAAAATGCAAAGAACAAGTGATTGTGTAGTAATATATAAAACACAGCTCCTACCTACAGTGATTGTAGAGGAAGAGTGGGTGGAAAGACTGTAAAAGCCAGAGAAATAGGAAGTTTGCTGTGAGATGTTGACTCATAGAAATGTCAAAGAAGCTACTCCCATGAAGTCTCATCAACATGGGTTTCTAAACAAGATCTGAACAAGGACAACACCAATAAGCACGCTAACATGAATTAGGGACTCTGACAGGGCCTTAGCCCTGAATGAACTCCAGGCAAATAAGGGATGCAGAGTCAGAGAAGTAGTCTTCCCCAGGGAAAAACCCAGAAATTGATTTTCCAAAACCAAGTGGAAAACCCCAAAGTCACATACATATGAGTAACGTTGTATGGGCTGAGCAAGTTGCATTTATATATTTAGGGATATTTGCATATACATATATAACAATAATTAAATAGAGGCTGCAATCTGAGAAAGAATAGCATGTATACATAGAAAGAATTCAAGGGCAGAAAGGGATGAAAACAACAATGTAAGTGTATTTTAATTTTGAAAAATAAATTTAAAAATAAAAATGATAAAATCAGCCCTACAACCCCAAAAATATTCTACTCTAATAGTAGATAGCCATTGGACTATCTGATCTACCTGGAAACTCCAGAAGTCTTTAAATGGCATCATGAATGCAGTAATTTCTCCAACTTGTTGTGACAAATTCCCACACACTTAGAGACATAAAACAAGAGAAGCTGATAATCTTGTGATTGTAGAGGCTGAATGCCTGAGAAAGTGGGGGTCTTGAATTCTGGGTTGTTTTAGTAAGAGCCTCAAGTTACTATTATGTGTATATACTACACAGCCCTGGGAAGTGCTATTTATGAACCCTCCAATGCTGAATTGTCATTCTCTAGCCCTTTGCTCTGCACAGCACTTATTGCCTATGTATTCTCTTTATTGCTCAAGAATAATGGTTATTGCATTCTTTTCCTCTCCTCCCACTAGTCTATGAATGCCCAGGGCATGGGCTTTTATCTGGTTTGTTCCTTGTTTTACACTCAAAATGAAGAACAGTGGGTATCTGGCATGTGGTAGGTGATCTATAAACATTTACCAAGTAAGAGTAACACAAGATATAAACAACAAAGGAAGTAAGAGAACACCAGAGATCCTTCATGTTCTACTGCAATTTTGAAAGAATCTTCTAGATATCTATCTTTTAATTTTTGTTAAATTGGATTCATGAATTCCCAATTATTAAGTACCTGCTTCCTATTAAGTTATTCTCAAAATTTAACTCAAAATTTTGAGTTGTTTAGGAATCAAGAGAGCGTTCTGGATCTAAGAAGATGTTTTTAAAATTGTGATGCAAGTTAGTGTGAAAGCTGAGTTAGGTAGAGAACTTTAAACTCATGGAGATAGTTAGATAGTAGAATGTTAAAGTCAGGGACCAAATACATATGGACTGGACATTGAAAATGTATGCTAATTGTGGCCTATTTATTTCAGTTGTTTTATACTGCATTTATTGTTATAAGAGAAAGAGCCATTTGTTGGACTGAAAAAAAAAGAATTATGCATTTTTGTGGAAGGGTGAGAGGGTAGGAGGGTGGGGCTGGGAGGGGTGGAGGGAGAGGGCTGTGATGGAGATGTAGCTTGAAGTAATAAATAAACATTAAGAAAAGTTATTCTGATAGAAGCTTAAAAAAATAAGGCTACTCAGAACAATAGTGTAAGCCTCAAAACTCCTTTTGTCTTAAAACAATGTACATTAAGTTACATTAACTTAAGAATAGTTTTTCTTAGGGTAATACATTTGTGATTGCAAATGATAGCCCTGCACATTCAGCATTATGGCTATGAACTCTGATTTCCGCTCTCAGCCCTCTCACTTCATGTTATTGAGTGTCATGGGTTAAATAGCACACCTACTCTCCATTCTGAACATGGAGATGCTGAGATACAGGAGTGTAATGTGTCCTGCCAAGGTCATAGATACACTAGAAGATAAGCCAACAAGAGAACTACAGATACGCAAGGTATTGAAATGAGTGGTTACCTTTTAAAGCTCCACTGAGCATCTTATTTACAAGTTCTGTCAGATTGAGTGCAGACAGATCAACTGACCTTGCTGGGAGTTCTGAAAGAGATGTAAATGAATCTCTGGTAGGATCTTCTCTGCAACTGAAGTAGTTTCTCATTTCCAAGCTTGAATGGGAACTTCTTCAGGAACATGCTAAACCCAGAACAAGTGCCAGACACAAGGGCTCAGAGGTAAGCAGCAATTCATGCCAGGAGCTCAGTAGGTGACAGCCAGTGACACTGTGACTCACATAGCACTTGTTTTCAGGGACTTTTTTGTCTCTGTGTTTGGTGAGAGCAGGAATTGACAAACTACCTTTCACCAACAGTTGGAGGCTCTGGGCTAACATGAGTGTTTTTAGCCTCTCTGAATTTGGAAATTGGCACACTGATTCATACATGGACATAAGCCTGGCAAGGGTACTGGCATTTACTAAAATATTATTGTATTTTAAAATTCCACAATTCCCATGTATGGATCTCATCCTCAGAAATACAGACTTAATAGAACTTGGATATGACCTAGACAACATTTTGTTGTATGGAACAACAAAATCCCTGAGGCACCGATGTATACAGCTGTATGCAGAGAGGCTGCCAGTTAAAATATTCCCTTTTCTCAGCAGTTACTTCAGGACAAGGAACAAGGCAGACAGATGGTTGATGGTGCTCTTTATATTATTATAAGCATTGTCTTTTCCAATTTTTACTGTATGCTTAGTTGGTATTACCCCTGCTGTACTGATTGGGATTTTTTTTTAGAGAAAAAATTTTAGTGGAAAAAATTGTTTAGCAGTCTAGATTCCCATACTATGGTGGAGGGAAGTAGAGGACTCACCTGCAGTTGCAAGAATCTCTAGCCCCTTTGCTATCTTTTCCTCTCTGAAAGCAGATTCTAGGAAAGAAAAAATTTTCATGGCACAGCATAAATCTCTATTCCCAGCCCTGGCAATCTGGAAGAGGGTTGGGGCTCAGCAAAGTAGGATCACTGAGAGACCCTGTGGAAAGAAGAGACTGGGTCTTCCTATGCTTGCTTTCTTCAGTTTTAGTTCAAATGTGCTAACTGGCTGTGGTCTAGAGAACCATATACTCAAAAATAAAATACCAAAAATGCAGAGTGTCTAATCTACTTACCTTGTTAACTGAATTGGGGAACTGGACTTCAAAGAAAAAAAACAATTGGCTTGACTTTGCACAACTAAGCTGTGGGGTGAACGGCTTAGAACTCATGCCTTATAACTGTAGGACAATGGATCTTCATAAACAACAGGCCACTTGCCTGTGAGTTTCTGGATTCATAAAGCTTCATGTCTATGGCTTTGGAAGGAGGATACTCATAAGCAGTGGCAGTAAGTGTAGTAAGCAACTCTAATAGGTCACTGACCTGTCCAGAGGGAAGGAAGAGGGCTCCTTGGGACAAGGACTGACTAAAAGGCTAGTCACTTTAAATTAGTCGACTGATATTCACACAGCACCTGTTGTTATCACTGTTGCAGAGATGGCTTTTCACGTGAAATGAGAAGGAAAATTCAGAACCATGAAGGTACAGAGTGGAAAATGTGCCCAGCGTTCCTGAGGAATTCAGTACTAGGGCTGGCCTCCTACCTGCTGCATGAAGGAAGGGTCCATATTTCTCCTTCTTTAGGCCTTGGTTTCCAGACACTGAAACAGAAGTTTCCACCAGTGAAATATACCCTAGGGCACCTCACACAGTATGTAACATCCTTAAAAAATCATCTTGTCCATCACTGCCTTCAAAGGATGGAGAGACAAAAACCATGAATATTTAAACCATGAAGTGACATATCCAAGTCCCACAACAGGCAAAAGCCAAGATAAAACTAAAACACAGGCAGATGAGATCTTTAGTAAGGCAATTTTGCTATGATTTTCATATTAATTCATTATAGTATATTTGATATATATATATATATATATACATATATATATGTGTTTCATTATAATAAAATGATGTAATATAAAATCAGCCCCCTTTAGAGTATTTTAAATTTTTATTCCTTTACAGTTTCATACCTGTGTATAATACATCCTGGTCATACTCATACCTCTGTCCTCTCCCCTTATTCTGCCTACCAAGTCTTTCATATCTTTTCGTTTTGTTTTGTGACTCACTGGGTTTAACCAGGACCACTCAGTAGATCATGGAGCACAGGCAACTCTTCATTGGCTACATCACTAAAGAGAATGACTTCCTCTCTTCCATCAGGCCTCAACTGGCATTAGTTATGGAATGATCCACATGAGATACTTCTTGACAACAATGCTGATTAAGCAAATTTAAGTATTCCTTTTATTAATGACCAGACCAAGAGTAGGCTCATGCCTCTGAAGAGTGTGGCCAAGCTCAGGGACAGGATTTTAAATGACAAATCCACAATTAAATCTGTGCTTGAAGGGAAGGTTACCTTAGTGAGGGATTTGGGGCAGCCTAGTAAAATCTGTTTTCTTTGTAGCTCAGGACTATTTTCCAGACACCACATAGTGTGTTTAGACCATGGTCAAAGTTATGGGTAGTCCCAGAAGAGTTGTCAAGGCCAATGTAGCTGTTGGGGTTGGAAGCTGAGAAGTGATCTGGCAGGCACAAAATAAAGTTAGGATGGGATGGCATTACCCTCATCATTTCAGCTATCCTGAGCAGGTCCCATGAGACCCTCCTCCAGCTATGACTGAATGTTTGCTGGCTTAGTCTTGTGTGGGCCCTATGAAAGCAAATGCAACTCTTGTGAGTTCATGATGCACAGCCATGTCATACCCTGCTTTTTCTGGCCATCCTCCTCATTGTCCAGCTCTGAAATTCTTTCTGCCCCATCTTCTATGATGCTCCCAAAGCCTTCTTCACTGTACAAATGTTTGCTTGAGGAAATCTCTGACCAAATTATCTGTCTGTCTGTCTGTCTTCTTCCTTCCTTTTGAAATTGTGCTGGTTGATTAATATAACATTTTTATTAATTCTTTGAAATTTCATATGTGCATATAATGTATTTTTACACGCACACACACACACACACATACATACACTTTTCATAACTCCTTCCAGATCCATTTCCCACTCCTCTGTTATGTAGCAGCTTCTTCCTAGATTAGAGCATTTCATCCTGCAGACAAGGTCATTAGGACAGGAAGCAAACAACTCAAATTATCTTTAGGAAGTCCCATTAACTGACCAGGTTCACTAGTCCCCTCCCTCCCTAAGAGTGAAGACTGCTGAGTGTCCCTCTCTGACAAGGCCATCTTCCTGGCAGAAGCAGAGACAAGGTGAACTGCCGGGAATAAACAAAGATGAGCTGCGCTGCTTTGGAAGAGGCTCTGAGCAACCGCGTCATTTGGACGCTTTCAACCTGTTCAGTTGCAGGCTGTTCAATGGGCTTCAGGTTTCCAGCTTCTGTGGCCTATCGCCCATGTTAGGGTGGACTTTGGCCATGCAACTATATTTGAATGATTTCTGTTCCTGTAAGTGACCCCTCACCCATATTCCTATCAGTAACTCCAGTAAAACTCATTAGTTCACAAAGTTAGGCTTTGGTGGTATCTGTACTTTGGTTCATTGTAAGTTGCACATTTATCATGGATAGTCATGTGTGTTTCATCTCCACAGGAAAAGTCTGCCTTACAAGATTCTAGAACCACCCACACACACACACACACCAACATCATCATGTCCTCTTTAATTTATAACTCACTGAGTCCAGTTTGTGCTGCCTATATACTCCTGAGTGTAGGACCATCCACTGGCGTATGTTTGACCTACTGGCGTTAACATTCTAAAAGAAAATTGACACTTCCTCTCCTAAAAGCCAGCTACTGTCAGCAGTTCCCCAGAAATAGGCAGTGCTCATGAGCCTCCCCGCAACCTCTGCAAAGCATAATTTTTGAACAACATTGATTTTCCCAATCAGGAGTTACGTACACCACTCTTCTTTTTAAGTTAGAAATCCTTGTTTTTCAGTATTTGAAAACAAACTTGAAGTGTACAGTAAATGTCCCTGAAAACCAGAAGCAGTTTTCTGTGGAAGCATTTTAACTTTATGTACCTTTTGTACTGTTTGCCTTCCAGAGTTTCCTTTTGTTTTCTTTATGTATGTGTTACATATGTGCAAGTGCACATTCATGTGCGTGAGGAGAGAAGATAACTTTGGCTGCTGTTCCGTAGGCAGTGCCCACCATGGTTCTTTTTAAAAATAAAATCTTTAACTAAGTTGGAACTCTGGTAGAATAAGCTGGTTGGCTAAGCAGCTCCAGCAGTCTACCCTTCCCTGGTTCCCCAGTACTGGGATTACAGGTGCACCTCACCATGTCTGCCTTAAACAAAACAACACAAATAGGCAAACAAAGCATGGGCACTGGGAATTGAATTCACGTCCCAGGGAAGCCATTATTCTGACTGAGCTACTCTGCCAGTTCTTTTCTGAGGAGTCTCAATGCAGTCCAGGCTGTCTTCAAATGTGCAGCTAACCCCCTGCTTTTCCTCCTGAGTGCTGGTATTATAGGCATGTGCCGCCATGTCTGGAAAAAGCACAAGTGTCTAATAGAATGTCATGCAGAAATCGATTTCAAATAATTGTTGGACAAATTATAATAGTCCATTATCTTACTTTTGGATAAAAAAAAAACAAAACTCCACACTAGCATTTTTATAATAGTTGGTATCTGATACCAAACACCTACTATTTTATTGCATTTTATTCTTTCTGATTTCCTTCAGCATTGGAATTATACTCAAAAGGGAGAAAGTTGGAGTTTAAAGTAGAGTGAATATTTGTAAACAATTATCACACTCATATACAATATATTGGTACAGCTGGTGGCTTTGGAGAAAGAGAAGTGGAAACATTTTAAGCGTACGCACATTTTGGACCATCTGTCCTTTGAAGCACTGCATGCTTTTCTGAAAAGTAAAATTGAGAAAATAAGGATAAACTTCCATCCTTCATAAAAGCCCAAACAAGTATTGAAGAAATAATCCTGCTTATTTTTAAAAAGCTCAGAATGAATATGCAGTCTCTATGCTCTGGGAGCTGTTTTACTAAGCACATTTTGTAGGTCAAGTTCATGCCAGGTAAGCCAGGAAGGGTAGAGGTGAAAGAGCTATTTCACAGGTGATGATGTCAAAAAACAATGCTTCCATTATAAAAATTTCCTGCTCTGATGGAAAACCACAGTCTGTGCATATTTAGAAGGATCCTCAGAAGGAACAACTCAGAGAGCTCTGGAAATCTGCTAGAGAGTGAGCTGGGAAGGTGCAATTACCCATTTACCTGTTGCAGGTAGGAGAGCCATTCCCTTATCTTTCTTGCCTTCTCCTCTAAGACCAGACACTAAAATAAAATAAAATGGGGTTTATCAGAGAAGTTCCAGGCCAGACATAACATCCGAAAGGATTTAGTCCGAGTTACCTATATTTACAGATGAGAGAACTGCCATCTAGAATTATGTGATTTGCTTAAAATCCCATGTGTTTTGTTCACTCAGTCATTAGTCATCAAACATTTACTGAAGACAAATACGTTTGAGACTGTTACTCAGCATCAGAGTTTGTTAGGTATTGTGTGTGTTGGTGAGGCAGATATGAAAGAAGGGAATTCGACCTGCAAAGGGTAACAATTACAAACAGCGCTTTGATGGTGAAGGTGGGTGACAGGGTGCCTGATCTCATAGCGGCAACATGAACGTCTTTCCTGGGAGAGTAAACAGAGGTATGAGGATGACGAGTGTCTGGGAAGGACCTATATGGCTGACAGAGAATAGCATGTGCCCCAGCCCTACATTACCTGTGAGTGGCTCTTTAAAGAGCTGGCTGAAGGTCAAGGTGTTGGAGCATAAAGAAAGAAGGAGGTGGGCATTTTATGGAAGCTGGTGAAGATGAGGTGAACAAGATCACATGTAGCACATAAAGGACTTGGGATGCTATCCAAGCAGAAATAAGACATCACTGAATCATTTTGGGGGGATAAAGGTGGGAATCATGGAGGAATACAATCAAGTAATCATCTATATACAAAGATCATTTAGGTTGGCAAGTGGAGAATGGAACAATAGGAGAATTAATGAGCTAGTTCAGAATGCTCCATTGGTGGGAGAACAAATAAAGGATGGTGGTGTGAACAAGGACGGTAGAGGGGCAGAGCCTTCTGTGACATTCAAGCTCAAAAAGCCACACAGGAAAAGTAAACAATGTGATTACTTTTTGCTCGAAGCACTTAAGATTGTGCATTGAAATGTTGCTGCCGAGACTCTTAAAGTGCAATAATACCCTCCTATAACACACAGAACAGACACTAGGCACTGAATAGCCCACCTGTACTCCAGAGAGAGAGGATACAGGCGAGGCCCATGTACAACCTCATTCGAGGACCATGCAGCAGGAAGCTTGGCATGCTGGGAAGCTTTGATAACCTGGGAGCAAAACATCAAACTCTTAGAGGAAGCCAGGCTTGCTTAGTAAGCACTCTGATGTAGAATATGCTCTGGGAGCAGTGGTGGGGAAGGCCTTAGAAGAGATTCTGGTCAGGAAAGGTTTAGGTTGTGCTCAGATAACAAGTGGACACCATGATTTGTTTGGCTTACTTTTGAAACAAAGCTCGTTTTTGTTAATCGCCATATTTGATTATAAACAGATGGAGAGGGAACTCTGGCCCACACAGTTACTGAGGAACCTTAATTAGTGGACTCTCTACCATCTTGTTTTCTACCTGGTAATCCATCATCTGTGGACTCCTTAGCTGTGATGGCAGGGGGAGGGGCATAGCTAGTGTGTCTGCCAGCACCCCTTATGTGCTTTGGCAGAGGTGATGTATTTGTTTTTGGTTACAGTCTGCATCAGAATCATGGATCTACTCTGTATGACTGCAGGGCATCTGGGAATATGGGAGGTCTGCACACACATTTTAGGGGCATTTGTGTAGTTTCTGAGATAAGAAATAGCCTCTAAAATCAAAATATTACTATTAATGTTACTATTAATATATCAAATGCTAGAAATATAAATGTAAATGACTATTACAATTTGCCCGACTCTATGGCATCTGTGCCAGCCGTATTTGAGAGTTTATTCCGTACCATGAAGCTAGAGTAGAAAAGAATAGACTAATAAAAATGACAAAAAATTATTGAGCATTTTGTGTGTGTCACATGCCACACAGAACACTGATGTATGTTTTCACTCAGTGAAGGCAGAACTGATCAGCGTTCTTTTCAGCTTAGGGGCATGAGGATGGGTTTGAGATGAATATATGATGAACTTTGAGAAGATTCTTCTCTCCAGGTCCTACATCACAATGACAACATTGCTGTACCCTGCTGACCATTGTGTATAAGACTGACAGTTGCAAGTGTATTCTGAAGATTAAATGGGATCATGAAATCCAGTAGTTAGTGCCATTGTTGGTGTAGAGGGTGCCTAAAGATCTTAACTGTTTGTTGTCCCATTACCTTTTGCTCTTTGCCCATCCCTTTCCTTTTCTGTATTAGCAGAACTGCAGAGCCACCAGGATGATGAGCAAATGCAACTTCATGTCAGAAAAAGCTGCTATTTGTATTTCTGTAACAGTTGCACATATTTTATTGATCTCTGATCATCATGTCAACAACTTCCTTTTACTAAAAGTAAATGTGTTAAACTTTAGAAATTTAAGAGCACAATTTCTGCTGATTTTGTTCAAGGAAGAAGTAATTTTCCCCTAGTTTAGGTTTCCATTCATCCACATTGGCTGAATCAACTATTTGTTAGGAGGAAGATAAGCAGATTTAGCAAATGAACACAGAGGATGCATGGTTAAACTGAGCTTGAGAGAAACCACAAATGTTATTTTAGTGTACCTCATTCAGTACTTGAGACAAACCTGGCCTGGAGAAGCAAAGGGTTCTGGAAAGAATTTCACAGCTTATACAGTAGAAGGGCTGGACTTGAACTCATAGTAGCACAGACCATTTCTTCCTTCTCTAACCTTCCTCTTGCAACCCTGGGACAGTTTAGGGTAGGGTATAGGGAATATGTCTAAGTCAGATGCATTCTATTTGAATCCTGAGTTGAGCTTCGTAGCCTCGATCTAACTAGACCTTCCTTTAACCCAAAGAAGCTGCTGACTGATGAGACTTACAGCACAGCTGTTTGAAAGCATGAACTCTGGAATTAGACTTGAACTTATTCCAGAGTTTCTGCTTTTTTATTTTTTTTTATTTTTAGCTTTCCAGTTTATTAAAACTGTTTGTGCCTCAGTTTCTTCCCTCAGGGCTATAATGAATAGCAAAATACATTTTGTGTTTATAATGCAGTAGACAAGATCTGGCAGAGCTAGAGCTACCTGACTGCCTGACTGTTTCATCAAAGATGTGTTGTTCAAGGGTATTGGTACTCCAATAAGCAAACAAATAATTTCATCCATGTGATGTAACTATAGTCCTCAAAGCTATATCTTATAAAATGTGTATCAGCTGTTAAATATTTTGCTTGAAAACTAAATTATCATTATTCGCCTCATTCCCCATGGTTATTATTTTAATATCTACAAACTACTGCTCCTTCAGTGACACTTGCAAAGAAGAACATTAGTAATGATAGTGACTACAGTAAAGTCCTGAGGAATTAAGCCACTCTAAGACATGACACTTTGGCACATGGATTATTTTGAGCTGAAAGCTATTGAAAATTGACAGGTACAGGAAATAGCCTTTTCAGAGATTCCTTTATCTGACAAAATGCACACATTTCCAATGAATGGATTCTGCCATAAATCCCATGTCTAGGAAGACTTTCATAGCCATAAAGAAGATAGAAAATTGGCACTGAGTTGAGTCTGCTCAAGCAACTCTCCTTAAAGTAAGCCCTGTACTCCGTTTTTTTTCTCCATGCTCTTCCCACTGTGCAGCACCCCTAGAAGTGCAAATGACCTTTTCTTTGAATATATCACCTCTTCACAGTTATATTGACCTGTCACTAAAACAGTATGTAAACTTCTGGATTTTGTTGCCTCTTTGAGATTTTTATTTCATTTCTGTGAGGACTGACACAAGCATATGGAGTACTCCACCTCATTTAATCTAATTTCTCTTAGCTTAATTTACAGGTCCCCAGGCATTAATACTAAGAGTAGAGGAAATGAGACTTTTTTGTTGGTAGGCTAGCTTCCAAGTACTAAGCCTCCATGATTGGACACAGTCCATGTGTATTATTTTATGTGCCTATCAAGGTAGACAGAGAAGACCTTTTATATAATATAAAAACCAAAAAGATCAGAGGTGGTAACTGTTGCTCATGTCTACATGGCTTTGTAAAGAAGAGCCAAGTGTGACGGCTTATGCCTGTAAACTCAGCCTTCAGGTAGTTGAGGTAAGAGGATCATTATGAGTTCAGAACAAGCCTAGGCCACAAAGCAAGTTTCAGACCAGCCTAGAATACAGTGTGAGACCCTGTTTCAAACAAACAAACAACACCAAAAACCAAAAAACCAAAATGAAACCAAATCCAACCCAAGCAAACACAACACTAAACAAAAGGTGGAAATTCAGTCCTATCTGCCAAATATCTCCATAGAAAGGCATGGAAAGGAGCCGATGCTAAAAATCAGGTTGAAGACTTCCAAGTATTTTAATGGATGGAAGAGTTGAAAACCCAGCAACTCCCAAGGAGACAGATAAAAAAGATTGATTGAGACCAGTGGGTCAAGATCTACCCAAGAGTCTTAAAACGTTACCTCACAATACACCCGTATTTATGTTAATACTAGTCCCTGGTGTGGGTGGAATGAACAGTAAGAACTTAGTTTTTAGAGCCTTAGTAAACATTGTATTGCTTCCAGTTAAGATGGATCACAAACCATCAATGTTTACTCTGAACTGACAAGCAAGTCTACCTTTCCTATTTCACTATGAAAGGTTGAAGATGTCCCCTTACTGCTGAAATCAGTGAGATGTAGGGAAGGAAAACTCACACAGATGCACCACAGGGTGTGATCAGCCACAATGATTGGGAGGTATTTAATTCTCCACCCATTTTTATGATCATTTGTTCATCTAATTTCTACCATAGCACCAGCTCCTTCTTCTTGAAGAGAAAGTAGAGGCTGGGCAAATAATTTCTCAAGGCCATTAAGATAATGATAAGAGCCCCGGGGTTCAATCTCAGACAGACCCCTCCACAGCCTTTAGTACAACTGAAATACATGGAAGATTGTCTTTTCAAAGCATCTAATGAAAAGCAAGAGGTAAAGGTGTCCTTGCCAGGACCATATGGTAAGCCTGTGGTTCTCAAAGCCACCCTCCCATTAGTTGCTATTATCCTTATTCTGTGATTTGAAGAAACTGAAGCTTAGAGAGCAGCCATTTCAAGGCATGCAGACTAGAAAACCAGGAGTTGTCTGCTTCCTGTCTGAATCCATGTTAGATTTGCAGTTGACTTGACTCACAAAGTTAAACTTGCCAGCAGCTACCTTGCTGTTAGACACATCTTGGAGGCATTTTTCCCTACCATTTCAATTTCTTGGATGGAAATCTATTATCTCAGAAGCGAGGACACTCTATCCCCTCACTGGCTCAAGAATGCTTTAAGATTCCAATTGATACCATAAAGGAAATGGGAAGAAACAGATTGTGATCAAAAGACAGAGTCTTCGATCAACACACTGGAAATATGGCAGAAAGGGCTCTCCTATCATTCAGCTTCCAGGAGCCAGAACACAGGAATTAGAGCATTCCTTAGCTGGCCTCATGCTTTTGGGGTGAGGAGACCAAAGGCAGCTTAAAATATCTATAGCATACAACTCACCAGTCTCCTGAGCAGGATGAATGACTTCAAAGAATTTAAACAGCCAGGAAGATTAGTGGTGAGGTCAGTGTGGTGGGATTTTATGAGTTCTTAGTGACAGACACAGAGGGTGGGGATGGCGAAAAGCTTGATAACTGTGCTTTAAATCCTCTGGGGGGAAAAAAGGAATAATAATCCTCCCCCAAAACTCTGTGCAGTGAAAGAGGATCATCTCTATCAGAGAAAAATGCCTGCATGATAAGCTGAATAGAATCCGTGAGCTGAATGACAAAGCAGCAATTCAGTCAGGGATGGGAAAACTTTCCTGAGAGTAATTACTGTGAGGAGGGGATAGCACAGCAGGAACCAGGTGATGAGTTTCCCTTCCTGTCCTGGTCATCATCCTACACAATATCACCTGGCACACAGCCTGCCGGGGTCTTCGGAAGAAGTGTCCATGCTGGGGTCAAGGCTGCCAAGCACCTAGAGCAGGAGCCAACTTCCCATGTGCACAAGGCTTCTGAAATCGGGAAAGATGTCAAGTTTTAAAAAGTTTGGGGGGGGGGAATCAAACAGTGTTTTGTTGACATAAAAACTACATGGACAAATTTCAGGCTGATGGCTGCTATGTGGAATAAAACCACTAAATGAAGTGAAATTGATTTTCCTAGTCCCAGAACTGTCCCAATATGCTACCCAGGGCCCAGACTTGCAGGCCTGCATGTTTCCATTTGGGTAGAAGCTTTTTTGTCTTTTCTGTGGAGGAGAGTTTAAGTTCCAACTCCTGTATCCTGTTAAGTACAACTCTCAAGTGAGATGGAAGTTAAAATTATGATAGTTGAGGTAAGGGGCAGAAGTGTCTGCAGGATTTAGAATTCTGATTTTCACAGGGGCTTCAGCACAGGATCATGGTGACTGTAGGTTGAACACCCCAAAGGACAGCTGACTCTAACATCTAATGCTTGCTTACTGTTTTACAAACAAACACATAAACCCAACAAGTAGAGAAGAACTAATCAAAAGAAATGTGTTTATTCACGATTTTGGTGAGAACTGGGGAGAGAAAAGTTCTCAGAGTCTTTCCACCTTTCCTACACCAAAGGCTGCAGTTTATGGAAAGATGAAAGAGAAGCCAGGAGATAGACATATATAGATTGAGCTGTGAGACAAGGTTTCCAGAACCTTTTCCTCTGGCAGTTCCTATGAGGCTGCCAGTACTTCAGGTTGTAGTCACCTCAGCATGAAAGTTTCAATTTGTGTGGTATGTGTGCATGTGTATGTGTATGCATGCATGTGTGTGGTGCACATGTGTGTGTAGTGTGTATATGTGTTGTGTGTGTGCTCATGCGTGTGTGGTGTATGTATTAATGTGTGTGTGTACATGTATGGTGTATATGTGCACATGAATGTGTGTGCGTGTCGTGTGTGGGTGGTGTGTTCCTGGGTGTGTATTTGTGCATGTGTGTGTGGTGTGTGGTATGTATGCATGCATGTGTGTGGTGTATGTGTGTGTGATATGTGTAGTATATGTATGTGATGTGCGTGGTGTATGTGTATGATGTATGTGGTATGTGTGTGTGGTGTATGTATGTGATGTGTGTGTGTGTGTGTGTGTGTGTGTGTGCTGGGTGTATGTGCTTGATGTATGTGATGTGTGTGATATGTGTGGTGTATGTATGTGATGTATAGTGTGTGTGTGTATGTGTGTGGTATGTAAGGCACGTGTGTATCTTCCTCTATAACTATCCACTTTACTTTTGAGACACAGTCTCTCACTGAGCCTTTGGGGAGCCCCGAGGTCCCTGCTGTCACTAACTCCCACCTCTAGGGTTACAGATAAGTGTAGCTATGCCTAGCTTTTTTGTGGTTCTAGGGATCTGAAGTCAATCAAAATCCTCATTCTTGCTCAGTAAGCACTTTACCCACTTAGCCATCTCCCCAGTCCCTATGTTTAATTCTTTAAGGTCTCTATTGCAGCACTACACCCACATGGTTCTAAAACATGGAGTTTTAAAGTCAGAAGTGTTACTGGCTCACAGCATTCTGAAGAGGAATTGTGACCTTTGTCTTCCTATGGCTTGTCCCAGTGCTGCTGCTTCCTCCTTCCCCTTTGCATTGTGGATCACCTGTGCTGTGATCACAGCTAGAGAGTAGGGGCTGGTACTGTCTGAGCTGTCCCGAAAATTTTATGTCATGACATCAGGGGCCCTGCTGTTGCTGTCCCTATTCTGAATTTCCAAAACCACTCACCAGCCCATCTTGTGATACCTTAACCCTTGGGACCTTGCTCAACTTGAGAGGGTTTCTCCTTTCCTCCAAGGCTAACTCCTATTTGCTCAGGAGCATGCTTTACATTCTCCCAACTACCCCCTCCATCGATTGAGCTCTTATACTCAGCTACAATCAATCCTGATTCCCCGGGTACACTCTTCCCCTCAGTTAGGCTACACCAGAGCCCCTTGATATGATTTACTGAACCTTAGCACACTTCCCATGCTTTGCCAGTCAGTTCCTTCCCAAGAACACCCTAATGAAAGTTCTTGGCTGTCTCTCCTGTTGCCTCTGCCCCTGACTTCCTGTGCACACCACATGAGCTTTCCTGCATATCTGGTCATGCTTCATGTTCTTAAAGCACCTTTAGTAAACCTCTTCCTTCATGTCTGTTGTCTTTCTTGTCCATATGGGTGGAAAGAATGGACTCTTGCAAAATCTGACCCTTCCCATCCTTAAATCAACAATTTCCTCCTCCCTATAAACTCATCCACACAAGTATGCAAATATGCTATTGCTTTTTGAATAAAAAAAAAATACCTTGTCGAATCCTCACAGCTCTCTGTCTCTTCCTTTTCCTTTGTGGTGACAATTATCCAAATGTCATCAATGATGTGTTCTGTTACTCAGCACCCCCACCCCTCTTCTCCCAACTCAAGCCACAACAATCAGGGATGACACCAGCATGGGTCCCAGGATTTCCAAGTGGCTGACTTTCCTCTCATACAACACTAAGGCAGCATTCAGTCCCATTAGCTGTCAGCCCCTTCTTGGGATACTCTGAGCTTGACTTCCTCAACAATACACTCTCTTGATTTTCTTAATTTTATTAGGTGTTCATATTCAGCCCACTTCATCTTACTCTCTCAATGTAGGGCTCAATCCTTAGATCTTTTTTTTTTCCTCTATGCTTGGCTACTAAGGTGATACTACCATGCCTTATGGCTCTAAATGTTTTTCATTAGAACTTGAAAGATGACATAAATATATAAACATTGGTATATCTTTATTAATGTTTATGATTTACTAAACAGTCTTCTTAACTTTACATTCTTTGTGTGAATCAGAACACACGAGTGTCATAATATGCTCATGAAAGACAAAGGACATCTTGGGTGTCTGACCTTGCCTTCCACTTTGTTTGAAACAGGAACTCTTGTTGTTGCTGCTGTTGTTGTTTTTCACACTGAACATGCTAAACTAGGTGGCCCATGTGCTTCTGGGGATACTCCTATCTCTGTCCTGTATATCTCAAGAGAAGAGCTGAAAGTACAGATGTGTGATATTGTGTTTAGCTTCACATGTATTCTGTGGATTCTAACTGAAGCCTTGATGGTTTCTTGGCAAGTTCTGACCCCATTGAACCATTTTCCCCATAGTCCTCTGCTGGTCCAAGAACTCATGGTTCTTTCTTGAATTGTTGCCAACACGAGACTGTTACAGACTGACCTCCCTGCTTCTATTTTGTGGCCCTTCAGGCACTTTTATTAGAGCAGTCATAGAAACCATTTTCAATATAAATAACATCTCACCATCCTCTACTCGAAGTCTTGCAGTGAATCTCTCCTGACTCAGAATAAAAACAGCTAATATCCTAACAGCCATCTATGACCACCATTACTTCTTTAATGTCCTCCTGCCTCTGATAATTTCCTTGGCCTTGAACTCACCAAATAGTGACCTGACAGGAATCGAAAGACCATCTGCCATGAATGGTTTTAGGCATGGTGTGGGGCCAGGATCCTGGACAATCATACTTTTCTTAGGGAAGATACCTTAGACATTCCCAGTGTGGGGAAGCCATTAGGAACTGGGTCAACTGGATGCTGACAGTCTCAGAAACAATAGTGGATTCCCAGGAGCATCTAGGATGTGAGGCTATGAATGGGCTTTTGCTCTGTCTCTGAAAATGGAAAGGGACTTTCACAGGGATATATTTTTTCAGGTCTATCTATCATGTATTTGATACTCATGAGACTGGGAGTTTTTCTGGGAATGTTCACATGGCTGCAAGGTGCACCATATTCCCATAACCACAAATTGCCAATAGGTCTTTCTTCTGCAGCTGGACTCTGATCTTATACCCGAAGAGCAGTTGTGATGGCCCTTGCTTCAAGAGACTCTAGGCACTAGAAGTCCTTCTGTCAATGTTAGTCAGCTGTCCTCAGCTGTCCTACACTCTCCTTTGCCTTGTGGAGTGGCTTTGTTTGTGGCAGTAGGATTTTAACTGGACATGTGTGCTACACACAGATACTGCCTGCCCCAGATTGCATCTGCCAGCTTTCCAGCTCACTGGCAGTTGGAATATAGTTTTCTATGCAGACAGTTCTCTATCTTATTTGGCCATGTCTCCCCAGTTCTCTACCTGAGAGTCACAGCACTTCTCTACCTTGAAGTTGTAGCATGAATAACCAGAGCGTGTTCTTACCATCGTAGAGTGGCCTTTAGCAAGCAAAGAGTAGATTCCAGCAGGCTCCTGTGAATACCTGAAACAATTCGTTCGTCCAATTTATGTAACTTCTCAGAGAGCTCCCTATGAACTAAGACCATTAGGTCACAAAGATTAGCTCCCTAGGACCTGCGAGGGTAGGAATGCTAAGGTTTATGTTAAAGGTTGTGTGCTTTTTATAGCTTTGGGAAACTGTGTTGTTCCAGGGTGAAATTCTGGGCCAATCTTTATAAGCAATCCCCTTATTAAAATCTTAACTTCAGGGCAGAGGATATGGCTCAGTAAAGTACTTGCTGTACAGCATGGAGACATATGTTAGATTCCTAGAATCTAAGTAAAAGAGCCAGGCACTGTAGTACATGCCTATAAGGGGGGGACACAGAACATGCTGGCTAGCTAATCTAGTCAGATTTGTGAGTTCCAGGTTCCCTGAAAAACCTGTCTCAAAATATTGTCATGAGCAATTGAGAAAGACAGCTGGCATTAACCTGTGTTCTCCACCTATGTGTGCACTTGCACCTTCACACACACACACACACACACACACACACACACACACACACACACAAGCACACGCGCACACACACACATGCACGCACGCGCACACACACACGCACACGCACACACACACACACACACGCACACACACACATGCACATGCACACACACACACACACACACACACACACACACACACACACACACACGCGCGCGCGCGCTCGCACACACCAGTAACAGGCAGCTCAAAGGGAAATGGCTCAGGATGACAGCTATCATTAAGCCTTTGTCTGCCATGAAGTCCTGATTTTCTCATCAGGAAAGGGTAGTTCTTGGTGGGCAGAATGATCCATGGTAACAGCTACCTGAACAGCACTTGTATAGTTAAAAATATAATTCTGGCAACATATTTGTTGTGTAAATCTCTCATTTGCCTAAATGCCAAGCTTGTAGTCTCTTATCTCTGTTTAAATTGTGTGCCTGGGAGCCTAGAAATGAAAGAGACTTAAGGATGACAGAATAGGTGGAATGCAAAACCTAAGGCCCAAACTGGCTTACCACAGAATCCAGTAAAATACCCTTGGTTCATTCTCTTTTGTGCATTAGCCAGAACCAGTCATTGTTAAATAGTTTTTTTTCCTTTACCGATTTCTAAATGTTTTGAGCAATTTCTCACTGGGGAGGCATATTAATCCTATAACTATATGGATAGGAGAGGAAACCCAGAGTTGGGAGTCAGAGGCTGGGAGAGGATGCTTTAGGTTAGGCATTTTATAAGACCTCTGGGTCTTCTCAGCTTTCTTATAGTCTTTCCCAGATGTTTGTCCTTGAGTAGGCCTTTTCCTCCTCTCTCCCTTTCCCAGGAGAAATAAAGAACCCCTCTCAGGAAGCCTGTATCTGCTTTTCCTACTTGCCTATACCTTCTAACCTCCCTATCCTTTTTAGCTGCGGAGAGGTTCCTGAGCACTGAGTTACCATTTCTTAGTCTATGCTGACAGTGTGAGACCCCTGCTGCCTGGGAGAAATTCACAGTTGCCTAGTGTGATAGTTTCCACACACCAGCAACTCCCGGGCCAATGTGGAGGTGGTAGAGAGAAGGCAGATATTGCAGCAACCAGAACATTGTGTAACCAATGCTATGTTATGTGTCTGTGCAGGACACTCAAGGCGAAACATAGAGTGTTGCCTGAAAGATGAGAGATTCATCAAAGACTTCCCCATGGCACTGATGTCCTATCAAAGTCTTGGGAATGAGTGTTTCCTTGACAATAGGAACTCTTGCCTAGACAAAGAATTTTCAATTAACAGCCTGATGTGGCAGGGGAGCTATCAGATTTTAGGAAGTAGAAACCATAGAGTATGATTATGCAGATGGTATCCTAGCAGGCAGGTGGAAATACGACAGCACACTGATAGGTAAGGGTGGGGGGCATGGTTGACTGCCAATGATGATTGCATTTTAAAGAAAAAATAAAATAACTTAAACTCTAAGTGATATAGAAGAATAATGGAGTGACTTGACTGGATTTCTATTTCTCATAAGACCACTGGCATAGAACTTTAAGGGATGGACAGTAGATTAGATTCAGAAAGGAGAGAGAAGACAAATGGAATAGGTAGAAAGAAAATGACCCTGAGGAGCAACGAGGTGGAGACGACAGACTATACCTGGTGACCTGATTGGTTAAGGTCAACTCTGAAACATCTAACTTGATGGTACCATGGGTAGAGAAGGGGATTGTATAGGGCTAGAGGTAGAGTTGGGGCAGGGCCCAGGATGATGACATTTGTTATTGAGGAGAATAGAGAGCATTGGTCTTTCTGTCAATAACAGGAACTGAGACTACAAAGCTGGGAGAATCTTGTTGGTCTTTAGTTAGGAAAGGAGTTTTTTTCCTTGGAAAGGAAAACTCTGAAAAAAATTGTCTGAGGATGCTGGTGGGGACAGAGATCAAATGGCAGAGTGAGGTTTCAGTCCTTGGATATAAGCAGAAGTTTTCCCCAGGGGTTACATGAAAATTTCCCCTTGCCCTGTGGTCTTTTTTATTTAAGGATATTAAGCTGTTAATGGGCTTGAAAGGCTTTGTCTTCCGGGGCCCAACTCCTCCCTAATGCTGCATTCCAAGCACACCATCCCCTTACACTTGGAATGCTCCCAGTCTCCCCAAGATGATATATGCCACTGACTTTCTTACCATAGGTAGAAGATAACACGAGAAAAGAATGTCACTTTCAATAGAACTCAACTTGTCTCAGATCTCTCAGTTTCTGTAATCCTCTTCCCATGTGGCTTTGCTAAACCACCATTGCATATTATTGAGGACTCATTTCCTTTAAGGAGCACTCCTATAATTGTACTATGGGTGAGCAGCTTTCTTAGTGTGTCCACATACTCCTGATTGTCTCCATCATTACTCCTATCACTGAACTGAAATGATCCTAGTGACAATGTAGTACTGCAATTAAATGTCAAAATAACGTAAGTGAATGTCTTTTAAGTAATAAACACATATTTTTTAAGCAGGACTGAATAAAGTTTGGGCGTAAAAAAATCAAGGATGTTATAAAAGCAAGGATCATAAATATCCACATGTTCAGGAAAAAGAGTTGAAAAATTGGCTCATACCTCCTTATACTCACCAATATTCCAGTTCACAATTGAGAATTAATATATTCTGATTTGATTATTCTGAAATGTGCACCATTAACAAGAAGACAACTTTTGCCACATTTTGCAAATAAATTTTGGTCATGTATATATTTGTTAACTCTAGTCAATTCTAGAATAGTTTAGCTTCAATACCAGTTCTTCACCCTCAGCTCTACTGAAGACTACATATCCCAGCATCCCTTGCAGACCTGTTACTACCATGTGACCAAAGTCTGGCCAATGAAAATGTTACTAAAAAAAAAGGACTAGTCACTGAATTCCAGACACACAGAAGAGGGTATGACTTTTGCATATTCTCATTCCTGGGTCGGCTAGGTGGCTGGAAGGAACTGGGTTCTAGTATATTTTATGCTGGAACCCCAAGCATATGCTGGTATCCCAAATCTTTGCATCACTCTTAAGCACTGAGACAGTCTACAAAAGACTTTCATTTGATCAAGAAATAAATCTTTGTTGTATTAGGCCATGAATATTTTTAAGATTTTTTTTTTCTGTAGCATCAACCAGTGCCTTTGACCTTTTGTAATACAACCCCAAAGAGCTGTTCTGAAGCATTTCGGAAACATATTTCACAGAATCATTGAAACGCCTATTTATTAATAAGTGGTGCAATCTTTATTGATTTTGAGATAGAACATAAAAAAATCAGATAAGAATTGTTTGCATAATATATATGGAAACCAACCTATTAAAGTTGTCAAATATTGGACAGAGCCAGAATATAAATTACACATACAGTTTAAAAATTACAGGAAACCATATTATAAAGAGCACTAAAGGGCACTTGTGGAATAGTTGTGTTCCTGTGTAAGCCAGAATGTGGAGAGCCTACTCATAGCACGGAGACAAATCCAGGGAGCAAGGCACCAGAATTCTATGCGGTAAAAAGGGGTGAAATGCAATACAACCTAAAATCAAATACAGTGTTTCATGTCATTGGAAAACTCAATTTGTTCTTTCAAAGTAGGTGTTTTCAATGACTGTTACATCAGGAAAAAGGGGGGAATAGTCAGAACCCATCTTAGGCAAGAGAGAGATTTTTTTTTTTTTTTAAACAAGAAGAACTGGCAAACCTGATAATGCACATCCATCCTAAGTTGGCTTTTCAGAGCCTGGCACAGGTTCTCTCTCTAACAGCTTGGGTCGAATATTTGACCCAAAGGCTGTCCAAATCCTTTACTTAGCCCTCAGGGAGGGCTGAAGTGTGGAGCTGATCTCCCATTCCCTGGAAATGCATTCAGAAGGGTAAAGAATGGCCCAGTTAGGAGATCCATTTGGTGTCCATGCAGATTATTCTCTTAATACTGAAAAATGGAGACATAATTGATCTACACTTCTGGCCTCTCAGAGAACTTTTTTGTTTAAAAAGGCTCATTTGTGTCTGAAAAATCTCAAAGCCCTGAAATGAAGATACAGTCTAGAGACAGAAGATGAAAGTCAGCCGAGCCTGGGACACTTTTTAACTCATTCAGATAAGTACAGTGACAGAGGATCTGTAGGGACAGAGAACAAAGGGTGTTTGTGGGAATATCTGTGGCCACCAAACTCCAAGGGCTAATGGACTCCAATGTGAATTGTGTGAATAATTTATGTGGCATCACTTTCTGCCTCCGACAGCTGGATTGTGAAAACATTCAAAGGACCTGCTGAATAGTCAAAGGAACTGCTGACATGGTCACTTTTCTTCTCCCAAGGAGGAAACTCTCCATGGGTGGGTCAGTGAACATTTCACTGGAAAGCTATATGCTCAGAGGAGCGCAAAGTCTTCTTAGGGACCACAGGGTGTGACTGGGGAGCATTTCTACTGCCCTGGGAGACTTGGGGTAGGGACAGAGGTAGGAAAAGCTTTGGAGACCTATGGTTTTGGGTAAATTCTCAGTTCCTTTTCTTGTGCTACATGACATCCAGGCAGCTGTTTTTTCTCTCATCTTCGATTTCTGGGCAGCAAATTCTAAGACAGTCGTCTTAGTGCAACTGGACTTGCACTAAGGATACAGCATGCAGGCAATATAGAGAACTGCTGTGTCTCATGCCTGCAACTCCTAAAGAGCGATTAGGGGGAGCTGTTCCCCTATCCCAGACCTCAGTTTTGTGGGCAGAGTCGGAGAATGGAGCATTGGAACTTCGTCTCATTTCCATAAATCTTAAGTTTCCAATTGTAGTCTGATATAGTCCCAACTACTAGGGTAGGTTTGGATAATTAATTTTAAGCCATTCTCAGGTTACATAGATCTGTTTTTTGTTTTGTTTTGTTTTGTTTTGTTCTGTTGTTTTGGTTTTTTTGCTGTGTATGTCAAAAAATTACTATTCTTTCCTGACACTCTTTTCAATCTCAAAGGAATGCTATTAATGGCAGTGGGAAGACTCAGGCAGAATGACAATCTTTAAAATAATCCAGTCAACTAAAGCCATTCCATAATGTATCACTTTTCTTTTTGATACTTTCAGGAGCCTTTTCATCAGCCCAAACCAGGATAGCTAAGACATCCTATCTTACCAATGGGTTTAATACAGATTTTGGTGGAGCACTGTCAGATTCTGGCAAATGTAAGCACAGCCCAAGTGGAAACTCTAGAGATCTGCATATGAGTCATGAGAGACCAGTTTATTCCCTAAAGTATTATCACAGTTACACAGACATGATACGTTTTAAGAAAAATGGATTAAATGCAGTTTTTGGAGAAGTCCCAAAGCGTACCTGTCTATTAAATGATAAGCATGAGGATCCTGTAGGGTAGATCGAAAGGAACCAGGCATGCTTAGACAAAACCCAGCTATTCCAGTACACAAAATCACCTTTGATACAACTAGAAGTTTGTCACAAGCCAGATTCCCAAAGAAATCAGGTACTGCTTACATCAAACCTATAGAGGTCTCATTCAGTGGGCCTGTATCTGAGGATGCAACCCAAGGTGTGAGTGGAGCTGAATGAGTTCAAGGGATGGAGCAAACAGGTAAACTTGTCCAATCTTGGCAGAATAAGAGGACACAGGAATAGTCAGAAAGGTGGACAGTAGTCACACACATGGTTCAAAGGCTGTCCTTGGTCTTTCCCTAACTGTGCTCATCAGCACGAAGTTTCTCTGAGCACTTTGAAGATGAGATATTCAGAAGAAAGGACATCTTTATGACACAGGAGCATCAGTCCTATTCTAGAAATAGAGTGAAGTCTCAAAAAAAGCATTTCTGGTTCATCTGTTTCTCAAGGGAGACAGAAAATTTCATTTATCTTCCAGGGCCACCAGAAATACTCCCCTGTCTCTAACATCTGGACCAGGAGTCAGGAGACCTGAGACCTCAGACCACTCTGCTACCTGACCTTTATTTTAATTAACCTTAAGACAAAGCTAAAGCCCCTGTTCTCTGAGCATATTTGTCCTGTCTCATAAATAATATGAGTGATCAATTTCTTGCTCTGAGCACTTTAGAATATATGCAATTACATCTCCTCAGTTCTGTTGAACTATGCCTGATTATAGAGGGATACTGAAGTTGAGGCCGCTGAAGGCTGACACCATATCTACAAGGAAGAGTCTAAACACATTTTGATCTTCTTCCTGAAGATGTCGCATTCACCACATTTACTGACCATCATCACTTCACAGCTGACTCTCCTTTCATATTTAATTAGTACTTTTTGTCTCCATCCCCTACAAGTCATGTTTTAGAGAACACTGCAACATCTGGCACTCTTTGTCCAATACAACTTTCACCTCCTAGCCACCCACAACCAGCCTTCTTAATGTTCCTTCCAATATTCCTTATCATACACATGTTGATGGGGAAATAGTCATGTTTAGTTGCAGACAGGTACATGGTTAAAGAGCAACTGAAAAAAAGTCCTAGTTTTGTCATGCAATAATTTGGATTATATCTCCACCAGCTTTTTTTTATTCCTAAAAAATATTTTCTGGTGTAAACTTAGAGCCAATAGGTAATATCACTAATCAATGTATTGGAGTCTACACATACTGTAAAACCAGATATAAATAATTATTAATAATTTTGGTGTGGACCAGTCACCACACTGACGACTTTATACATAGTTGATTGTCTCACTTGAAATTTAAAATAGACTGAAATAGTTATTTTGACTGTTCCAAAACTTGGATTTCTATACAAGTCATCTCTATATCCTTTTCATTTGGTTGACACTTTCATCACTCCATGGTGACTTCTAAACCTATGAAATCTACACAGATGTTCTGACCCTTAAGATTTCTAAAGTTGGGAACCACTGAGCTGCAACCTACCGCCCTGTTTAGAGTAAAAATAGCTCAGTTTTGAACCATGTAAAAACAGTGTGAGAATTGTGAGTATTTTTAGATGCATAAAGCCTGTATAGGTTAAAGTTCATGCTGGAAATAGCATGCTTTTGAAGACAAGTGAAGACAAATTCTTAGGGATATCCCAAAACTCCAAAAGCAAAGAACATCTCTGTGGCCCTGGATGCCTTGGGGGCATATTCATGAGAACAAAAGAATGTCTATTCTATGCAGCATCATCTGGGGTGGAAGTGGGTTGTGGGAATCAGTGTCTATCTGCAAGCTTTGTCAAAAGGATAGCTGACTTCTGAGAATATTTCTTCTCTTTCTTCCAAAGACTTTGATCAGCAAGTTCCCATGGGCAGAATGGGTTCCTTCTTTTCAAATAGATGTAGTGACAAGGCCTGGCCTGTGGTGGGCCCTTTTTGGTCAATCTGGTGAAACAGATGCCTCAGCTATTTGTCTGGCGTCTGTTGTGGCAGGGATATAGGGGAGACAGCTGGTTTCTCCAGGAGCCTTCTTCAGAGCCCAGATGGTTACAGTGTTTATTTGTTGTTATAGAGTCCAGAATGATGAACCCAAATGCAAAGTCCCCATTCAATGAACTTTGACTTCCTTAAGGTGACAAAATCATTGTCATTTTGATACAATGCCTTTGCTTCCACCTTCTTTGTGCTGAACTTACAATTTCCCCAGTGGGCAGCATTCATATTGGTGGACAGTTGTCTGCAGCCCATGAAATCACATAGAAAGAGTCTAAAAACATCATCAACAGTTGAGACCATCAGCTTTCTTACAGCAGAAACTGACTTTTTGAATTTCTAGTCTCTGAATTTCTGTAGCATAACTCTTGGTATTTAGTAAGATGTGTTGAGAATCTTGGCAAATGGATAACCAAATGAATATTTTTTGTTACACTCTCGGAATAGCATAAAATTATGCGAATAATTTTGGAAAATTATGAGTAGATCCTGCTATGTTTTCTAAGGGTGCTTACTCTTGAGCTACATTGTCTAGTAACTGCTTCATACACAATAGACAAACAATGCATAATTGTTGGTTAATTAGTTTAGTTTTACCTATACACTTTGGCATTTTCTATTTATTTCTTCATAAAAATAAGATTTTAGAACATCAGTGTCATACCTAGTAAGGATGAATTCTAAGCTTTAAAAACAAACAGTTATTCAAAAGAACTTTCTCAATTCAGCATTTTCTTTTCCTCCTTCCCACAACTCCATTTTCTTAAGTTTATGGTCCCCTTGTAAGATAATATTTAATAGTTAAAACTTACACTTAATCTCAGTCTTCTTCAGCCTGATAACATTACCTTTTAATTAGCATTTAAATACACATGATGAGACCATCCTTTTACCTGAGAAAACCACTCCTGCTTTTTGTGATGGAATAATTCATCAGTATTTCTGGGTTTCTGCCAAAACCTCTGTGACTTCCTATGCAAGTTACAGAGCTACTGGTGTGGTTACCAGTACATGCTGTCCAATTCTTTTGGATTACTCTGTCCTGAGATACACTTGTCTTACAAAAGATCTTTATGGAGCACACATTGACATCTAAACCTCAGGACCATAACTTCTACATTCTCAGGGCCATCTGTGGCAACCATGCAGTGTATGGACAGGATCAGATGAGAATGTTTGGTTAGCTTGACTAGAATTTTTCTTTTTTAAGGATATTACAATCGCAGGACTCCAGATGATCTTTCTTCTGTTTGTTTTCTGAGATGGGAAAAAGAAGCTCTTAGGGCTCTTAGCATTAGTCCTTTATGCAATATGTATTTGACTGTACCTACCCAATACAGACAACTATCTAGACATGTGCTAAGTTGACGATAAACACAAAACTAATTCCTGCCACTCTTATTTCAAATCATCAGGAAAGCAAGACTGATCACTGACAGCTTGCTTGGAAAATACTGCAAGTCCAAGTTCAAAGAATCCTTGTCCAGTAACTCCATTGAACTCCTGAGAGAATGCATACATATGTAACATACCAATGCTAGGAGGTTGTGAAGGAATGTTAATATGTTAGAGAAACCCATATGGTGCATATTATTCTCCATATTTTTGTTTTGCAATAACTCATGCACATAAAGAAGGATAGAATATGTTAGGTGCTACATAGAGTAGCTATTTCTGGTGAAAAAAAAATCTGGGATGATCAGAGAACCGAGTCCCTAGGAAGAGGTGCAAGTAGTCTTAAATTATAGCCCCAATGGCACTATTGATGACATTAGAAGAACTGGGGAAACAGGACCACAGCCTTTGTCTTTCAGATTCCCAGAAAATCAATTTGTAACCCATATGAAAAAGACTTACCTCCAATGTGTTTGATTGTATTAATATATTGCCTGCCTTGGACATAAAGGTCACTATCCATATATCCATTCATGATGACATCCATGAAAGCTATTCTTCTACTAGTCACAGTGCTTGCCATCATGGCAATGCAGTTCCATTCATGGAACTGCAGGCTTTGGGTTTAAGTTCCTACAGTCAGGGGACAAGTTTTCATCATTATGTATTCTCAGTGCTTTGCACAGGACCAATCAGCATGTAGGTTGAAAGAAACCAATGTCTGAGGAGTCTCTTTCCAACACAGAACAGGAGCATAGGGAATTGAAAACATCAACTAGATGTCTGCCGTGATATTTATGGCTCTTGACAACACACCAACAGCACCGGTGACAGTTGCATTCAAAATCTTATCTAGGATATTCCCATCAACTTGATGGTCACCATGGCAACCACTTAAAACCAGTGTTTAGATGCATGAAAAGACACAAATTCTGTGGTGTAGTGATCCAGCAAGAACAGCCAGAGTTTAACCTCTTCTATCAGAGGTTTTCAGCAAGTAGAAGTATCTCCTAAGAGGCCACAA
The DNA here is from genome assembly GCA_907164525.1 of Lophiomys imhausi. Classification (NCBI taxonomy): domain Eukaryota; kingdom Metazoa; phylum Chordata; class Mammalia; order Rodentia; family Muridae; genus Lophiomys; species Lophiomys imhausi. The sequence goes on from CAJQZJ010004888.1 coordinate 14,289,671, forward strand.
GGTGGCTTGTGCTTAACATCAACCCTTTTGCAGCAGGGCAGGGATTTCCAGGCTGTTCGTTGACACTTCAGAAGGCTCTTATGATTTTGTGTGGTTCCAGTGTTTTCACTGAGAAAATCTGAAGGAGTAAAAGTGAGTGATTCCGGGAATTCTTCCTATTTGTATATTTATAACTAGTTGGTATTCCCCACCCTGAATCTCACTTGGAGAGCATCAAGTAAGCATGCTTTGCACATTCTCCTCCGTTTGAATAAAAAGCGGGGGTTACATCTCATGGATAAAGAGTGCTGTTATCTTGGCACGATTTCTGGATCCCAGTGTGCAAATGGGATAGTGTGAGGGGAGACTGAGGCAAGGAGTGAGTCATCAAGTGGACGTTTTGAGTCCTTACTCTCCACAAGACAACCAACCAAGTGTCTCAAAGCATATTACTGGACCTGTGCCCAAAACTTCTCACTTTTAAATAGAGGACATGGAAAGATAATTGCTTTTGAGTCTAATTTCCACTTTGGATTCAAGTACAGGGAAGGCAGAAGAATGAGTTGGAATTTCATTTTGAAGATACTGAATTTAGCTCCTGCCTAGAAGGGCACCCCATTTCTGGTAAATTTCATTATCTTTGGCTACATAAATTGGGAGCTGTTTTTCTGTGTTTGTGGTATGTGTGTAAGATTTCTCTTCACCAATACATAACACATGTGATATTATAGTTTTGATCACCAACATCTTATGCTTGAGGAACCAGAGGCACAGTACCGAACAATGATAGGCCAAGTCCCCTTGGGAACTTTGAATAAGTTTGCCAACCTTCCTTTAGGAAATCATTTTTTAAATCATAGATTTGGGGTTTGATTGACTACCTTGTTTCTGTTCTGTTTGCTCAGTAGACAACCTCATTGTAATACAGAATGTTTTGGTTGAGAAAATAATTTCCTTGTCTTAGAAAAAAAGTTAATTAACTGGAGCACTTTACACAAAAGGGAAGTGAGCCTAGAAATAACTTAAACTATGCTCTCAGTGTATCCAAATCAAAACCCAAACCAGCCAACCAAACAAATAGCACAGCTATCAAAAAGTCTCCCTGTACTTGTTCAATCGTCATCAAAATTAAGAAGAGCTGATAAGTGTGTATCTAGAAGAGACTAACAGTGCCTTTTATATAGTGTCAAGTCATGCAAACCATGCTGAAAAGGAAGCGACTTTGTTGCTGTGACATGGGGAGGAAGAAGTCCATGAGAAGCCCCTGCTTGCAGGGGGGGCCACCGCGCACATGCATGCACTTGACATAGCCACTGGAGTCCCCAACTGTGAGAGCTAGGTGTGAGAGTAAGTGAACTGTACAAAGTCTGTCTACAGTACCAGGAGTCATCCAGTGACCGCTGCTAAGTGGGCTTGTTGGAAGGGGTCCATATGGAATCGGAAATACCATCCCCGGTGGATGACATAGGCATGGAGCCACTGGGCGTGAAGGGGTCTGTGTCTGTGTCCGTCTCCCCCTCAGCCAGGTACCGCTTCTCCCTCATCCAGCTTGATCCCCCACTGGGGCCAAACACATAATCATCTCTGTCTTGGGAGATGCTGAAGCCACTTGGAGACCGCTCCAGCTCCTCGTGGTTGACGGACATGAGAGACAGAGGTGTGTCACTGTCCCTAGTGATGCTTCGTCTCTGGCGGGGTGAGATGTGGTCCGAATAGGGGCCCTGCAGTTCTGTCTGGGAGCGGTAGCTCACACATGAGTCCAGAAGAGTCAAGATGGGCAGGACTTTGGGCCTCTCTGCGTATGTACTTCCCGAGGAGGGAAGAGTGGCCTGAGCCTTTGTAGAACTGGGTCCCCCTCGGGTCAGGTTCACAGGGTCATGTGCAAAAAACCCATAGGGACCAACTCTGTCGATGGGCACCTGGTGGAAGCTGTAGGGAGGGTCGGAGGGGCCTGTCTCTGAGTAGTTGCAGATGATGGTTTTCAAATCAGAATACCTGTTGTCCTCTTTCTTCTCCCCTTCTGCTGGGGAGGAGGCTCCCTTAGTCGGGAAGTACTCTGTGACTTGCACCTGCAGGCGCTCCATATGCTGCATGTGCATGTCCACAAGGAAGTCCAGTTTCTTCCCCATGTCATGAACCTGGAAAATAAAAACACCTGGAATCACTACTTCTCTGAGGACGAAGGTCACAGTCACTGTGCTGTTGCCTCTCTGGTGGGATGTTTTGCAAGTCTTAGTAATAACAGCAGCTACAACTGACTCCATGCCTCCTGCTATACATATTAACATTCATTTAGAAACACACTGGCAAGGATGTCACTGGAGCCAAACATTGGGAGACAGTTTGAGAAAAAGTGTTACAGGCTTTCACTGCCCACTCCTGGAAGAGATGGTACTCCTATTTCAGTCAAGGAGCGGGGTTCTTGTTTTGTGTGAATTTCCTCATATGCAAATATAGGTTGTTAGTGTTTGTTATTAACTCTTGGTAGTATAATTCATTGAGGGCAGTGTCAGAAATACTGGGGTTTTACAGGGGTCCCCAATAGGGGCCCTCAGGCAATGATGGAAGCTGTTTCTGCTTTGAATATGGCATTCATGCATTGAAGTGTTTGTCAGCACAAATGTACATGTGTGTACACATCATTTTGTGAGATGTCCCTTCCTTGACAATCCACATTTGTGCATACACACTAGTCTAGTGTATCTTTGTGTGTACTGTTCCTTCTTGGACAGTTCAGAGTTCACCAAATCAGGTAAGTGAATAACCTCATTGTACTGAGGAGGTGTGAGACTCATGATAGTTCCTGGCCAAGGTACATCTGAGCCACACTTGTAAGGAGTACTCAGGCCACAGCGATGTGACTTTATTTCATGCACTTTATTGACTTAAATTCTACAAACCTACAGGGCAAACGCTATCATGACTGATGTTTCACACATGAAAAAACAGTGACCAGAGAGATGACATAACTTGTGAAAGGTCACAGAGCTAGTAAACACAAGAACCAGGGTTATAAATTAGAGTTTAAAAATAAGAATCGAGAAACCAATCAGTGACCTACATGGGTTTGATTTTGGGTGACGGATAAAAGGATTGATTTGAGTCCTGGAGAAAAGTAGTGGAGTCATTAGTCCAGTAGACTATAGAGACGGGCTACCTGGGGTGTATTACATGAGTCTATCTTTGCATTGAATGACCCTTACCCACAACTTGCCCCCCTGCAAGCCTCCTCATGAAGGTCACCCACAGGTTGGGACTAAAGCAAAAGAGAACAGAAGGGAACATGAACGGTAGGCAGAGAACTAACATCTGTTAAGAGAGCACCACAGAACATGTGGAAAGCGGTGGCCACTTGTTGACTGTTCACTGGGCGCTAGCTCACATTCTAAGTAATTCACAGGTGTCAGCCCATTTAATCCTCATATAAACTTTATGATGTATTTAATTCCATGTATGACAGACAAGCAAATCTGAGGTTCAAAGCAGTAATTAACTTGTGGGTGATCTCACAGTCAGGAAATGTAAAACTAGGGAATTAATTTCCATGTGTTTCTCTTTTTCTTTTCTTTTTCTTTTTTTTTTGTGGTAGGTGATATTTATTATGCCTTATCTCCATATGAAAAAGTGGCACCTGAAAATCAGCTCTACAGAACTGGAAGTTTGGCTCAGCAGTTAAGAGCAAGTGCTGTTCTTGCAGATGACCTGGTTTTGGTTCCCACCATTCACATGGTGGCTCAAAATCATCTATAACTTCAGTTCCAGAGACCTCTGCAGGAAACAGTAAATCTTGTGCTACACATACATCTATGCAGGCAAAACACTCATACACATAAAATTAGAACAAATAGGTCTAAAAAGAAAAAAAGTTCATATATAATATTTTTGGTGAGCAAAAAGAAGGGCTTACCTGTCTTTCAACTTTTACAAACTTCCCCATCATGCTTTGGTCTTCAGTTTCTGATGTGGCTGCCCTGGCTACATATGGTTCATTCCTAAGGAAAAGCCAACAATTCAATGAGATCACTGTACTCATTTTGACAGTGCAAGGTCATTCCAACTTGGAAGATCATGTGCATGGGACCATGGTTCTCACTCATGCTGACAAAACCTGGAGGAGTTCCCTTTGGCACATTTGGTCAGGATTGTTGATTGTGTGCTTACCTCCTACAGAGACAGACCACAAGCTGTAACAAAGGAGGCTTGGCTTCATGTTAAAGTTTATCAAGTATCTAACAATGCCTAGAGTGTTTAATCCTTTAAGTTAAATTCCTTTGTCTGTCAAGCTCAGAGCTTTTACCCTGTGGAGAGGTAGGAGGAACTGTCTGATGTCTGAAATTCTATGGAGTAGGCATACACATTTCCTGTGGTCCATTTTGTTAAGAATGTAATCACCTGCAGCATCTGGAAAACAATGCTAGAATGGTGCTGCCAGGAATAGGGGAAGGCTGTATTTTCTCTTTATGTACAATTATTATCTGCCTAAATTCTAGTTCATTCAAATATTTTTAGAATATGTGGAGACAATGTTTGCTAAACCCGTTTGTTGTGGGCTTTTTCTTGATAGCTGGTTTTCCCCTCTCATAAGCCATTGCCTCTGCTAAGTTACTTCTTTGCTGGAACAGTCTTCAACTAAAATGAATTTCAAGAATAAGTAGCTTCATGCTACGTCCAGACTGCCAGTGTTTTATATGTTTTGCATAGGTAAGTTCAGTTTGATATGTAATTAAAATTCATTTTAATTAACATGGAAAATTAGAGCTTTGAGTGTCCTTTTGTCTATTTTCTGGGCAAAGTTTTGCTTACATTGTAAATCCACAAAAGATAGCTCCCCAATTTCTTATTGTGATAGATCTGTCAAACCCCAAAACTGTCTCTTAGTTTTGGGAACATGTGAGAATTCATAGGAAATGATCCAAATAATGCTATTTTATATTATTTTATCTTATTTACTAATTTTCTTATTTTGAGATAAGGTACCCTCTGTACCTCAAAGTGGCCTCAAACTCAAGATCTTTCCTGTGTCTATTTCTCAAATTCTGGGATTATAGGTGTGAACTACCACACTGTACTCTAAAAAAAGTCTTAAAACATCCCCGTACTCCATCTCAGAAATGAGGAAGTTGTTAGTTGAATGTAGTCTTGCATGTCTGTAGTCTCAATAATCTGGAGGCTGAGGAAGGACTGCGATGGGGTTAAGGTCAGCGTGGGCTCACAGTTTGAGGCCAGCCTGGTCTATATAGTGAGACATTGTCTCAAAAACAAAAATCAAAACAACACAAAACCTCCAAATTAATTAACCAATTAATTAAAATAAAATAAATTTTAAAATTGTAAGACATGAATTCTCCAAAAATCTTTACTTTCTATAAAAATTGGATTATATGAAAACAGGACTCTTTGTTAACATCAGCTACAACAGAATATAGTAACAGTCATTCACACTAGAAGGGGCAGCATCCTTGGGTCCCTCTATTTCTTGTTGGAGGCCAAGTCTAAGGCTGAAGAGTCAATGCCTTAGTTCACTACACCAATACTCTTGCTTTGAACATGAAACACAATAGTCTCTCAACTATTCGTGTTGCTTGCTTTAAAGATGTTTTGGAACAAACAGGTACAAATGCAAAGAGTGGATCTTAAAAAGGACAATACTTGTTCAAAAATTTAGAATACTTTTTGGAGCAAAGAGAATTCTCTGTTACAGTGCTGTTAGAGGGTCTGGTATCTGAATGCCTTCTCTCACTCTGACTTGGAAAGGGTATAGGATACTGTGTGGGAGAAAGCAAATGAGCTAACAAAGAAAGCACAAGCGCCACTAACATTAAATATGTTCTCTATTTCAACAAAACTCACAAGTCTACCCTTGTTTTATAGTCAGAGACCTGGTCATTTTCTGTTTGAAAAACCACAGAAGTAAGTATCATTAACATGTTCTTGGCATAATAGCATGAAGTGATCTGTACAGAAAAATTTGAAATGGCCACAACCTGAACCAGCCTTCTAACTCTCTGTTCATTTTATTTGGGGGAGGGGCAAAGTTACCCACATAAAGTACCCAAGCTGAGATTTGGGGATGGATACACTGCACAGGCCTTTTGCTCAGCAGTCTGTTGGTTCACAACCACAAGCCCCACCTTGGAGACTGCTGGGATGGGTAGGTAAATGCTGACCCTTTCTGAGACTTCTTATGTTTTGGAGTGGATGGAGGTCCAGGGGTGAAAATCATATCTATTCTGGAAGAAGAAGAAGAAACAAACAAACGAAGGAGAGATTAGATTTAACCAAGTTTGCTTAAGAGAAAACAAATCCTTGCATTTCTTAATTCAAATTCTGGAGCATGTAAGGAAAGGGAGGAAAATTAGAGGATGAGAGAGAGAGAGGGAGAGACAGAGATAGTGAGAACAAAAGGAGAGAAATTGCCAAGCCAAAGTATTGCTATCTTCTTCGGTCTGGGGGTGCAAGAACATTTTCTTGTATCCAGGGTACCAGCAGGAGACAATCCACAGAGTTGGGGTGAGGGCTCTTACAAAAGATGCACATGTATGCTGCAAGCCTATCTCGTCTTCCAGCTCTTTTGTCCATCTCCAAACTACCTCACTAGAGAAGTTCTACTGTCAGACTCCAGGCTCCACTTTTAGCTGGATGGATCCCAGATGCTCTGCCTGGAAGGATGATTCAACCCTAGCTCTGGCACCCTGCTTTCATTTCTTCATGAAACAGCAGCTCAACACAAACATGTTGCCCATCATGCTGTGGGGCAGAGGCAGGGGTGGGGTGGAGATGTCTCAGGATGACCACTAAGGTGCACCCAGGAATAGTCTTGGGTCACCTTTTCCTCTGGAAACCCAGCTTCATTCTCAACAGATACTCAAGGGATCACTTGAAGTCAGCCTTGCATTCTGTCTGGCCCACTAAAGTATTCACATGGCTGGGATTATGCAATTCGTCATCTTGGCTGGCTACCTTCCAGCTACAATCCTCAGAAACAAATTTTCTTTATAACTATCAAAAATCACAACAGTGTAATGGTCTATTCTGTAAACATTAAAACTGCCTGATAGTTTTGGAGGCTGGCCTGTTGTTGACAGCATGCTGTCTTCCTCTTTTTCTCAGATAGCCATACTTGTATAGATAATAGCATGGAAGGACTGAAAATTTGTTTATACATTATACATTTGTTCAGTAGGCATTGAACAGAATTACTATCTATCACTATGTAAGGGGAACAATGAAAGTAATAACTAAATATACTTGGAAGCTAATGTTGTCACCAACAACATCATTGGTGCAGGGCTCCTACTAAGTCAGGAAGATACTCCAGTGGGGGAATAGTAATTGGATGAGGGGGCAGAAGCCCATGTGATTTTGAATTGTGTCACATTCTCTTCAGGTCTCTCACATGAGAGAATTACATCATGCATGCCATGTGTATTTCTGAGCAAACATGTCCATTTTTGTGCTACTACTATTCTCACACAGCATCTTGGTCCACCTGACTGCCAAATCCAGGCAGAATTCATCTTCTAGTCTTGTGATGACTTCAAATGTGACACACATATATTTATTTGTTATGTTTTCAATTTCTTGATTGGGAAATTTGAGTTTTTTCTTCTTGCTTCACTGCTTTGGTTTCCCCATCTGAATTAGGGTACTTGTGATGTGATAAATACGTTATTGGTTCCTAGTGGACAAGATACATATATGTAAAGTACTTAGGAGCTCAATAAAAGTAGTGGTATTATCTAAAAATGATCTACCTAGATGGTGTCAATATTTTCAGAATTTTCATGTTTATGAGAAACACTTAAAAATTTAAATTGTGATTGAAATTCTACACTTAGAATAAATTAGCTGAGCTGTATAAATGATCAGAGGTCTATAGTTATCCAAAGCACAGTAGTCAGGAGCTAGTTGGACATTTTCATGACTTCTTTTGTCCATCAGGCCAAGCAGGAAGCTGATGTTGGCCTTGACAATATATCAGGGCTTCTCTGTAGCTTTGAAAAATTGTACTAAACAGAACATACCAACAGTCATCTCCTTTAGAAGAGACAGAAGCCTCTGGTCACCATCGCCCCATTACTCTCTATTCCATGCCAAGCCTGAATCTGAGAGTAAAGTTTGTTGGCCCATACATCCCCATGCTGGATGGGCACTTCTGTTCTCGAAATGTCTCTGCTGTATTTTGGATTACTTCCGAATGCCTGGCTCTTAACACTCTATAGTCATATGGCTTGGACTCCCGAGGACTTGAGAGAGCATAGTCCTTTCCCACTGGAACACATTACCTTGTCTGAAGGTACTTTATCCTGGAAAGCATGTCAAGATGGCCAGCGGAATACTGCTCAATCACATCTTTCACATCATAAGGCCTCAATGTCTCCTTAAATTTTTTTTTATATAGACGGAATTGCAGAATTCTGTAAGGCAAAGGAGAAGCATTTGTTCACCATGGGCAGATAGTGAAGGAACCCATAATACACACCCAGTGAACTCCAGAGGCATGGGGAAAAAAGAAAAAGGAAAAGCCCCTGGACGGCAGAGGGCTGGCCTTGGGCTCTGGCTCTGTCCTTCTACATCTATTAGTCTGGCTAGTGCCATTTCTGCAATCACTTGAATACTTACGAAATTGTAGTAATAACAACTTTGACCAGCTGATGAACATTCATCACATAGAAGACGCTGAGTATCTGCTTTAGGAGCAGTCTTATAAGGGATAAGTTTGCAGTGGAGCAGCCATGACTCCGAGAATGCCACACTTCATAGGTCGGGATGTTAGAGCCAGGTCAGAGTCAGGCTTGGGAGCCAGCAAGACTGAAGCTCTTGGTTGCTGTCACTGCCACATGGCTTTCTATTGGGGGATGACTGATGTCTTCCCTCCTCTAAACCGCTTGTTGAATTTCTCAGTGCTTAACAGAATACCCGAGAGAAACAACCTAGGATGGAAAGGTTTCTTTCCATTCATAATTTTGTGGGAATGTCAACTAGTGGGGAAGGTGTGGAGGTGGAAACAGTTCTAATGGTACTGTCCAGAGCCCAGGGTGGCTTAATCACATCACAGAGCAGGAAACAGATCGCAAGACGGAGCAGAGATCACGCAATAAATCTTCAAGTGCCTTCCTCATACTATAGTCTTACTTTTGCCTAGCTAGGCCCACACTAGAAGGTTCAATAGCCTTCCAAATTAACAGTGCTTGCTGGGGACCAGGTGTGTACATGCCTGGACATTGTGCATTCAAATCATAATAGTGGGTAACCGTGGGGTTAAATGTCTTCAAGTGTCTTAAGGATAGAGACGGAAGGGTCATCTGTGACTATATGTATTTGATGTTAACCAGGACTATGTGAGACAATAATATCTAAATCTCCAAACAAACAAATGAAAAATCCAATCCAAGCCAGAGCAGTAGTTTTTAATTCTTTTGCTCTGGGCTTCTATCTAAGGATAGAAAGATTCCATTTTGTAAGTTTATTCAGGTTCATTACAACATGGGGACATCTTCACTTCTTCCTTCCTGAAAATCAACACCATGCCTAAAGGCTACTGTCCTCTGAGGACTCCATCCTTCTATGCATAGGCTTACAGTCAGTCACTCAGTGTCAGGAGGTTCTGCCCATCCCAGGCCCTTCCAGTTCTCACTAGTATGTGTTTCTTGAACGATACATTTCAAGCGCATTTTGTCTTAAACCACCAGCTTCAGCCTCTAAGAACAACTTGGGCATATTGATCAGTTTACTCATAGTGATATAAAATTTCATGTCACTTTATACCTGTCTTTAACCTTGCTTCACTTGAAGTGGAGCCACTGAATGATGGCTCAAATATCAGATCTACCTGCTGCCTGTGTTTGAACAGAAAGTTCTAGTGGAACACATCCCACACTTTCCCACTTACGCAGTATGTGGCTTTATGTGCTAACATGGCATCACTGAATTCTTCAGATGGCGACTAGGGACCACAAAATCTAAGGTACTGGTGCTTCATAGAAAATGGTTGCCATTCTTTGAATTAAGGCATCTGAGAAAATGATACAAATTGGAGTGCAGAGGTAGGAACATGGAATCTCAGTAGGGACCCCTCTGGATCAGTTTGACCAACTGGAATTCTTTGAGATTGGCTACAAATGCATTTCAATCCAGCTGCCTTCTTGTAAAATACACAATGGTGAGGAGCCACACCTAAGCTTTTGTTGTATTCCACATCTTACAAAACTATTGTGACACCTGGTCTATTGGACTGGGAATCTTGCTGAAGATACTGTAACTAGTTCCTGCCACCTATTAAAATAGCAATACGCCCTTAGCCTGATATATTTTTGAAGTAGCCCACTCTCTTGACTTTCCTGAGTGACTCTGAAGCAAGCTAGAAATACAGCATATTATGTTCTCTCTCTCTCTTTACGTATATTTATTAATTCAAGTAACATCTCCATCACAGCCCTCTCCCACCACCCCTCCCGATTGCACCCTCCCACTCTTTACCCTTTCTTCCACCTATCCTACTCCTCCGGTGTGGGGTGTCCCCACATATCAGCCCCCCTCATTTCATCAGTCATATGAAGGCTAAGAGCTTCCTCTTGCACTGGGGGCCTACATGGCAGTTCCACTAGGGTGAAATGTCCCACTAACAGGTAACAAAGTCCATGTTTCTGTTCCTCTGGGTCTGTGAGATGTAGCATAGTTATCCTGTAATATATGACTAATATCCAGTTATAAATGAATACATGCCATGTGCATCTTTCTGAGTCTGGGTTAGTTCACTCAGGAAGAGTTTTTCTAGTTCCATCCATTTGGTTGCAAATTACATAACATTCTTTTTTCTGGTAGCTCAGTAGCATTCCATTGTGTAGACGTGCCACTGTTTTTTTTTTTTTAAATCCATTCCTCAGTTGAAGGACATCTGCACTGTTTGTTCTTTTAATCAGACAAATGCATCTATAATTTATTATCTTGTTAAAAATCCTGATTCAAAAGAATAGTTGAAAACAGGCAGAAAAAGTTACACTGAATGACTGAGGTGAATGTTGAGGAAAAGCTCCATGTGACCATACTGTCCACCCCGACACTCCTCATAATACATGCTGGCTAAAAACCAGACAGAGATGTCTGTGATGGATGTGCTGTCAGGAGGGTTAAGGCAACACTATTTCCAAACAGGTGTCTCTGTGACAACTGTCTAAGGAAGAATCATTGTGCTTGAGATAGCCTTCTCTGTAGAGTAAGAAGCAGTCACAGGACCTGGTTCAAGGTGACCAGAAAGAGGCTGCTGTACTCTTCCCAAGGTCCAAGGGGACTTTACCAGCTGTGTCCTATGGTCATGAAGTTGGAGCCTGGGTACAAGTTTAGGTGGAGAGAAGGGTCATTACCTGACAGCTCGGATGGCAGCCTTTAGGGTGGGGATCATATCTTCAATGAGGAAATCATTCCCATAACCCCTGTCTTCTGCCATGGGATCACCTGCCCCAGCATCTGTGGAGGCATATATGTTAATGTAGTCCATTATAAATGGAAAATCTCAGAGACCACTGTGGGACCAGGATCTCCAGTGTGTATATATATATATATATATATATATATATATATATATATATATATATA
>CAJQZJ010004888.1:14301254-14319790 GCA_907164525.1 Lophiomys imhausi
ATATATATATATATATATATATATATATATATATATATATATATATAATTTACCTCACATCTTTATTCTCACATTGGAGACCCCAGTTATGACACCATTTATCCTTCCTTAGCATCCCTACTCTGTGGTCCAGAAGCTTGAGTCAGGGGTATGAAAAGGTCATAGCTGGAGTGGAGAATGCTGGGAAGTAATTGTGGTGAGCCTTGCAGGTGTGGGTGATCACAGGAGCTGCAGAAGGCACAGGTGTGGGCTTCATATTCAGGCAGAAACCTGAGTTAGGTTCTTTCCCTGTCAGTATTTCTGCTCATGACCTTCAGAGGTCACTTTCTGAGTCTTTCACACCTTGCAGGTTTTAGGACAACATTTTTCTCATTGTCTTTCCTTCTGCCAAGTGACAGATGTGCATGGGCCCATTGTTTTTATCGTACTTAAACCACTGGGTATTTTTCTGACTCCTCTTCTCTATCCCCGGGTGTGCTAGTGTGTATATTTCCAGATGGCTGTGTACCTGCTTCTCTGCATCTGTCCAGCTGCCCTACATGACAATTGGCTCATCACAGTCGCCTTTCACAGCCACTGTGCAGGTCCTAATGCTCCTTGGCAAGGTTTGAGAAAACGTCCCTGTGAGCGAGGCTGGAATCACCTCTGTGCTTCACCTCAAACATTTCCAAGAGACACATAAAGTGAGGCATGGAGTTGGTTGAAGAAGAGATGGGAAAGACTGCTTTGTGAATTCAGGAGATCTTTGATGGAGAGAGGGAAGGATGAGGAAGGACAAGGGAGGGCTGGAGGGGAAGAGGAGAAGGTGGGAGAGAAGAAAGGCCATTACCTTCTGAACTTTGCCAGAAAGCATAGGCTTTCATGCGGAAGGCGGTGCGGAAACGCTCTTTATTGTTTAAGCCAACGGGCTTTGGTTCTTTAGAAGGACTTTCTTCTATGGCATCTACATTCAGAGGGGTAAATAGCTTTCCTTTAGTATTGCTACCACGAGGATTAGAAAGGCGAACCCGATCCAAGAGACCCAGCTTTTGGCTACAAAATAAGCAAAAGTGAACAATTTTCCTCCTTCAGTGCAGGTTCTTGTAACTTCCCATCCCTCCATAAAGACTCGCATTCTCTTCCGAGGGTGTGTGAAAACTGGCACCCAGAGAGCTAAACTGATTCAGCAGACAGAAAGAGGATGGGGGTGGAGAGTGGCTCAAACCCTAATTCTAGTTCAGATTTCTTACTACTGATTACATCTTGAGCAAGTTTCCAGTCCCACCAGATTTCCTCCCGTGCTTGTGTGGAACCTAAAATAGGGACAGGGTATACATTGGTATCCTTTACCAAAGCAGTTTCAAGTACCTGCCACCAACTACTCTAAAAATAGCACTATAGTTCAGGGGGGAGTTAAAGTGAGAGGGAGGGTACATTCACTTAACTTTTCTGAGAGTACGCCTTTGTAATTGTTCATTGGTTACCTTTATTAGCCTTTGTAATACTTGATTGTTTCAACTTTATCATTGTATGGATGTATAGGAAAAAGATACAGTGTCTATAAGGTTTGATACTCTCCACAGTTTCTACTGGGGGCCTTGGAATGGACTTTCCAAGATGGAGTTACTAATATATAGTCATTTACAACGAAAGTTCTTTCTTCATACTCTTCTCTAGATCACCAATTTCATTTTTCTCCTCGCCATTCCATGGTGTCCAAATAGTGATGGGCACGGATAAATTCTCATCAGACAACAATAAAACACAAAGGTATGACATAAATTGCATGAATGAGGCAACTTTAATCTGCAGTCCACAGATTCCTCTGATAGAACCTAGAGAGTTCACGAACTTTGGTGGGAAATGTAAACCTTTAAATTACTAACTTCTGATCAAAATTTAACATCCCTTTCCATTATTAATGCGGGTTACAAACTCATCCCTGATCTAATATTGTGGAATATGTATTCCAGCGCCAGGAATGTGCGACACAGTGCTCACCACAGAGAAGCTCTCGTTTGACTCCATCTCAACACTATTTCATAAGCCTGTTTCAATACAATGCCTCTTTTATAACTATTCAGTACATTGAATATCTTACATTTGTTTATGTTGTGTGTGTAGTGGGTCCTGGAGCTCAAACTCAAGCCATCAGGCTTCATGGCAAGTGTCTTTATCTGCTGTGCCATCCTGCCATGTGCAGCGAAAGTATTCCGCCATACATTCCACTCCCCTATGACCCACAACCAAGTCTTCTTGTTTTCCAGTGCCCTTTCTTGCCATCTCAGCCAGCCTCATTATTACATGCCATTTGAAACTATGTCTCAATATGCACTCTTCGGAATTCAGTACTCCAGTGCTCCAAAGACATGTATTTTCCTCTGATATATTATTTGACACACTTTATGGAGGCTGTGCATTTCTGTATCAATTTGTGCCACAGAGTCACAGGGTGGGAGCAGCAACCACTCCTACTTGGCACTTACAGATAGCTAACATAAGCTTTGGGACAAAACTAGGCTGAGTGGATACATCTTGATAATCCATATGACCTAGGACATATAACTTCTGTTTTTCCATTGCAAGAGTTCTTATGTGTAAGATGGTGACCTTATACTTGCAGTCATGGGGCTTATTATATGCTAACTGTACTTAATGCATGGAAAATGCTTATCCCCACTTATGATGCAGGAAGACCACTAAGCACTGGCTGTCATCACTGTCCTGGATAATAATCCTCTTCCCATGGAAGCAGTAGAAAGCTGATAACATGTGTGGAAAGGAGCAACGTGATTCCCTGGGACATAAAGGCAGGCTTTTGTGTTTTAGTTTAAAGAAAAAATGAAGTGAGGTGAGCTTGAAGATTTATATAGCACTTTATATTTACTTAAAGCTTGTCTCAAAATTCAACCTTCAGCCTTGGTAAAAGCTAAGATGGGAAGATATTAATTAAAGACAAATAAGGATAAAATTAATGACAGCCACTTTGTCCTGACTTGAAATTTCAGCATGACCTCTGAACGCCATAAAGAGAGTGAGAAGACATTCTTGCTCTATCAGTTCTGAGATTTGGGATTATTTTTCTTAGAATTCATATGCTTCACTGCTACTCTTAAGAATCTGGATTGTTTTGGCCATGCTCATTTAATAGCCCGTTGGTCACACATGACACTTAAGACTGTCCTAGGAATCCAGATACATTGGCACAGAAGCCTCAGCTCTGAATTACAGCCCCCATGCCTAAGAGGCTTACAGAATTCTTCCTCCAGGAAAGCACATACTCAGCTTACTTCTTAATTGGGTTGCATGAAATCCAAGACCCCAAAGGACTATGAAATGCAAGGCAAAGTTGGTGAGCGAACATAAAAAACCATTTCAGTCCCTCTCCATATGGACTCCCAATGCACAATGCAGGTCCTGTTCTTGGAGTATAGTGGAGAAGGTGCTGACAAGAGTCTTCCTTGGAGAGCATGAGTCCCTGATATGTTAAGTGCAGACAAATAATATCCACACCTGGATTCAAAAGACTGAAAACAGATGAACTGGGGATGGGAAAGTAAAATCAATATTGCTGTTTCTTGGCAGATCTAGTACTGGTCCTGGGTTCCTATTTCTGGTCATAGCACCCATGTTCAATAGGAAGTCTAGCCATGTTCAGTGGTGTAGAGTTATCAGATATTCAGAACTTTGATGTGCTCTGATATCTATGTGGAGAACTCCATCTCTTCTAACTTCTGAAGTACAAATAATCTTGTCTGAAACTTTGGCTAGTGCCCAATTATTAGCCTCAAGGCACCCCCATCCAGATGCTCAATGCAATACCCAGCATTCAATATTCCATTAGTACACTCCAAGATTTTCTCATCCATGATGTTTAGCCAACATAATTCAAATTTTGACTCACTGATGATTTTTCTGCTAATTAAGATGTTCTTAGAGGACATTGGCAGCATCTAGAGAAAACTGAGTTAAGCAACAAAAACTTGGGAAACTCTACTGGCCTCTTGTAGATAGAGGCAAAGAACAGAGACCAAGAAAAAGGTTAGAACCCACGACAAAGAATTATCTGTTCTACTGATGATGCTAAAGTCAAGAAACCACCAGGAGGCAAGCTTTGGGGCAAAAGATGACGTTGTTCAATTTGCAAATACAACATCTTGCAAGTGCTGGCACATCATGAGTACTAAAAGGGTTCTATGCCGTTAAAGGAAGGAAAGAAATAATAAAGAGTGAATATTCTTGCTAATAATACATACAACTTCAGTAGAATGAGAGTGTGCTATATTGTGGAAAGAGCGCAGACTTCGGAATAACAGAAAACAGTTCAAATCTGTTCATCAATTACTACTTCAACTTGGGTAATTCATTAGTCCAGGGAACCAAGTTCTTCATCTGTAAAATGAGGCTATTTTTTTTTTAATTCAGGAAAATGTGTTCAACACTTTGTGAGTTCTAGGCTCCTGAGCTGCTGAGTGTACACTGGTGACTAACCTGAACGGGGATGTGGTTTGAGTCTGGTTATGACAGGTCAAGAAGACATGATTATATTATAATGACTTGGAGTAAAACAAGGGCAAAGCTGAGCGGTCAATAAGGAAGGCACCAAAACATTACAGGCAGGAGACAATGAGGGTCAGGACAGGGTGGCCACAGCAGAAAGGAGACAGAGCTTGGACACCGTATGTGGAGAGTAGCAAGAGTCTTTTCTCATGGATTCTTCAGAGATATCAGGGACTATTCTTGATGTCTATATGTATATGTGGGAGAATGATGATGCTCCTTTCAAAATGGGGCATGACTTGGCTGTTAATAAGGGATACAAAACTGAGTTTCACATGTGCTCTGGCTTTAGGAAGACTGACAGGTATCTTGACAAGGAAGTTGACTGAGATTGTGTCTATATTATTTGTTGTTGTATCCTTAGATGCTAATCATTCTTGGTACAAAGGCAATCTTTTTATTCAATGAATAAGTGGATAAATGAATAGGTAGTGGGTAGACTGATACATTGTCAGCCAAAAGAAGAGTTTGGTTTAAAAAATATTTATTTATTATGTGTGATATATGTGTACATACACATTTGTATGGTGTGTTTATATGTGTGCATATAAGTATATGTGTGTGTGTATGGAGGTCAGAAATAGAGGTGGAATTAGTCACACACCACATTTTATTTCTTTTTTTTCTATTTTTTGTAATGGGAGTTAGATCAATATAATTTAGATTTAGTGAATATCTAGGGCTTCTGATATAGTCTCTTAAAAGAGGGAATGAAGATCAGCCTAGCATCTGTGGCACTTGGCATGGGAGCATATGGACTAAAAACAGGGTGTGTGGCCTGGCATTGTTTTAAGCTGCTAATAATCTTATGAGGTGGGCAGAGCTAATATTAGGCTGAAGCCAGGTGAAACCAGGAGAGCCTCAGTTTAAGAAGAGAGTGGGAATGTACGCTAAGTCATATAACCCTCATAACTGTGGCCTAATTACCTCTGTTGTTTTGTTTTGTATTGTATTTATTATTATAAGAGAAAGAGCCATGTGTTGGACTGAAAGGGGGAGCTGTTGGGGGAAATAAGATATACCTTAAACTTAAAAAAAGGAAGAGAATGGGGGGTTGAGGGTGGGAGGGTGGGACTGGAGGGGGGAGTAGGGAGGGGATTGCGATTGAGATATAACTTGAATAAAAATAAAGTAAGAAGAAGAAGAAGAAGAAGAAGAAGAAGAAGAAGAAGAAGAAGAAGAGAGTGGGTGGAGTCCGAGAGTTCCCATGCTAGAAATAACGAGATGCCAATTGGCTTGTATCATCTGGTGGAGCCAATGCTGGTGGACTGAAGAGAAGATCTCAAATAGAGCTAAAAAAAAAATTATGGCCAGCTCTCCCTGAGGCAGAAAGGAGCTGGTGAGCAGAGAAGGGCTCAGCAAAGCAGCAAAAAGCCAAGAACTAAACCCCATGGGACAGCTTTTGCCCTTAGGGGTTCAACCACTTCAAACAGCAGCCTGAATAGAACTGCAGCCAGCCCCAATGACAGTGGTAGAGCGGCTGAGTGGCTAATACAAACTGATGAAGTTGGTCTACAGACAGCTGAGGCTCCAGAGAGAAGAAAGCCTCAAGCCTCATGTAAAGTGAAGTCGCCATAGCAATCCAATAGCCAAAATACCCTAAAGAGTCTATGTCTGAGATGTTCCTGAAGAAAGACTGTTGACCAACTGCCATAAAGGATCTACTCTTGAGGTGTTCCTGATGACTGAGGACCTGCTCCAGAGACTATATCCTTCTAAAAGGGTAGCATTAGTTGCTAGATAATAGGAATTTATAGTTATTAATAGGGTTAGTTGTCAGGTCATAGGGGTTTATAATTATTCTTAGGGCTAGCTGTTGGTAATAAGTGTTTATATTTGTTATAAGTGCCTATGGCTATTAATGAATATATTTGCTATTATTCCTACCAATATGTTTTCTTCATGTAGCCACTTTGTGCATGAACAGTGTCCCATTTATTTGACATTGATCACTAGTAAGCATTTGCTCCTCAGTGCAACAGACTCATCCCAACCAGCATGTGAGGTCTGTATTAGCATGATTCTCATTTCACTGGCAAGGACATGAAGACACAGAGAGGTTGTGTGGAGTTCTCCAAGCCATACAGAACACTAGAGGAGTCAGTTCTAGTTCCTGTGACCACTCCTTAATTCTACTACCTCCTTATTTTGAGTCCCTGGTTAGAAAAGATAAAGGACTATATACGTGAAGGGGATGCAGGCAGATGGGTTCAAAATCCAGCCACTGTATGATTTTCAGTTGTTCTTTTTAATCTCATGAGGCTCAAGGATCTTCATCACTATGTTGTTATAATGAATACTACCATTGCACAAATGTCCACCTCAAGTGTCATACTTTGATTCTGATAACTTCCTACCGTGTACAATCTCATCATATTTGCTTTTCCAGAAGGTCGTGAGACGAAAAAGGTGGCCCACATCTTCCTAGGGCACTAAGCTATGTGGGATACTATTAAAGCACATTTAAAAATGCTAAAATTACCCTTAGTGTTAATGATAAATTATTTAAGTTCTGATTGTCAGCACTCCTTCTGATATTCATTTTCCTGCAAAAAAAAGGAGACTATGGGAGATGGGGCAATCCAATTCTCTAATTAGCAGCAATTGCATCCTCTCTAGCTCTTTCAGTGGTCTTGGGCAAAAAGACTGTCAGTCAAACAGTCACCAAATTACTGTCATGCTACTGCCAGCCATCCTGAACTGCCTATAGAAGTATTTAAAAAAAGTACCCCAGTCTCAGCCAAGTCTGTTTAAAATAGTTTGTACCATAAGCCATGACTCACAGAGGTGCTGGCAAGGCATGGCCATGACTGGGCTAAAACTAATGACTTTGATTGTCCCAAGAATGAATGGACTCCCATGCTGTATAAGAAAACGGCACAAGCTCCCTCAGTGAGTCACTAGGAGTAAGTCTCTCAGGGTGGACTCCCCTGCTGTTGCCGCGCTTGATCCAATTAAAGGCTTCCTTTGCCTGGGCCTTTTCACACTTTTAGTTGTGGGATGAATCTGGTAAGACAAAGAAGGACACAGATGAGAGAGCAGTGAGATAGTGATGGGTAGGCATCAGGAAGATGGTGGCCAGGGCAACGAGGGATGAGAAAACACCAAGGCAATGAGGAGACACACAGCTGAAGATTACACAGTTTGAGAGCAGCCAACACAAAAAGAAGAGTTGCTGAAGTAAAGGATGGTGGGGGTGGGGGTATGTCAGGAGCTGAGAACTGAAGGGTGATTAAACCTGTGTGGAGGCAGGGAGAGAAAACTATTGGTATACCTCTCCAGAAGGGCTCCAGGGAGCTGTTGGGTCTTTAGGGTCAAAGATTTCAAACAGACATCTCTCAGGCTGAGGTATGTAACCTGGTTGCTGTCAATGGCGGAAGAATCCCCATAGCTAGCCCTTCCTGGAAGCTTCAACATCAGTTCTACCAAAAGAAGAATATTGATGTCCTAGGATTACACTGGGGTGATGACACTTGTAGGAAATAATGGTCTCAA
Source organism: Lophiomys imhausi (assembly GCA_907164525.1). NCBI lineage: Eukaryota > Metazoa > Chordata > Mammalia > Rodentia > Muridae > Lophiomys > Lophiomys imhausi. Next base: position 14,309,289 of record CAJQZJ010004888.1, read on the forward strand.
CACCAGAGGCTTAATAACTCGTAAATATTAGAGAGCTCCACCTATAGGTTTTCACACTGCCTGCTGTTCACCACTCATTGATACCAAACATAAAATACCCAGGGAAATAAGAGATACCAAAGAGTAATGTAAAGTTTCTTCAACATCAGTCATTATTTCTATCTGAGTAGAAGAAAAGTCTTATTTGGATGATTACAACAATAGGACTTTGAATTGTACCTCCTTCCACATAAACTCAAGACCTAAACTATGTCTATGAGTGTAACTTTTACAGATGTAACCAAGTTAAAGTCATACTGGAATAGGTGGACCCTTGATCCAATGAATAGTGAGTGTCTTTATAATAAAAGGAAACGACAGATTTGACACAGATATACTAAGGAAGGAAAAGGCAATATGAAGGTAGAGACAAGGATTGGTATGATGGCAACCCAAGGATTTTCAGTGATTGCCAGAAGCTAGGAAGAGACAAGAAAGATCATCCTCAAAAGTCTTTGGAGAGAGCATGGTCCATCAGACATCTTGATATCAGACTTCCAGCCTCATGAACCATGGTAAATTTCTTTAAGTCATCCAGTCATTCAGTTTGTGGTAATTTGTTATGGCTGTCTGAGGACACTAATATATCTTTCAATGATAGTTGAATGACTGAATACATGTAGCCTTCAGACTTGTGGGACAAGGAGAGCTATGCCAAGTTCTTCTGTGCTAAGTAATGAGGAGACCATGAGGATCTTACATGAGGTGTGTATTGAGAGGAACATCCCTTTTCACATCTTCAGAAATAAAAATGGAATTTTCATACTCTGAAGAACCCAGAAGAATACACTAGCCATAGTTTTCGCTCATGGGAGAAGTTAAATCATTTGCCTGGGTTATAAGTGTGAATGGCTATATACAACATTGCTTGATGGAGTAGGTTGCATTTTAATAGTTAGAATTCATAGATGGTCTCTCTCTAGCTTTCATTGTATAATGGGGTCATCAAGGCCATGCCACATACACTCCCACTGTGGCCTCCCCTGTCCCCATGTTGATCTCAAATCCAGACTTGGTAGTGAATACTATGATATGTCACAGCGCCAGTACTGCAAATAAAACCTATTTACTGATTCATCTCTGATATCTATGTTCCAATCTAATTGTAATCCAGTGTGAAAGGTATATTTTAAATAGCCATAATTTCCCAATTATTCTCAGGGAAAATAGAGGCAAAGCATTTACAGAAAGCCAGGGATTCCTCAAGATATACCACTTTGGTCCAAATCTCACTTCAGCATCTCTATTCAGCCAGTGTTGTAGATCTGGACAGCAGGAGAAAATACTAATTGTATGGGGTCATACTCAAACCTCTTGTTTTGCACTGAGTAGTGATTTTTTCATCAGTAAAATTAGGGGATTAGATTAGCTGCTATCAAAATTCCACTTCCCCATTTATAATCAATGAATGATTCTAGGGTCTGAAAGGACTTTATTACCAACAGGACACATGACTCTGAGATTATTTTCATGTGGTGACGTTAGAGGGAGAGATAAAGTATGAATGACAGCCCTGGGCTGCATGTTCTTCCTCTGCACAGTGGGATCTGGCTCTGTGCCTTTTATGGCCTCTATAGCCTCCTCTTCTGGCAAGAACTTCAACTCTGTGAGCCAAGACAGGGCAAAGGAAAACAAACAAGCAAAGGGACACATGCAGTGACCAACGAAGCAACTACAGAGATTAGCACTGTAGTTGGGACCAGGACCTGCTGGATCCAAGCCCTTCTTTGAAACTTTCTACTTACAGACACTGGGTAAAGTTCTTAACCTCTTTGAATCTCAGTTATTATCCATAAAATGAGGATTAAAAAATAGCATTGATTCCATAGGGTGGCTGTGAGACTTGATGTGCATAGAACCATACCTGGCAAACAATACCCATTCTTTATAAGTTATTGTCATTATTTCAAATTCTTTGATACCAAGAATAATCTTCTACTAAATGAGAAAGATATAATCACAAGGCAAGAGAAAAGGGAAGTATCTGGGATGATGTTTTTTCTCTTCAAAGACAAATACACATTCTGAAAGATGTTATTCAGAGTGAATTGTTTGAAAATACAAATTGAACAATTGAGTTCAAGCAACCAGTTGTCAACACAGTTACCTGTTTTTAGAATTTCAAACTCCTAGTTCCCATCAAAAAGGCACCCTAATTATCGCCACGAGGCTTGATGCCTATATACTGAATACTTATAATTAATGGTTGAAGTAATGGCCAGAATATAAAATACCAGTCTCTCACAGCACACTGTAGAATAAACAAGGCATAGTGTGGTTTAATGTAGATATCCCTTGGTGAAATATTATTACCAAGACTTTGAAATGAATGGATGGACTTTATCACTATGACAGATAACAACATTTTTTTTTTTCTGCTTGCAGTTACATTCACCATTCATGGGAGCAAGAAGTACCTTATTACACTCTGGTACTTTCTTCCTCTAGTCTCTCACTTCACCCAAGTGAACCCTAATGGACGTTGTCAATCATAGCAGCTTAGTCACTCTAACATGTACAAATATATCACAGGGGTTGGTCAGTAGTAGTCTCTATCCTCTAAGCCAAAGAAATTGTCCAAAGCTTGAATGTATAACCAAATTGGCTCAATATGTAGGCTTCCCTGGGTTTTTCAAATCACTGGCTCATGAGTATTAAGTCTATAGAGGAAAGAAGAAAATATATTTTGCCTTGGGTCTGATAGCATATACGGATTAATCAATACATGGAAATTGTATTGATTTGAGATCAACCAGCTATGAGAGTGAACTCATCATGGAATGAACAGAGATAGAAGATGAAAGAGAAAATCCAGAAAGTCCATGCTTTCAGGAACTTCTGACCTTTTCTCTCTTTTTTTTTAAAAAAAGAAAAAAATGTATTTATTTATTTACTTTTTCAAGTTACATCTCGGTCACAGTCCCTTCCCTCCTTCTCTCCCAGTCTTTCACCCTCCATCCTTCTTCCCCATCTCGGTCCTCTTACCTTCTATTAATGGATACATTACCTATTACATTTATTTTACAATGCAAAGTAGTGTAAATTGACTTTACAATCCTTGTATAATATAGACTTTGTCCATTCATCATGCATCCACCCACTATTTAGATATCCATCCATTGAATTCATCCATCCCATCATCTATCTACCTATTTGTCCATTAACTTATCCATTTTCCATCCACACACTCATCCATCTACCTATCCTCTATCTACCCATTCCCACTGTGTATGTACACAAAGTTGACTAGGTTATCACGCTGTGTTTAGGTGCCTCAGAGGTATCCAGTCTACCAAAGAAAGCAGACAAGAAACAAGTATATTTGTCAATCATCAGTGCTGTGAAGGACACTGAAGCAGACTCAAAGGGAAAAAGACTGATAGGGCAACAGTGAAGAGTCAGAGAAGGTCATTCTCAGTGGAATACATCAGGCAGAATCCCAAGTGAAACAGACAAGAGAGTCATATGAAGTCATACAAGAAGAGCTCTTGGCTGATAATGACTACTCTAAGATCAGATCATGTGTCCACCAAATTAATTGAGGTCACTTAACACTCATGAACACTGAGGGCATCAACCACCTGCACTTTAGGGACATTCCTTCTTAAAGGGTGGGAGGAGGATGAAAACCCTACCTTGGCTATTTCTGTGTTTGCTGGTGGTGTAAGATGTGTGAGGACTTTAGATCAGCTCCTTAAAAGTGACATGGGGTTAAGATAGGTTATTTATTTATTCACTCAGCAAATATTTATGGGGTACATTCTATATTTCAGACATAGGTTTAGCCTCAATACTGATATGTGTGTGTGTGTCATATGAACATACTTTACTACAGAAGTTTTGAATTCAAATCAAGACCATCACAATGTACACATTCAAACAAGGTAAGAAGAGATAGGAGGCACCAACTGCTTCCATTTTTATGAGTCAAGCAGCATGGTACATCACGTGTTCAGTTCCTGTGAGCCTATCATAGAAGTTGTCTCTTTTACTTTTGGTTAATTTTAGGAACATACACAGGAAGAGAGAAGTGTAACATTATCAGAGCCAACTGACTGTATGACTTCAGTTGGACTTAGGTTCCACAAGCAAGTCCTCATGAACCAAAACAGTCAAGAAAGCCCTAAACAAACAAATCATTTTGTAAGCAAGCAAGAACTTGAGTTCCTACCAATAAGCTGATTGATTCCTTTTCCTACCATCAAGAACGCATCTGGATTTGGAAAGAAACAGGAAACAGAACTGTGTCCTTTGTTGTCCAGCAAACAAACATGTGAGTTTTTGTTCAAGAAGGAGGCAATCAGATGACCTTCAGATTTCACTCTACTTGGTGATAATAATAAAGTGAGACTGGAATGTCAGTTGATTGGCAGCCGATTGAAGAAGATAATCATAAGGTAGCAGATAAACAGGAGCAGGTTTTCATTTAAAGCACTTGCTTCTTGCTGAGCCTTCTGTAGTCACCCCGTTCCCTGCTTTCTTGTATGAAGGAACTGAGTCTACCATTCCTCAAGATCTCTCTGAATTTATACTTGCTCCCATCATCTCCCCCACCAATCTGCCAACCCTACCTGACTACTGCTCGAATCCTGGATGAAAAAGATTGAGTGGCTTCTGTAACCAACTTTGATCTCCTCTGAGGATGATAAGCCAACAAACATCCAACTCTAACCCTACCAAATTAGGGAATAGATATTCCTTCACACCTTGGCAGAGTGGGGGATTCTTGAAGAGCCACAAACAAGTTGATAGCTGCCTTTCAGAGAGCCTCTTTTCCATATCAAGAGAAACACCCCTTGGAAAACCTTAAATGCATCTTGATCCCCAAATTGAACTAGAATCAGAAATTCCAATGCATACTTTGAGTAATATACAGTACCCCAACCATGGATTCTGTTACCTGCAGTTAACTATAGTCCAAATATGCTACATGGTAAGTTCCAGAAAATATCCCATAAGTTTAAATCTTGTATGGCTCCTAGCAGTATGTTTATGTCTCTTATCATCTTACACTATTTTGTCAAAGTGAATCATCTTGCTTTATAAACTAGAACAGAGTCTAGACCTCAGGCACCTTTTAAATAGGGGTAGGAAGTTGAGAAAAGTAGTCATACACAATCCTGAACCTAGTTTTGCCTCTGCAGCAGCCTGCGGTGTGTTTGACTTACTGGAAAGTCTTATGGTTATGGGGATCATGAATTGGAGTCTGTATTTTCTTTCTGAAGTGCCATCTGTGAGCCCAAGAAGCAAATGGAGAAAATTACAATGGCAAACATTATTTTAACATTCAGGTCTGACTCTGAATTTTCGTTTTGTTACTTAGTTCCTGTGCAAATTCAGGAGGAATAAATGAACCTTTCTGAATCCTAGTCTCTTGTTCACAAAGGAGGAGAGTATGGCTTATCTCACATTGTGATTGTGGGGATCAACTGTGATAACCTTTTTGGAGCCTAGCTCTGAGGAGACATTCAGGATGGAGCTATTGCTATTATTCATGTTATTCATATGATTCATATTAAAATGTCCTTAATTTGAGTCACATGAAAATGGCAGAGGAATCAGTGGTCAGCAACAGAGTAAGCACCAGAGACTAACTTGAAAACAACATGGTCATCAGCAGCTTTCCACCATGAAGAACTGAACCCTCCCCACAAAACAATGGTGATAGGCAAGGCTTCGTAATCAGAAATGTACCTGGCTGCTGCTTCCAGCTGCTCTTTCCTATAAAAAGGGGGAGAAAAAGAAAAGAAAAAAAAACATAAATGGCATGAAATGGTTGCATCTTGCCCCAAAGTCTGCCTCAAAGCTTCACTTGGAAGGTAGAGTAGGATAAATGGAACAAAGAAACGTTCTGGAACAAGACATGGGTGTGGAGGGGAACCAAAGCATGAGGCAGACTTTGTCATGTGCCCTATGCTTCTGCCACCACCATTTGTTCCTGTACTCCCAAGTTTGTCACAGTTGCTTGTTCATCAAGAAAATGGGTGAGTGCCTACTCAACTCCAGGACCCATTCATCGTGAGACTCAGAAGATAAGTTTTGTGGTAGAGTCAGATCAGGAAATCAAGACTTTTAAAAGCAGGTGCTGTGCTCCCACCCCTCTCTGCCATCATGGTCAACACTGTCACCACCATACAAGTTGACTGGACAGTGAATTATTTCATGTCTCTTCTCTCATTAGCTATTGCTGTAAGTGCTAAGTATGGACTTGTCAAGTAAGCCTTATAACAAACCTAAGAGTAACTACTATTGCCCTACCATTTTTCTGCTTAGAAAGTTGAGAGACAAAGAAGTTAAATAACTTGCCTAAGGTCTCAGAGGTGAAGCAGTAGAGTTGGGATTCCAACCCAGGCCATGTGTCTCTATAGCATGCCTTGTAGTGATGAGGCACAGAACATGACAGCCACATATTCATTACTCTGAGCTTTTGCTTAGCTCTGCCTAGAATCCTCTACCCCCTATCTCTACCTGGGACAGTCTTGCTCATCCATCACATCCACTGGGCTGAGCCTCAATCCAGACAGGGTGTAATAGCTCTGGGGTCACCAATAGTGATTTCCTAAGACTGTAATTTCAGAGCTCGGTGTCTTTCCCCTTTTATTTCCACTGTTTCATAGATCCCTCCAATGCAGACTTGATCATAACTGACTGAAAAACCTATGAATCAGGTACCAAGACAGATACTGTCCTACATTGTACTCTGTTTCACCCTTACAACATCAACTCCTTCAGAAATGGGCACTGTTTATACAAATATCCCTTGACCCAACCTGTGGGATTCAGGTGAGGATGTACTAGAGTACCACATACTTCTCTCTAAAATAACTTTTTCTTCCCACACACACACACTTGGAAGAACAAGAGCTTTGGCAAAAGAACTCGGTCCTGATCTTTGTTCCAGCAAATACTTGCCGGGTCACATCAGGTATTAGTCTCAGGGTTCTATTCTGACTCTTCACTTATAAGAATGGTCACAAGGAATGGAGAAAGAGTGGACCAGGAGAAATCACAAATGAAGATTATATTCTGTTCTGACATAATGAAATCAATCTGGAGTCAGTGTGTTTAATGCTGTCCAACTTTGTGATGGTACTCAGAATCACTAAACCATCTTATACTCTTATAGGTATTGAAATGTATCTCAATAAAAATTATTGTTTAAAGTGTAAATAAAAGGGAAAAATCCTTTGGGAAGTAGGTGAGGACACACAGATGTACCTGCTTTTTCTCTGTCACTAGCCTATGGTGTAGGTTGGCATTCAGGGACATTCCTTTCTCATTTCAGAGTGGTTGCTAAGTGAGTTTCTCTAGTGACTTTGTACTTTTGTCCTTGAAATAAAACAAGAAAGAAATGTTCCCTCTTAGTTTAAAAGCCATTCCCACATCACAGCAGCTGTCTGCAGCACAATGTAACCCTCAAGTGTCTGACAGCCAGGACAATGCCATATTTATAATAAATCAACTAAAAAGAATAGGCCCATTGCCAAGGTCTTGGGATGCACAGTAAATGAAAATCATCTTGGCTCTACATTGGCTCCGGGTACATGTTTCTGATTTTAAATCCAAGTTCATTCTTTTTTTTTTTCTTAAGGGGGGAGATATTGGCTCATTCTAGGGAGGCTCTGATTCATGCAGTCTCAGCCTCTAATCAGTAATAACAGTAATAGAATTTTAGAAACACAATTAGCAACATCTGAGCAAGTAAGTCTAATTAGGTTAGAAGATACAGTGAGTAACTCAAACTTGTTCCTTTATTTAATTATTCATCTATTGATTCTTACCTTGTCTACAATCATCAGTCCCCTTTACCTTTCTCAGACCCTCTGTGTCTTATCCCTTCTTAGTGCTTTTACCTTGGCTCATGCCATCAGACCTTCCTGAGAAGTAAAGCCCAGTGAAGGAGAAGTAGAAAAGTTTGTCTGGGGCTGGGTTTGCAAATCTTGAAGGTCATGGTCAGGTTCCACATTTTTTATCTTAGTTATGATCACTAATTGTAAAATTTTAAATAAATCAATCAGCCCACACATGCACAGCCCTTCTATTTCCTCAAATCTTTTAAGATTGATTAATGAGTGAGTGAGAGTGTGAGCATGTGGATGTCAGAGAACAACCTGTAGGAGCCAATTCTTTCCTTCTATTGTGGGTATTAATCAGGCTTAGTGGAAAGTGCCTTTAACCACTGAGCCATCTTGTTGGCCCAATTCCCTTGAATGCTTAGCAATATTTAGTGGTGAGTTGAAGGATAAATAGAAGCAGAGTTCATAACCCAGTCACAGAGCGCATATTGAGTGTGTGGGAGAGTTAGGTAGACATTGAGAGAGCCATTTACCTACTACTGTATTACTACTTGTATTATGGCTCACTGAAGTGACATGTACTTGCTTGTGGAACATGCTTCAGTAAACATTGCTCTAAAGCAGACACCACCCCAGCAATGAGCTACCTGCACTTCTACATTTTCTCCTAAGTCAAGGATTCTAGAAGTTCAACATCTGCCTATATCCATAACTCAGGGCTCAAGACCACAGCATCAAAACAGTGAAAAGGAAGATCCTGTTTTGGAATCCAGGCAGTGAATAGAACAAGTGCTTTGAGAAACTAGTAAAATGACCAAGAATTCTGAGTCCTGGGTCACTGATAGGTAAGTAGGGCCTGATATCACCAACTGTTCATCCTGCTATTCAGTGTTCATCATGAACCATTGTGGTAGAATGAAACTGTGGCTCCTGGACAAGATGGTTTTACAACCATACTTAGTCATAACTTCTGAAGGTGTATGTTGGCTGTCTGTGTTTAAAGCAATGTCTTCAACTCTAACACACCCCTACATTTGTGAACACTGACTTATCTCAGAGGATCTGTTAGGACTAAATGAAACACGGACTGGGATATTTGTAAGGCCAGTGTGTGTTAAGTTCCTTGATCTTTTCCTTTTGCTGGTCATGGGATGTGGCTATCCATCATCATGGCCTTCAGTTCAATGTTCCAACTCCGAGAACATGAAACACCACTATTAATGGGCTTCCAGAGGACTCCATGGTCAACCTTGGCCTTCTTTCCTTTGCTGAAGAGGTCTGTTGAGTGTAGGTTATGACCAGGTGAGGGAATCCTCGGACTGCTAGCATAGCTGATTGTGCTGGATTCAACTTCCTCTGTTCTCTGTCCATGCAGCTATTTCCTACTGCCATGGTGTGTACCTTCAGCTGCTCACTGGAATCATCTAGAGGGCTTTAAAAATTAGTGATGCCTGGTTTACTTCTGAGGATTCAGAATTAATTAGGGTGGGCATGTCTGAATATCAAGGTTTTTTAAAAGTTCTCCAGTGATGTTAATATGTGGTCCATATTGGGGAGCATGCCCCATTGCCCTGGAGGACATTCTATAGCAAACCATAAACCCATAACACAATAAACCATAGTAATGAAGGTCTGACAAACTCTGAGCACTCACACAAGTGACTACTTGCCTGAAGAATGGGAAAGAGACAACTGATTCATAAAATCTCCAGGTTGCCACCAGATCAATCCTGTTGGGGTTGGTAGCATAATATCTCCAGGCAGCCTGAGGAGGAGAAGAGAAGAAATGGAATGACATGTGGATCATGTGACATGTCCACACAGCACCCTATGACATTCAAACAACTTTTAAGCTCTTGACTCCTACAAATTTGAATATCTGTCTAGAATGGATTCAGAAAAGCAGAAATTCCTGGTTTCTGGTAGCTTTGTTAAAGAAAAAACTTTCTTGAGCATTTTAGAGCTACAACTGGTGTTGTTGTGGGAATGTGGAGAGATGAATTGGGATAGAGAGAAGAGGATATAGAATCTCTGAAAGGAAGAGAGTCTATTCTTGACAGAAAGTTCCCTGAGACTGCCCAGACAATTATGTAGGAGAAAAATGTCTTTTGTGGTATGTCTGAGTATAAGAGAGCCTGGGAGGTGGCTCTCATAGACTAAACATCTGGAATACTCTGATGCCTCAGAGTTTGAAGTCATAAAGGAACAAGCAGAGCTTATACATTGATACTGGCTTAGAAACCAGACCATGTAGGATGTTATCATGTTGGGTCAGGTTCATGGACATACAGAAGCACCTACTACAGCTGGGTACGAGCTCAGGGTATAGGACAATGCCCTCAGCATTTAGGAAGGCACAGCTGGGATACACTAATTTCCTATTTACTATGCCTCTGTTCCCAACAGCTCATGCAATCTTAAGATACAAACTCCCCCGATGCCTGACAGTGAATACATCTGTCTTATCTCTGTTATTGCTTTTCATCCAACCTATAGTTGGAAGAGTAATAGCAATGGATAGGACCAGGTATCTAACATCTCCTGTTCAATGATTGTTGAGGGTCAGGACCAACTGGTGAAGTAGCCAATACTTTGTACATGTTTGGAATATCTATCTATCTCTATCTATCTATCTATCTATCTATCTATCTATCTATCTATCTATCT
>CAJQZJ010004888.1:14319800-14349636 GCA_907164525.1 Lophiomys imhausi
TCTATCTATCTATCTATCTATCTATCTATCTATCTATCTATCTATCTATCTTTCTATCTATCTATCTATGCATCCATCCATCCATCTATCTATCTAGCTCTTTCTCCTCTCATGGGCTCTCAACTGTTGACAGACAAGAGGGGAATCAGAGGACTCTTTGTAGTTCACTAAGTACCTGGATTGTCAGCTATCTCTTTGCTGTGGGTCACTGGATCAATCCTAAGGTGGGAGGGAGAATGAGAAGGAGGCTAAGAAAAGTCACAGTTCTAAGCCAAATTCTTCACTCCAAAATTATTAGGAAAAAAAAAAAAACAAATGGTTTCACCCTTCAGTTCTGAATTTATTTCTTTCATAGATTAGAATTTGGGTGGAAAATTGTAAGGCTTTTACTATCAACACACATAAACTGTATAGGTAACCATGGTGATGTCTGTAGCCACCCACAAAGGAGAAAATGCAAGCTGGTCCTCTCCTGATTAGGGATGTACATTTGTTCTTTCTCTTTCTATCTCTGTGTGTCTGTGTGTGCCTCTCTCTCTCTCTCTCTCTCTCTCTCTCTCACACACACACACACACACACACACACACACACACACACACACACATGCACGCGCTTACATCCCTGGGTCCACCCTAGTTCACTCCCAGGCACACAGACCTGGATGAGTTCAGCAGCTGGCTTCCTTCTCTTCTCAAAGTGCTTCTGACGATGCTGCTCCTGTACCTTGAGTGCCAGTCCTGAGCCAAGGATGCCCTGCAAAGAGAATTCAAGCCTGTGTCAGCTGCACTAGGCTGTCTCAACACTCCAACCTCACTTCTGGTGTAGCAGAGAATGTCAGGATCAATGACACTCTGAAACCTGTGTTGTCATTTGAATGTGAAGTGTCACCCACAGGTCCTTATGTTTGAACCCTTAGTCCTTAGCTATGGTCCTTTAGGAAGGTTGTGCAACCTTGAGGAGGTGGAGCTTTACTGGAGGAATGAGGTCACTGAAGTGGGTCTAGGTGTTTTGCAGCTTGGTCCTATGACTTGTCCACTCTGCTTCTTGACTGTTGATGTGATGTGACCAGTTGTTTCCTGCTCTTGCCACCATGCCTTCCTTGCCATTATGCAAGGTATTCCTTTAAACCTTCCCCTACTTACATTGCTTCTTGCCAGGCATTTTGGTCATAGCAATGAGACAAGGGGTTCTGCACTGGGAATACTAGATGAAGGAGAGCAGGAGAAAGCTTACTTCCTTCTGGAGAGAGTAGGGAGTCTGGTTAAATGAAACAAGCCAGAACCCAAGAACACCTGGCTTGCAATCTGATAGGCACAGTCCAGTGTGACCTGGGCAAGGCTCTAACCTGTGGTCTATCTTCCATAGGACCATTGGATCATAGTAGTTTATAGTACCTACCCGACAATGATCTCTGGGGAAACCTAGATGATAAACAGGGAAGGTCTGGTAAGGGACACCACACAGAATACATGCTCTGCATCTGATCATTGAATTTTAAAATATTTTAGCTGATTGAACTGTCCCTGGGGCATGTACTATATGGAGAATTTCCAAGAATTGAATCTGCTTTGTTTTCCAGATCAGACACTGATTTGGACTAAGTAGACAGACACATTTAAATATGAAAGAGAATTACAGATGGTACAACCCCCTCCCCATCCTTTGTCAGTTTCATGGGTGAGAAAACATGCTCAAGAAGATCATAGTAAAAGTTAAATAGCTGAGGAAAATACATACAAGTTGGCTAGTAACGCAGAATGAAATTCTCCAGTAAGAAAAAAAAAATGAGATGGAGATGCAATAGAGGGATCGCTCTGTTTAAAAATGACTGTGGTTTAAGCTGCAGAACTAAGATCCAGGCTTTAGAACTTTCCTGGCTTGCGGTTCCTGACTCTACATCCTGAGGATGTCTACTAACCTTTAGTTGCACCTCAGTTTTTAACTCAAACTGGTGGCATGAGCACCAAATGAGATGGTGCAGGTAAAACATTTGGTATGATTTGGGTACACAGTGAGTCCACTAGGAGCCTTCTGCTTTCACTCTCATTATACCACTTTTGGGGGAAGTTATTCTTTCACTTGTCAAGAAGTACTCTTGAGAGGAATGAAAACATTAAAAAAATTTAAGGCAGCAACTGCCAGCCCTCTTCCCCCCCCCCAAAAAAAAAAAAACCAAAGAAATTCAGATATGAGGTATCAGTTCTGTGTAAGGTTTTGGGCATCAAGAGATGAAGACAGAACCCTAACCCCCAAACAAATCAGTCCTTGAGGGCAGGGAGATAGAAACCTGCTAATTCATATGGAGTCGGTACTACTATGGGAGGGGGACTACTGACTCACATTGAAGATGGCGGCACTGCTCCTGTGTCTTAGAAAACAAGGGGGACATTTGAAGATAACCCTCGTGCTGCAAGGAAACACTATAAGCCATGAGGGAGGGACAAGACAGCTCCATGCCTGATACAACAGCTGGTCATACGATATGGAACTCGAACTTAGGATACAAAAGGGTGAAATTTGAGGCTTGGGATTTGAGCTGGGTCAAGGCATTAAAGGGAGTTTCCTGTCACAATGGAAAGAACTTACTGCTGGAAGGGCAAAAAAGGAGACGCCGATTAAAGAAAAGGTGGCAGCAATCAGACGTCCTTCCCAGGTTTTAGGTGTCTTGTCTCCGTAGCCAATGGTGGCCAGTGTGATCTGTAAAAGAGAAGACTTCAAATGATGTTTCCCCAGATAAGGGACATCAGTGGCAGTCAACTGAGCTCTGCCTCTCAGGCTCTGTGCCCGCTCAGTGTGTGTGTGTGTGTGTGTGTGTGTGTGTGTGTGTGTGTGTGTGTGTATACAGTTGCTCCTCTATAACCATGGATTCAACCTCTTTGTATTTAACCAACTACGATTCAAAATATTTCAATAAAAATAAATGGCATAACAATAAAAATAATACAAATCAGAACTACAGCAACCAACTTTTTACATAATATTTACAAGCCATTAAGCACTAAAATGAATCTAGATTTGATTTAAATACATGGGAGGATGTGTGTGTCATATGTAAATGCTACAGTGTTTTCTAGAAGGGACAAGCATCTGTATATTTTGACATTTTAGAGTAGTGGAAGAAATCGAAATCAATTTCCTGTTTACACCAAGGAAGTTTTGTGTACTTGTTAATGTACTGATTTATGTACAGCCATGTTATGAATTTTGCTTGTGAGTGTGTTTGTGTAAATAATCATGTGTGCATGTCTGTCTGTCCATTTGTCTGTCCTACATAGCATGTTCTAGTGTGCAGTTATATGTTTATCAGGACACAGTTCACAACACATCAGCTTCTGCAGCCCATTTTCCTGCCTTCAAATTTCAAGTGCCTTAAACTAATCACTAAACTAATTTGCCTTCTATGGTCCTTGCCTCCCATTTCTTTCCTCAGTATGTTCACTTTTACAAAAAAAAAAAAAAAAGGCTATGAGAGGTGTTTGGGTTCACAATACATTAGTAAATAGTGATATGGAGCACATTAAGACTTCAGTAAGTCCCAGATGTATGGGAATTTGCATGAGGCTGTGTACTTCTAAATGTATCTTCAGGTCTTGCATATATCTGATATCATGTCTTTTTGCATGAACATAGCTTGGCTGATGACTGCCTATGACTAACAAGGCCACGTCCCAGATAACTATGCAAATAGACTCCTCTGAGCTCTAGTTTCTTACAAGCTCTATGAAAAAAAAAAAAAAAAAGAATTCTAGGTTCATTCCTCATAGGTAGATGCCTCCTGTTTCCTCTCCGTAGATTTGAAGGTGGAAGAGGTCCAGTCCTTGCCTCTGGATGCAGAATGGAGCTGACTGGGTGTACCCATGTTTGGCCCTTCACATATCCCTGCACCTAGCAGACAAGTCTCCACGCAAACTCTCTGGGGTTGCCTTCAATGAAGGTGACTCACCAAGCCCCACCACAGAGCGTCTGCATAGGTCTCAAACTCCTCCTTCATCTCTTCTCCTTGTGCGTCCACCTCCGGCACATCCTTCTCCACCAGGTAGACAAGAAATGAGGAAAGGATGAGTGTCAGGAAGCCGATGTACCAGGCGGTGATGAGTTCCTAGAACAGTGAACAACAGAGGGGATCAGTAGGAAACCCTCAGTGGAAGCTTGAGCCAGGCAGTGGGGAGTGGAAACCATGTTTACCGTCTCGTCTCTGAATCTCACCTCCCATCAGTGGAAAATGGGAGCAAGATTACAGACATCTCCATCATGAACTACCGGAATGGTGTAGTGTGGACTCTAGGAGAAGAGGAACACTCCATTCTAGGTGACCTGATGTCACAACTCATGGGAAGGTGAGTGAGTGGTCAGGAGAAACTGTTATTGCCAGAGACAAACTGAGACTGCAGGAGAATTCATGTGTCAGAACTGCATGGAGCAGGGCCAAAAACAAAACAAAACAAAACAAAACAACAACAAAAAAACCTCCATGGGCAGATTACTGGCAAAGGTCAGCTAGTCTGGCCCTGGAGACAAAGCCATGGATAGGACCCACCACTACCACCATTCACTGTTTGATCCAAGGGAAAATTACACTCTCTTATCCATGTGCAACATCCTAATTTGAAACAAAAAAACAAAACAAACAAACAAACAAAAAACCCAAACAACCTAGAGTAAAAGAATCCTGTAGGTGTCCCAGATACGACTGGTGGAATTCAGACAAACTATTTTTATGTTAGGTGATCTCGCATATTAGAATATATAAAAAAATACAAGATAAAAGACATATGAGACCCATGACTTCATGGATGCTGTCACTTAGTAAGGAGTAAACAGGGACACAGGATTGACTGAAAGGAAATGGTACAGTTAGGAGAACAGAGAGATGAAAAAGACAAGCCAGTCAGTCACTGGAGTGATCCCTGGGCTGAAGGAAACCATCTTTTGGGGCCTTTGCTTCTTTAAGTCCTATGTTGTTCTGTTGAGATTTAGCATGCTAGAATTTGTGGGGAGAAGTTCGAGATTATGGGTGAACATGATCTGGATGTGAAGTCTGTGTTCTTCCTGAGGCATCTCAGAGAGCTGTCGTTGGCACAGCTGTCCTTCCCATAGGGATCCACTGCCAGCCTGCTAGTGCCCTGGTGTCAGGAGAGTCTCACTGACCGTGTTGCCTCATGCCTCTCTTATTGCTTTGGTTCACACGGTCCCTGATGTCCACACTACCCTTTCCTGCAGGGCCAAATGAAGAACCTCCAGTCACTTGCATTCGCCTCTAACCTTCATTATGGTATTTTTCTGGATCACCTTATCCCATTAAAGTGCTGTACTCTGAACGGGGTGCTGTACTCTGAACGGGAACTACCCTTCATAGGCTTGGGTCTGGCATACTTCTTTCCCGGCTGGTGCTTCTTATTTGGGAAGCTATGAAAACTTTAGAGGTAGGATTTAGCTGGTAGAAGTAGGTCATTAGGTGCAGGACTTTGAAAGTCTTCCTGCCTTACTCTCCACTTCCTGGTCTGTTGTGATATGAAAAGCCTCCAATACACAGCCCTGCTGCCAGACTCAGCGGCTCTGCCAAACCTTCCCCCACAACAATGCGCTGAAACTCTCTGCAACCGCAAACCAACACTCATCTCTCTTTCCTCACTGCTCTTGTCAGGGGTTGTGTAAGATCAGTGTCAAGATAGGAGGGAGAGTTCAGTGGTGCTTCTTCCTTCATAACTTCACTGTTCCTTAATCAGTCTGCTTCTCTAACACTTTTAGGCTACTCTGTTCGTGTTCTTACCTTCCCCACAGTATCACAGGTACCCTGCACTCACGTATGTTCACACATGCAAAGGTGAATGGTACTGACACCTCAGTGGGAGAGTCTCCTCTGAGGGTCTGCCCTGAAGGAGATCTGAGAGGGGAGAGTGGCCTATTCCTTCCCCAGGGGTTGCCTGAACACCTGCCTCTTCCTTTGCAGACTGCAGCTGTGAACCTCTGCCTCCGTGGGCTCCTACAAGCCAGAAGACTCACTGGTTGCTTCTTGAGAAACAGCAGCTTGATCACATCCAGCATGCAGATACACCAGATGTGCTGGATTATTAGGCAGTGGGATAATGGTTGACTGGGAGTTAAAGTGGGCTTTGTAGTCATTTGAGACACTGTTCAAAGGAAGCCTGACTTTGCGTCATTTTCACCAGAAGCTCTCTGGCAGAGTCTGTTCCCTCTTCCCTCACATATTAAGGATCTGACAGTTAGCCTTGGGATCCAGGGGCTGGGACTGGTGTCCAACCAGTGTCAGGAAGCAATAGGAGCAAATCCTTTCCTGTTTTTAAAATATGTTCTGTAGGATCTGCAAGGCCTCTTTTCCTACTTTGGTGACTCAGGGCTGTTTCCTGACACATGAGACCCAGTGAGCACACCTGACACTGGAAGCATGAACCAGCACTGAGGCGTATTTGTCCTGGGAACAGTGCTTGGCCTGTCCTAACTATAACACCAACATTAAAAGTCTTGCCCTGTTAATGCAAGGTACTATCTCTGTATCACTGAGTGTTAGAGGAGTCCAGTACATAACTTGGCCCAGAGGGCGTAGAATGGATTTTAAAATTCCCCAAAGTGACACAGATAAAGTTCAGATTAAATTAGTCTGTGTGACTCCCAAATCTTCCGTTTTTGTCACACACCGTCCTTTCAATCACATGGAGGTACAGATATTACCTCTGAGTTATTGAATCATTAATGGTAATTTCTACTTCAGAAATGAGAAAACCAAAGGCCAATGAGGGGTGAGTGATTTAACCAGTTATTTGCATATAATGGTGGTGAGACATAGGCCCAGGTCTGCCTGTGGTCCCCATCTTCACTGGACCACACCTGCCTATGCTTCTCTCTCCACTTCCTCCTCTGTCTCTTCCTTGTTATTATCATTGTCACTGTCAGTGTTGGCAGCATGACTATCTTCAAGGACACTATGGGAAGAGGGTGCTATTAGAAAGGTACAAGTAGGAGAGAACCCTGTGTCACGTCATGGCTTCTCTGTAACACTTACTTTGCTGTGAGCACAGATAGCCGAGCCCAGGAGCTTCCAGGTGCCACCCCTCCTGTCCATGCGAAGCATGCGGAGGATCTGGAGGAAGCGGAGGCTTCGCAGGGAGGTGGCCAGGACATTGCCTTGGTTTCCCACGGCAACCACTGGCACAGAGGCAATCAGCACGAAGATGTCTGGGAAAAAGGACAGAGCATGACAGGGAACAAGGAGGTCATGTGGAGAAAAGAGCCCATCACAGGCACTGCCTAGGGGCTGATGAACATGTGTCAAGCAGGGACTGGTTTAAGCAATTGGGTTGAATTTGACATCAGTCACCAGTGGTAATGGATTGTGCTGTGAATGATGAGAAAGTAAACCTTGAAGCAACAAGGATTTCCCAGGAGTTAGAGAAAGACCCTGTTAGACCCCCACCTCTGGTTCAGGGGTACAATTTCTTAAGGATCCCTTGTGTGGAACTTGGCATCTGGTATCAGATGACTTGTGGAGAAGGGGGAATTGGGAGTTGCTCAAACAACAGAAGTGATGCCTGATGCCCAGACACTGATTTCATCTGGTTTCTCTGAGTAAGCAGGTCCTAAGATGGGAACTTGGGTGTGATTTATTGAGTGCTTAGTCCAGGGGATCTAGATTCTTCCAGAACTGTGGTGGTAGGGTGGTGTTAGAATGAGAATGGATCCTACAGGCTCGTATGTTTGATTGCTTGGTCCCAGTTAGTGGAACTGTTTGGGAAGGACTGGGAGGTGTGTCCTTGTTGGAGGAGATGCGCCACTAGGGGAGGTGGGCTTTGAAGTTTCAAAAGCCCACACCAGGCCCAGTTTCTCTCTCTCTCTCTCTCTCTCTCTCTCTCTCTCTCTCTCTCTCCTTGCTGCCTGCAAATCAAGATATAAGGCTTTAGCTACTGCTCCAGTGCCACACCTATCCCTGTTATCCCCACAATGACGGTTATGGACTAATCTTCTGAAATTGTAAGCAAGCCCCCAACTGAATGCTTTCTTTACAAAGATGCCTTGGTCACAGTGTTTCATCATAGCAATAGAACATTAATTAAGACCAGTGGGATCTGACTCTCAGCAATTATGAAAATGGAAGAACTCAGTTCTATGAACTTCAGTTTCTATTTTTGTAAAACAGGTAAAATGCAGTCTTAAGGAAGTGCACTGTCAATTGCCAATGATGTGGTACTTCCTTTTTCTGGTGGCCTGGAAGACACAGGTGACTTGAGCTATATTGGTGACCATGTTACTAGTCTAGGTACTAGAGATACACACTATCTGGTGCTCTATGGTTTCTTTACAACCAAATTGCAAACAGTAGGCTAAGTCCCCAACCACTGAGAATCCCTACTTGTCTAACATCTCAAGAAACAATTCCAGGAAATGAATTTTCAACAATGAACATTTTGGCACTCTCTGCATCTATAAAACTTCCTTAGAGAAATGCTGTAGGAGAGGACTGAGGTCACCATTAGACCCAGTTGTCAGGGCTTACCCAACATGCACAAGGGTTTCCTGGCAAACTTCAGCCGTCCACGCCAGCCTTTGTATCGACAGCAACATCCGGCAGCCCAGATCCTCAAAGCAAACTCAGCTCCAAAGATGAAAATAGCAAATGTTTCCTGTGTGGATGAGCATACGGAGTGAGGTTGCCCAGAAACCAGTGTCAGGACTACTGAGCTTAGAGGGACTGTTGCTGCTACACTTGCTGGTGCCAGGAAAAGAAGAACATGTTGACCATTGCAAAGGGGAAAGAAGAACATGTTGACCATTGCAAAGGCTCCTGTCTTCACCCTGGCATGTTAACTATCTACTCAAAATGAATCTATGTCTGTGCTTTTCTGAAGATTCCATTCCAACCACTCATTTTAAAAGTCTGTAGGATGTACTAAAATACCCAATAAGTAAAGTCAAATAGAAAGTGCTAGTTCCAAAGAGAACACAAAGACATTGCTATTTCTAGCAGGCCAACGTTGTTCCTCTTAGGTTCTGAGCCAGCCATCACTTCACTTCTTAGTATCATCCTCAGTTTACATTTTGAGAAATCAAAGGAGGGTCAGGGTTTAGATTGGAGTATTCCTTTAAGTGAACTTTCAGAGGACCAGAAAGCTATGCTTTATCATTTAATACATGATGGTTTCCTCTTGGACTTGTGTCCCCCTCATTTCTCTTTGGAACAGTGGATCATCGTTGGCCTAAGGCAGGGCTGACCAGGCAAAGGGGGCATTGCTTTTTCTTGAACCTAGACTTGGCTTAGAGACATTAGGAAGCTGTAACCCAGGAAAGAAGTTTCCAGAGCTTGACTCCCTACAGCTGAAAGGAACCTATAGCTCCCATCCTGGAGTAGAGTCAATGCCAATGGCCCATATGCTCACCAGCAGCAAAAGCCAGTCTCCAGACACGGTCTCATACTCCTTGAAGGTGGTGAGCACAGCCAGAATCAAGCATCCCAAGACAATCAGGAACCTAGAGGGAATGAAAAAGGATGGAAGGAGCTTTAGTCCTGGCTGATCCAACAGGCAATGACAAGATAGGGGACCAGGGAGGACACTGGACAGTGTCACATGCTATATAGGTCATCTAATTCATCATCTACAGCAACCCTGAAGGTGATCAGAGGATGAGCAAGGCACAGAGAGGTTAAGCAAGTTGTGTGCTGTTACTTAATGAGCTACTGGACAGAATCAGTGTCTTGGAACACATTTTCTGACCAATACATCTAGTGATCTTCCAAGATGAATCTGCACTTCCAACCTTGGTCTAGGAATTTAACCACAACCCCCAACCTCTTCAAGCTCTTAGCCTTTTATTCAAAATGAATACCTCCAACCTGTGAGTGGTTTCTATGTACTCTGAGCCCCAAATCCTTTCCTCGGGGGATAACAAGAGTGGCAACAGTGGTGTTGATGTTGATGGCATCGATACTAGCATCTCTCACCAATATTACTCCCCATTTGGTCAACACCGGTCACCTGTCATGCCAGCTCATCATCCTCGCAGTGACTCTCGAGGTCAACATGGCCATTCCCCTGCTGCAGGATTTTTAAGACCAAAGTGCTGTAGAATACTAAACGCTTTGTCCTACAACACAAAGCACCAACCTCAGCTCTGTGAGACTGGCTTTCAGTTGGCATGGAATATGGAAGTGTATGCCAAGGCTGAGTTGGAGTACAAAGAGAAATTTGGTGTCCCAGTGTGGAACTCACATAGCTGAAGCAGGAGTCTTTAGTGAGGCTGTCAGATTCTTCCTCCATATCTCATCTGGTATTCATGTAAACATGAGGATTTCTCTACAAGATGTGATGGGTATTCCCAGTGAATTAGCCCCCAAAACCTCAACTGCTACTCTGGGAAGGTTCAGCATGGGACCCAACTAGAGCTACAGAAAGAAATGGTCTCATTACAACTCACCAAGATAATGACAATTTGTTATCCAGAGTGATAGAAAATTCAATAAGGAATGGGAATCTTCTAAGAGCACCAAACTTTCAGAGCTGGATGACCATGTGGTCTAGGCTTCTTGTCCTGTCACATTCCACTCCTGGACAACATAGGCTGTACTAGCTCCCATCAGTGACTAACTCAGGGCTCAGAGCTCTAAGTAACCCATAGTTGCTTAAAGAAGGCATTAAAGTAACTTCTGTAATTCCCTGTTGCTGGAATTGAAGAAACCTAACACACACACACACACACACACACACACACACACACACACACTCATATACACACTAATACACACACACATATACTTTGTTACACAAACATGAGCACATATATGCACACACACATGCACAGACACATATACCCATGCACATTTACAGGTTATTGGATTGGTAGAACACTTGTCTAGCATGTGTCAGTTTCTAGATTCAATCACTAGTAACACACAGACACATGCTAACACACACACACACACACACAGACAAGCATGCACACAGAGAGACACATAATGCACATACATTTATATCCACATACACACACAGTATCTACATATAGCAGCTTCCCTTTATCTGTGGCTTGCTTTCTGTAGTTACAGTCATTCATTGTTAGCCTACTCTGAAACTATTAAATGCAAACTCCAGAAATCATCCATCGATGGTTATTAAATTATTTGATTGCAATTCATTATGGTAAGTGTTCTACTTTATGTTAGTTTTTGTTATTAATCTCTTACTGTGCTTAGTTTGTAAATTAAGCTTTATTGTAGGCTTGCAGAATATATAGAAGCATATAGTATGAATAGTTTTGTTCTATCTGCCATTTGGGCATCAGAGCATCCTAATACATATCAACTATGGACAATGGAGATATCTGTATCTGTAGACAGGGCCGTTGTCAGTTATTACTGCCACGTCTGGCAAAAGAGGAGGCTGAAGAGATGAGAAGAGTCTCCTGAAAGAGAACCCTCCTGGTAGTCTCAGCAGGACTGAAGAGGGTGATCGGGAAGAGTGGGAGGAGCACACTGAGGATCTTGTTGCTAGGAAATAACAAAAGCAGATGTCAGAAGACTGTGTGGGGGGCCTCGGGCCCGAGAAGACGAGAAGCTTTGTGTGGACCTGGTGAACGTGAGGTCCACATGAAGTTCTACATCATGACAGTAAAAAGACAAGTTTAAACTTTACAAGAAAGGTTGGTATCCTATTGACCTATAATAGTCTGAGAGAAGAGGTGGAGAAATCACCTTTATCCCACCATCCAGTTTCAATCTTAGTCTGTCTGCAGCATACAGAACCCAAACTACACCAGCAGGGGGCAGCCAACAACCACATAACTAGCTAGGCTCAGCTTCATTGGGATCTACCCTCTGAGACTGGAGAAAGACGAGCAATTTATGGAACTTTTAATCGTCTAGGAAGTCCTTTCAACCCCAAGAAGAGGAGACATTTTTCAGCTTCTTACAAAGTTCAAACTGTCCTTAAAATAGCTCTATTTCAGCAGTCAGTCTCGCTGACCAGAGCCTCGTGTGTCTGGGTGGCAGAACCTGCCCTCCATTTTCGTTTCTGTCTGGGTGCGCTCTGGGTGCCTCACTAACCTTCCTTTTCTTCTCTACTTTGTCTTTTGTTACTCTGGGCTCCCTTTTTATAGACTTGACTGCTTCCTTCCCTTCCCTCCTACTCCGTCACCCATCCAACGTCTCTTTCTCCGCCCCACCCCTTCTCTGCTCTGTGTTCATATCCTGTCTCTCCCCTCTGTGGTCTTCAGGCCCTGAGTTCAGGTATCCCTGGGGAGATCCGCCAGTGCCCTTCTGTCCACAGTCGTGTTTGAGAGCGATGCCGGCCAGTGTCAATGCTATCATCATGGCTTTCACCACACAATGTCTCCTCCATGTTTCTCCCTCGGTACTCTCTCCTTATCTTCTACCGTCTTTCAGTCAAGCTGGAGCTAGAGGAGTCAGGAGGAGATACAGAAGGGGCACTTTGAATTGCACAGCACTCTGAACTGTATGGCTCAGGCAATCAGTACAAGGTTCAGGGCATTCTGTTCAATTCAACTCAGTACCAGACAGCAGAGAAAGGGGGGGGGGGGCAGCTTTTCGGACAGAGAGGTGAAGGAGGACCTGCTATCAGATGAGCTGGGAAATACCCACATATATGTTGCTTTTCCCACGTGGGACTTCTGTTTTTCTCCTGAGGACATCAATTGGGGCATGGAGGTGTCATTACTTTATATCCATACTTATGTAGATAAGGCCCAAGCTTCCAAGCTCAGGTGACAGTGTCACCAATGGAATAAGAGACTCCCTTTTGCTGGGAGCCAGTAAGAGACCTTGATGGAGAATCTGCAAGGAATGGGCACAGGGAAATGGCACCTGGCCACCCCAATTAAATGGAAGGACAACTTCTTTTCTGTTCCTCTGTACTCCTGCATTTAGGAAGTCTTTGATGAGGGACCCTAATAGTCCTGCTTTACTTGCAGCTGTTCTGGGACAACTTTCCATCAGCAGTGGCTCCAAAATGTCCTTCAAAGCCAGAGAGGCTGGAAGCAGCTGGACCCACTGGATTATCATTAGAGTTCCTGTACTGGAAACAATAAAAGGCCTGCTATCCTAGCCAGGCATAGGCAGAGTGACTAATAGAGCAGGGGTGGCTGGCTCCCTCACACCTGACCTGACTCAAGGCACTGTCATGAGTCCTGGCTCTTGAGCAGAAGGAATACTTCCAACCCAGACAGCACCTTCAGACCACATCAGAATCCTACTGGTCAATGAAATCTGTCAGAGGTAAAGCACCCACTGTGCAACAGGTTGTTGTTCTTCTTTTGTTTATTTTCATGATTCTGACTTTTATTGATATATGATATTTGCATATATAGTATGAGGCTTAATGTGGTGGTTTGACTCATGTAGGTAATACTGTGTAGCAAGCAACTCATGGTAACCACCATACTTCCTTAAATGAACCATCTCTCTATGGTGACTACAATCAAATAGACTAAATGGTTTTTTATAGACTTTTTTCTTTTATTTATTTTTTATTTCTTTATCACTTAGAGTTACATCTCCATCACAGTCCCCTCTCTCCACACCTCCTGGTCCTACCCTCCCACCTTCTTTCCCCCTCTCCCAACTATCCTACTGCTCTGGAGTGGGTTGCCCCTACATATCAGCTCCCCTCAGTTCAACAGTCATATGAGTGTTAAGAGCTTCCTCTTGCACTGGGGGGCCTATAAGGCAAGTGTATTTAGGGCAAAGTGTCCCACTAACAGGTAACAAGGTCTATGTTCCTGTTCCTTTTGGTGTGTTGGTTGTCCTGTACTACATGGCTAAATGGAAAGATCTCCCATGCTCATGGATAGGTGGGATCAACATAATAAAAATGGATATCCTACCAAAAGCAATATATAGATTCAATGCAATTCCTATCAAAATACCAATACAACTCTTTACAAACCATGAAAGAACAATTCTCAACTTCATATGGAAAAACAAAAACTCAGAATAGCTAAATCAATCCTGTACAATAAAAAAAAAAAAAACCTGGAGGTATCACCATCCCAGATTTCAAGCTGTACTACAGAGCAATAGTAATAAAAACAGCATGGTACTGGTATAGAAGCAGACCAGTAGATCAATGGAATAAAACTGAAGACCCAGAAATGAACCTACACGCCTATGGTCACTTAATTTTTAACAAAGAAGCCAAAACCATACAGTGGAAAAGGGACAGCATCTTCAGCAAATGGTGCTGGTCCAACTGGATGTTGACATGTAAAAGAATGCAAATTGACCCATACTTATCACCTTGCACAAAACTTAAGTCCAAGTGGATCAAAGACTTAAACATAAAACCCAACACCCTAAATCTAATAGAAGAGAAAGTGAGGAAAAGCCTCGAACTCACTGGTACAGGTGACAACTTCCTGAACAGAACCCCTACAGCTCAGGCTCAAAGACCAATAATCAATAAATGGGACCTCATGAAACTAGGAAGCCACTGTAAGACTATATGTGTTTTGTTATATTCCTCCTGCTGTGCCAGAGAACTGCAGAACAAACTCTTCTTAAGTAACAATATACTTGTTTACCAACTATTCTTCTCCTTCCCTACCTACTCTCTAGCTCCTGTAACTACCATTTTACTGTCAACTTCTATGAGGGCAACCTTTTTAGAATACATATATGAGTGAAACTGTGAAGTCTTGGTTTTTCTGCACCTGGCTTATTTCTTTTAACATAATACCTTTCAAGTCCTCCCACTCTACTAGAAATGTCATAACCCCATGTGTTACATGGCTGAATAATATTCTATTATATAATACAAAGCAAAAACAAACAATGAGATTATGTCAAACTAAAAAAAAAACTAGAAAAGGAACAAAAGAGTGAAAAGACAACTATTGATATGACTGAGAAAATTATTGAAACTATACATCTGATAAGGAGTTAATAATATCTACAATATGTAAAGAACTCTAATGATTCGACAATAAAAACAAAAAATCAAAAAACCACATTATACCAATCTAAAGATCTGGATAGATAGTCCTCAAAAGAAAATATAGAAACAACCCACAAGGATTAATTAAATCCCAAGTGGTCAAGACCTCAAAATAATGCCTGAGTCAGTCAGAATACAGTTGATGAATCACTTTTATCTTGCAAACTCTATAGTATGGACTGATTGAGACTGCCTGTAATGTGTGATTCAAACTGCTGCCAATATAATGGGAGGAAATGCCATTATCAACTGTTAATGTATATTGGGTAAGAGACAAGATTGAGAATCAGCCATCCCCATATAGCCAAAAGATTACCCACCAAACCACAAGGACATTGGCTCAACTATGTTCATAGAAGTTTTATTTGTAATAGTCAGAAACTGGAAACAATCCAGATGTCTTTCAGCCAAAGGAAGGACTTTAAAAAACAAAACAAAACTGTGGTACATTTACACAATGGAATACTACTTAGCTATAAGAAACAAGGAAATCATATAATTTGAAGCCAAATGGATGGAAATAGAAAAGCTCATCCAGAGTGAGCTAACCCAGACCCAGAAACATACACATGGCATATACTCACTTATTACTGGATTTTAGTCATATAGTACCTGACAACCATCCTACAACCCACAGACCCAAAGAGACAGGAACCTGTTGGGGAAGGTCTGATAAGCTGATTTCAATGCTGAGATATAGTTACTGACCCTTTTGAGGCATTCTCTTGATTGGTTAATAAAAATTGCTTATGGCCAATTAGCTGGGCAGAAAGAGTATAGGAAGGCGGGACTTCCTGAGATTGGAACGTGAACCCTGTGTTTTACACAGAGGATTGATTCATTCCACTGGGAAACACAGAAGCAGATAGAGGTATTTGAGAATGCTGGAAGGTAATCACAGGCATATAGCAGTTTGGGATTAGGTGATCTAGGTTAACTTAGAGTAATTAATTGGGACTTCGCCCAGCTAAGGGTTTAGGGTTAAAACATTAAAAGGTCTTGGGGTATTTAATTATTGGGGAAAGGACCACAGCGACTTGTAGGCCCTCAGTCCAAGCAACCCAGGGCCCTTGAACTCCCGGACTCATGGACTCCCCTCGAACCCAGGTGAATCTTCCGCCAAGCTGCTGGTAATTCTACTGGCCTAATATAACAACTTATATTAGTTAACAGAGTTTAGGTTACAGGTGGTGTAGCCCATACTTGGTCACAAAGCTCTTTCCCCAGGACAAATCAGGCAACCTGTTAAGGTGAGCCAGGCCGCCTGCTGCTCTGCCAAGCTGCTGGCTGCTCCACTGGCCTAATCTTACAGTTTATACTTAGTAATAACTACAACTGATAATTACATTGCAGTTTCAGGAACCTAGCAAAACTATTCTATGAAAAACTTCACCCAGAAGCAGTTCATGGACCCTGTTGTCTGTTAGTGAACACTTACCCTAGCTGGCTGTCATATCAAGCCCCAGTACAAGAGGAAGCTCTTACTCTCATGTGACTGATGAACTGAGGGTGATGATATATGAGAGCTCCCTTCATCCAAGGAGAAGGGTAGGACAGAGATGGAGAAGAGGGAAGGAGAGTGGGACTGGGAGTGGAGGAGGGATAGGGTTGTGATCGAGATGTAACTTGAAAAAAATAATTATTTAAAACAAAGAATATGCAATCCCCTAGAGGCATGAACTCATAAGCAATACTCTAATCATTTCCCTACTGTTTTCTTCTCCTGACACTGTTCATGCTATACTCCAACCCAAGTTCTTGCAACCACAATATTCAAGGAATCAAAAAAAATGCCTCTTCTTTTCCTTCACTTTATAGAAAGGAGCTGTGTATACAAGAAGCATAAGTAATGTGCCTGTGAGCACAACATGACCTCTGCAGAGTGATGATGAGCCCCTGGCCTTCCAGTTCTTAGCTTGGTATATCTCCCACAATGCCATTCTTTGCTTTATGTTCAATAAACTGGAGATAACTCTTATGAGATCTGTTCTCTTCCTTCACATGGTTAGAATATGTTGCTTTTCATTAAATCCCACCCATCTCACAGCAATAGTTGAAATATTACACACCAAGAAAATTTCCTTGCCTTTTGAGATCTGTCCTATGTTCTCCCTTTCCTTTTGGAACAAATTTTCTCTTTTCAAACATACTGAGAACTTATTTATTTATGAGGTTCAAATAGTTTAAAACAATGCTATCAGATAACAGGATCTAACAGCACATACAAAAAAGTACAAAGAATAATTTTAAAACAATTCAGAACAGTTGTTTCTTTTTTATCTTGTGCTAAAAGTTGCAGGACTTGCAACTCCAGAGAGCCAAGAAAACCCTGTGAACTGAGGCTCCATTTCAGGATGAGCAAAACAGCACATACCTGAACTAAGTAGTGCAAGTGTTCATATGTCATGATGAAGAGACACCTCATCTCTAAACTACAGAGAGGGAGATAAAAATAAAAGAGCTCAGGGGAGGGTAGCTTCATGACTTTCTTTCCTGCCTCCAGTCTATCTTTAAAATGCCTTTCCTCTTTATTTTTTCTAAGCAGACAAATCAAGTCCCAGCTTGTTAGCAAGAAAACCTGGCTCTCCCACATCAGTTCATGCTATGGCAGAATGGATAACAGGAATGATCCCACTATATTCTACCTACAAGAAACTCACTGTAGGGCTGAAGCCCCAAATAGGTTGCCTATGAAAAGACAGAAAATGCTATCCCCTGGACAGTAGTCAAGATACAGCAGAAGTGGCTCTAATAATATCAGACTTCAAAGCAGACATGAAGAACAAAATTGCTATGAGAGGCTAAGGAGAGC
This sequence comes from Lophiomys imhausi, assembly GCA_907164525.1. NCBI lineage: Eukaryota > Metazoa > Chordata > Mammalia > Rodentia > Muridae > Lophiomys > Lophiomys imhausi. The sequence goes on from CAJQZJ010004888.1 coordinate 14,337,565, forward strand.
ATCACAGGCAGATAAGGATAAATCAAGTAAGAAGATATAGAAGTTGTAAGCAAATGCACAGCCAACAACACAAAATGGCTTTCCTAAGCTCATCTCCTCCTTCTAGTCATAGCACATTTAACATTTAATTAAAACATGGAAGACTCTCTGAAGTCTATCCCCTCTCAACTGTCATCCTTTCATCCTATTGATGTATCCTTTCTTTGAAGCTCAGATCAGTCACCTCTTTTATTATGATGCCTTTCCTTACCTTATCAAACTAATGGATGAAGATTTGTTACACACCAGGAGTTGAGAGGAGATCATAATTGTCTCTCATGAACTTGTATTTCATCTCTTTCTCTCTAAACAGTGGTAGAGATTTTTTTCTGATCACTCAGAGAGGATTGTGTTTTTCACTTTTCATAATCTCATAGATTCTTTGACATGCCTGACCACTCTAGGCTCTGGGCATCCAATGACAAGCTCAGAACATCTTAGGTTGTTCTAATGGAGTAGAGGTACTATGATTTTCTTCTGGGAGAGAAGCTCTTGGCCCAAGGCAACAGATATAGAAACTTTCAGTCTTAGTTGTTTCTATCTGCTGTTTATGGTCTTTAAGCATGGGGAAGCTCTTTCTTCTCCATGTGTCTGTGTGTCTACATCTGTAAAGTATGCAACTGAGGGCAATGACACAATAGGTCTTTTTGGCTTTCTATGTTGTTTTTATGGGTTTTAGAAGGAAAAGGCTGAGTTCAGATATCAGCTGTTCTACTTGCTGCATGGAGGGTGGTTTCAGCACTTGCAAATGACAATGACACAGGCTCCTAATTCGGGCTGCTGTGAGAAGTAAATGAGAGAATGCTCTTGGGCTACACAGTGTCATGCTTGCCACAGTATGCAGAACCTGACATGTGCTAGCTTCTGCAGGAGTGAATTTCAGCTTGAATGGCTCATGCCAGCAACTAGGTCCCACATGGCTAAAAGACTAACTTACTAGTTCATCAAGACCGCCAAATTACTCACTTAAAATTGGAAAATCTACTGGAAATTAACAAAAGTCCCAAGAATACTGTGTCAGTTCCATCACACACTGCCTTGTCCACATCAGTCTGAATCACACGCTGGTTATTTCTGAAGAGCTTTTCAGATACATCCAACCATCTGTAAGCACATCATAGTTTTGGAGGGTGGAGGATTGTGTCTGGGGATAAGGCTATCAGCTTTCTCCAGACCAAGCAGCTCTTTGTTCATCTCTGCACTAACAATGCCAGCAGAAATACACACCAATTTCATTAGCATGCCAGCAACCCTGTCTCTTCTCCCAGTTCACTTTTGATACTTCCATATAAAGGCACTTCTGTCCATGCTCTGGCAGATCACAATGTGTCCCCCTGTGGGATAGTGATAGGAGCCATTAGCCAGGTACTTCCAGCTCCACATTGTCCCTGACTGTGGTATTTATTTTCCTCATGGAATACAAAGTTTCATTATGAACAAAGCAATTTCATTTGGTACCCAAAAATTTGCATTCCAGCCTACTAGATGCCACAGAGAGATGCAGGGCTATATTTTTAGGATCTTCTTAAGACTTCCAGTACCTGTTATGTTTCCCTGAAAATTCAGGGCAACAAAGGAAAAGATTAAAGGCTGTGGAGTCGAGCTGTAGCAAGCAGACCCTAAGATGGCCCTCAAAATAGATTCAGTCTAATGACACCCTTGGGGAATTCCCACTGCTTAAAAGAGCTAGGATGTTTTTCTAGTGGATAGAATATGGTAAGGAGATGGGATGTCATTTTTGTGATTAGATTATAAAAGACTGTGAATTTCATCTTTCAGTAGACTTTCCTTTTATGAAGCAAGTTGTTAGGCTAGAGAAACCTGCATGGTATTGAAATAAAAGTCCCAGCCACCCAACAGTCAACAAATAAAAGGCCCTTCAGGAACTGGCTTCTCCCAATAGTCACCAAAGGGGTTTTGATAGAGAACCTTTGTTAGATGAGTATTCACATAAGACTCAAGTAGAGGCTTATAACATGATCCTGGGAACCATACCTGGACTCCTGATACAAAAAGGGAGAAGGAGATGGATGGAGGTGAAGACAGAGGAAAGAGGAAGAAGAGAAAGAGGAGGAAGAACAGAAGGAGGAGAGGAAAGAAACATTATCTCTCATGTGTGATACTGTGTTTTGGGGGAGAGTGTTACGAAATAAGAAATATAAATACAGGCTTATAAAGGTCTAGATCTTGGCCCAACAACCAAAAGACCTTGAGTAGATTTTAATTTCTCACTTCCTCACCTATAATACAGGAGTAACAAACAAAGGGATCTCTGCTGTCTAAGTGTTCTTTACCCAAGTCTTGGCATATGGGAAATCTCACACAGCCCCAAAACTATTCATAACTAGAAGGTACTTTCTTAATATTAGCTCCAGGCTGGTGTGATTGATATTTGTCATAGGAGTGTCATGGCTTTGCAGATCAGCCTCTGCTACCTCAGCAGACACCTTGAATGGCTCAGTCAAAGCCATTTGCAAAGTAAAAAGGCTAAGCTTACAAAGCATGATCGATTATATGATGACTGATGGAAATGATGAGAGCTGATGATTGATTGACTGATTGATTGAGACAGGGTCACTATACACATCCAAGGCTGGCCTCAAACTCACAATCCTATCTGAGTATTACAGACCCGTGCTACCACAACTGACTGCGGATATTTGAAATACAACTGAACCATTAGGAAAGGATGTTCTTGAGTGAAAAATTGAAGACAAACCAACTGGTCCTTGAAAGGGCTTAAAGCTCACACAGTCCTTGTTTTAGCTTCTCCTTCTAACTTGACAACTAAAACACCAAGAGAAATTTAGAGGTGAGCAAATAATAGTTTTGGAGGATAGGTTCATAATTATTTGGCCTTATGCACTTGGGATGAACATCATTTAAGTGTGTGCTGAGAAAATCTGTTTGTCACAGGGCAGTAGAGAAGGAATATAGGAAGGGCCCAGGACAAGATGTTGCCTCAGTGACATAATTTCTTCAACTAGATCCCACCTCCTCTCTTACACTACCATCCAATAATGACATCATATTATGAATCCATTAAGGTATTAGTTCCTCTAGAAGAGAGCCTCCTGTGCAGTTTTCTGTGGTGATGCCTTTACAGACATACCTAGAGCCAGGCTTCACTAGTCTCTGTGCATTTCTTAATTTTATTGACTTAGCAAGTAAAATTAGCCATTGCAATCTTTCCTCTCAGAGGGTTAAAATAATAAAATGTAAAGTCATATAATGTTATATAATTTTGGCTTCTCATAACTCCACCCTATGTGGCTGCTGGTAGTATGCCTATGTCCCAGTGGATAGCCCCACATCTGTGAGCATATTTTCCGTACTAACTGGACTGATGGTGTTAATAATAACAACAATAGCAGTAAAAGATGAAATGAAGTTGGGAAGGAGGTAGGTTGTGGGTCCTGAGAAAATTAATGTGAGGAATTAATATGATCAAAATACATTTCATATATGTATTGAATTTGCAAAGAACTAATAAATAAAACCAATTCCCTCAAATATACTTCAAATTAGCAATAAATTCAGTCTTTGCCAATTCTAAAAGTTAGAACAAAGGTACAATTCTAATACGATTTCAACTCTGAGATATAAAAATAAAGATGATTTTACATTTCAATCACATAGTTTTAGGACAAAATACTTATAAGACATTCTACTTTGTTTGTTTGGTATGAATTCCCTGTCCCACTTGTGTAACCATTCCTTTGAAGTGAGTTCACAAAGCCCTGCTAACTACAGTTAGAGGCTACCCTCCAATCTTTCCCCTCATGGGACAGTCAGGAGATTAAATGACAAGAATTCAAAAGTGTCAGTGTCAGTATGTCAAAGTGCCAAGAATTAGGTACTAATAGAATAGGGCACTAATCAAACACTAGTTTCTTTTTTCTTATACTCATAAAAGGTATACCCAACATTGATTTGTATATTAAAAATTGATTGCTATTGAAAAGGGGAAGGAAAAATACATAACTACCAAATCCTGGCCAATCCTTTCTCTACATCCACTTGAGCAGCCAACCCGCAGACATGTAAGGTAATGCAGAATTTTACCATCTGAGTTAAACAGTAGTAAACACTGGTCCTCAGGCCAGATGTAGCCCACTGTTAGTTCCTGTAAATAAAGTTTTATTAGATCACAGCCATGTCCACTTGTCAATGCATGACTGCTTTTGTAACACAGCAGCAGAACTGAGCAGCTGCAATGAGATGTTCTGTCCTATGTATTTGTTATTCCAGCCCTCCAAGAGAACATGCCAGCAAGTGGATAGCACTGTCTCAGGGCAATTTACATGTCTGATGTTATACAGAAAAACAATAAACTTAAAAGTAAGCTTATTTACTTACTTTTAATCCTAAAACACTCTTACTATCCACAAAGCACTTTAGGAAATGACTACAAGTATTAAACAGGCAAACCCATATTTTGTGAAGGGACTAATTGAAGAAAATAATACAAATGAGAGACAAAGATTCAATCAGGGTTTGTATACTGTACCTGCCACTAGAAACGTCTTTTTAAACTTCATCATATGTCACCATGGTGAATTATTTCCTGAACTTCACATCTCCCTTTCCCACTTCTTCCTCCTTCTCCACACTCCTTCTTCCTTCTTTCCACCTTTTCTCCTACCCCATCTCACTTCTCCTTCTCCTCTTCTCCCTCTTCCTTTTGTGCAACATGGATTGAACCCAGAACATCCTTTGCTTTAGGCAATTGCTCTACCACCAAGCAGCTTTCCCACAGAATATATCATTCTCAATTTTCCTTTAGCTTATAAAGAATCTCATGCTTGTATGCAATGAAAGATGATTGTATCTATTTTTCCCATTTTCCCCATCCAACTCTTATATCCACCCCACCATGCCCCTCCAATTTCATGTCTGTTTTAAATCTTTTATTTTGATACAGACTTCCTAAGTCCCTCAGACTCCCTTGGGCTAGCTCTATAGTTGGTCATTCCCTGGACTTGTGATCCTCCAGCTTCAACCTCTCAAGGAGCTGAAATTCCAGCCTGAGTCACTTCTTCAGAGTTTTGTCCTCTCATCACTACTTTTAAAACACAACAGCAGTGTTTGGACTCACCATTGCTGTCCTGGTATCTGGATGGCACTAATTGGATACTACATTTAGCTTTAAGGCAAACTTCTTCATGGCCCACAAAGCATTATGGGGAGTTTGCATCATGACTAGGGCCCCAGAGCTGGACTGGACATGCCAGAGTCTCATGTTCAGCTACTGGACTGGCTTCTAAATCTTCATCTGGAGTAACATGAAGTGCCACTTTGTAAGTATGCTCAGAGATAATGGTTGTAAAAAATCCTAACCAATAAGTAGTAGATACTCAGTAAATGTCACTTTCCTTCCAGTTTGCTGACAAAGGAATGCCCACTTAGAAGTTATTCATAATTGGGAGCATAAACTTGGAGGCAAAGAAGAACTGAGATTAAATTCCAACCTCACTAATTGTTGCATAGCTTTGGTTAGATTCCTTAATTTCTCTACTTCACCAACCCCTCACATTTATTTTGAGGATCTCCAAGAATCGTTAAAAGAATGAATGTACCTTAAATTGGGGACGACGGAAGATATTAGGTTAATGGTTTACATATTAACAATCATTATAATGAATAGATTTATTATTTTTATCATCATAATAAAATAGTGTCTGGAGAGCATGCGAATTCTCAGTAGCTAAGAATAATTGTTTTTAGTCAGTACATCTGGGCATCACCTTTGGAGAACTCTCCCAAATGACACTAACCTATATTTCAGCAGTTTTCATGCACCGTCAACTGTAAAACATTGTGACTGTCCGAATGCCTAAGAAGGTACCACTTCTGAGTAAGTTATGTTAGACACTGTGATACCTCTCCTCCTCCTTCTAGAGATGTGAAAGTGAGAAAACATATGTTTCTGACAAAGGCCTTTTGTATCTTCCAGTTCCTCTCATTCTCATCCCAATGACGTGCCGCTCTTCCCTAGCCTAACACCCTTGTCAGGTACCGCCACATCTCCCTTGAGCCATTCTAGGCTCCTGAGTGATTTCCAGCATCCTTGCACCATACCCACCCAGTCCAACTTCCACACTCATCCTTCTCTGCCTCTTCCTTATCACTTAATGCCTGGCCTCCACTTTCACAGAAGCCATGAATTTTCTCAGCTTCCTTTCTCCCCCTGCTCTCACTATGCTCCACACTCACAGAATGTCTGCTTGATTTTGTAGAAAACAAGGGTCTGGGTAGTCAGGCATAGCTGGGCTCATGTTCTGAATTACATTCCTCACCCTGCAAACTTGATCATGATGGTTTCACTTCTAGGACCCGAAGCATCCTTGCTTGAGAAACCAGGCTAGTGACATGCCTGTGTGAACATATCCAGAGAGCCAATAACCTGGAGCCAGGAGACCATGCACATGAGGAAACGTCTGCAATGTTCCCAACCCTTCCAGTCTCGCTCTGTGACTGCATTGCAGATCCTGTCCAATCTCTTTGTCAACTTTTAGCCATGGTATTATATCACCTTACACAATCTCCTCAGAGATGTCTCAGGGGAAACAATTGCACTTTTGGGGCGGTGCTCATTTAGGAAAAGGTGATCCGGAAGGCTGGATGAAAACCACTCGGCACACTGTCATCAAAACTAAAAGTTTTGCAATCACTGTCATCAAAACTAAAAGTTTTGCAATTTCAAAGGATACAGTGTACCAGAGAGCTGGAGATGGGGTGTGCAGTGTCCAGTAAGATAGAAAAGCAACAGGTGCTGATATGCTTTCTTTGCAAGTGTCTGTGAATACAAGGAAATGGACAAAGATGTCCTAAAAAAAATCTATATACTACAAATCAAAGTCCAGTTAACTGTGGAAACAAAACATTCTTTGCTTCACACTGGATGGTATTTCTGGAGGTCAAGATCTCTTTCCTGTTAGAATGATGTCAAGTCTAAAGAGAATGCTTCTTATAACACTGCATAGTGCCTACTATTCATAGCAGGTAGCATCTCTCGTATACAAGTCAGGAAAACAGAAATAGTGTACTACCTAACTATAAAACTATAGACTCATACTGAGAGTCTGCCCTTGCTCCTTGATTTTCTACTTCAAGTCAGCGGAAAAAAAGACTTTGCTATTTGATCTCTCTTAGCCCCAGCTGCCTTAGTGTCAAAGAAGCAATCACAAACATTGTCTGTTCTGTGTGATCACAGCAGACATGGATGATAGAGGATGTGGAGCTCCTGACAGTCGCTATGGTAAGGACGTTAAAAATATGGTTGAATGGCAGTATCAGCATGGCTGCACGCAATGGATACAGCATTGTGTCCTAGCAGGTCAAAGCAGAGCCATACAGGCTGGCTCTGTCTACAAGTATCCAGGGGTAACAGTCAGTAGAGGTCTGCAGCTCTTCCCTGGGGCAAGGAAGAGGTTTTAGAGGGTGAGAAGGTAGTGCAGGAGAAGAGAAATAAGCACATATTCTGCCTCCACTGTTACAGACTAACTAAAATAGAATGGGGGCAGATGCACAGCAAGCTCAGAGTAGGTATCAGTTGCTCTCCCTAACCGTGTTTCATGTCATTCACATAGAGGAGGAAGGAGCTCCCAAGAGAGCTCTAGGCTTTGCAATATCTGTTCATGAGCTGGGTCACCTTGGATGGGAGGGGCACCTAGTCCTCTGCATATGCTCCAACAGGCTCTGTTTCCATTGTTCACACTGCACTCCCAAAGAGTTCCAACTACTGACAAACTCCTACTTACTTTGCAAGTCCTGCACAGCCAACTTGGGCCTAGGCACTTCTAAGTTTTTGGATGCAAACACTATATTTATGAAAGATATTGGAAAGCAAAAAAAAAGGAAGCAAAAATCTCAGAATCATCATATTGAACTCTAGCCTAATAAATCAACTACTTTCATTTTCTTCTGTCCCCTTCCAGCTCCAGAACAGAAACATAGATAATTTTTACAAATTTGTATTGTCACAATGCTGCACTCCACATTTTTGTCTTATTAAAGAATAAATATCCTTCTGCTTGACTATAAAATATTCAAAACAATCATGTTTAATGAAAGAGCTGCATCCTGTGACATCAGAGCCCTAAAATATGTATAACGATCTCCTCACTGCTAGATATTTAGATAGCATCCAAGTCTGTGCTCTGATGAAGACTCCAATGGAAAATGTTTGTGCATCTAGTTCTTTTTTGTTGAGGATCAAGTGTTTATAGCAAAGCCCTGCAATATCTTTCTGAACTTAAGGTCATAGAAAAACAGCTATACCTAGGTTACAGTCCCCACAAGGCTGATTTTATGATTACGGTGACCTGGAATATTGAAGATCCAGAGCCAAATTATCTTGGGTTGTCTTCAGTCCTCTTAATAGTCATTCATCACCTACCACTGTGACGACCTAATTAATATCTTCGTGGCTATCAGAAAAAAACCCTGGAATTTCCTAGCAGACCACTAGCTTCTACTAGCTCCAGGGTTGTGAGATATCATCTGAAATCTACAGTTGACATTTCTTTGCCTTGTTTTAACTTGGTTATCTGACGCACCCACCAGTATACTTTTACAATGTCTTGATTTATGACTTTTTGTTTTGTACCTATTAAAATGGCATGAACCCTGTTCCATGTTGGCACATGTATCTGGGGAGACCTGAATCTGCTTTCCTGGCCTGTGGCACACATACTACTCTAAACATCTTAAACATGTGTGATGGTCAACACTGGTGATTAACCTGATGTGATCTAAAATCACCTAGGGAGTTAGCCTATGAGTGTGCCTCTGAGGGATTATCTAGATTAGGTTAAGGAAGGTGGGTAGACTCACCTAGCATTCGGACAGCACCACTGTATAGTCTTTGGTCCCAGGCTACATAAAAAGGGGAAACTGAGCTGAATACAAGCAGCCATCTCTATCTGCTTCCTGACTGTGTATGATGTGATGACAGGTGACTAGCTCCCTCAACATCCTGCTGCTGTAGCTTCCCCACAATGAAGGCCAATACTTTGGAACTATTCCCCAAAATAAACAAACCTCTCCTCCCTTGAGTTGTTCTCCATGGGCTGTCACATGTAAATAATTAATACAACACACAGATCCTTGATGTATTCTATCAGGCTGCTCCTCTAAAAGGCTGCCCGATGTTCCATTGTCTACAAGAGCAGATAAAGAGCCTGTTTCCACTCCAGCTCCATCAGGACTGTTTGCTCACTTTCTAAATACCTTACTGGGTTACAAATATAAAATGGCACCCGGAATTTTCATATTAGTCTGAAAGAAAGTCTCCTACCAAAGAACTAAAGATTTCTTAGAAGCCTCCAACTGTGGAACAGAGGTTCTGAAAGAAAAGGTAGTTAATCTTCTCCATGGTTATGAAGTTATTTGATGTAAGCAGTTACTTTCTCCACCTACAGAGCAGCCAAATCAAAGCCTTTTCAACTAAAGACTGTGTGGCTAAAGACAGTGTGTAACTGGTGCGTGACTTTTCTTACCATGCTCTTCAGACTTATTCAGACATAAATAACTGGTCTCAGATGCAAGCCAAAGGTACACCTATCTTACACTGTCTTATCCTATTTGCTCCTCTGTACAAATGGCAGCACTGATTATTTTGTGTGCCACATAGCTGAACACAAAGTAAGACCTGGGTCTCATGCTATTTTTTTTCCTCCAAGCAGTGCACAAGCGTAAATATCCTTTTTTCATTTGCAAAAGCTCATTAGAATGTAAACATTTAGTTATTTCAAGTTCCAAAAATGGAAGGAGATTACAAGGGAAAAATTCCCACACACATGTACATCATATGGTCATTAGCATGGTAGAGAAGACCTCTGTCTGCCCAGCTGTCCTTCTATAAACAATGACCATCACCACTGTTCCATTGCCACCCTTGGCAATTCCTTGAACAACTTTACTTGCTGGGCTCTGTTTCACCAAGTCTTTCACCTAGTACATGTTTACTAAATACTGCACCCATTATCAAAGGGCAGAAATGATAAAAAAAAAAAAAACAAACCAGTTCTGCCCTCAAAATATTTATGACCCTACAGGAAAGCCAACTATTCCCAGTACAGCATGCCCAGTGAATATGGCTCCTATTTTGGGTCCCAGAAATATGGTTAATAGCACCTAACCAAGTTCATGAAGGCTAACATCTTCTAGTGACATCACATTCTTAGCTTTGAGAGCCCTTCCTGTTATCTCCCTTTAAGACTATCCAGTAGTGGGGAAAACCAAGAAGGCAACTCAGTAGTCACTGGTATGAGGATATAGTTCAAGCTTGTTTCTGTTTGTCTTACTCCTCCTTGAACAGCATCAGACTTGTGAAATCAGGCACAATCTTCAAAGGAAAGGGATTTAAGGAAGGGCAGTAGATTGCTTATGATTGATATAAAGGAGAAGTAATGGGGGAATGGAATAGTAGGGTCAAACCATAAGATTTCAAGGCACCTACTCCACGAGAGGGATATTGGACAGTTTATTGTGGAACTTAACCTTTCTGAATACAGAATGGTTCAAACCAAGTGACCTCTTAGACAAGTAATAAGGGAAATCCTAAAGTACACACATGTAAAATTCTCAAGCAGCGCTTGGTGTATAGTTGGCCTTCAGCTCAAATTCATTTCATGTTCTTCATATGTAAACTATTATTCTTTGAAAGTTTCACATGTGTCATGTTCATCTGTCACTACTCCCCTCCAAGTTCCTAAGGACCTTCCACTATATCCTGCCTCCTAATTTCTTACCATATATTTATTTAACCAAGTCCAATTAGTGCTGCTCATATATACACAAGCATGGACACATCCACTGAGCCATGAGGAACACATCAGTGGTTATGCTCCTAAAGAAAAGCTATGTGATGCTCCCAATATGATCAGCCACCAAGGATCCTGAACTAGGGGTGGGGCCTTGGAAGCCTCTTCCCAATTCATGCTGGAATAATAATATTATTATTATTATTGTTATTAATTATTTAAATAATTTTGAAATTTAAATATTTTTATCATATTCTTCTCCCAAATCCTTCCAGATTCTTCCCTCTTTCCTACTCACCCAACTTTAGGGTTTTTTTTAAATAAAAAAAATAAAGCCCAAAATCCAATACAACAACAAAACTCCCCAAAACAAAATACATCTAAAAATTAAAAAAAATCTTTAACCAAATAAAAGCATATTTGTGTATATATCTGATGTTGCTAATCATATTTATGACCAATTACATGTGAACATAAGATGGTAAATAGGAGATTTTCCCTGAGAGTTCACTTTCAGGACACGGTTTGTCATATTTGCACATGTACCTGCTGGATCTGCCTTCCTATTCTTGTAGTCAGAGTAGGTTAAATAGAACCTATGTTTGGCGCTCATTAAATGGAAGACAAATGTAGTCCATTGATCACGTGGCTCAGTTCAGATTGGGGAGGTTCTATGTTACTAGCAGGTTGCTAGATGAATTACTCAGAGAGGCAATGTCACAGGTAAGGGACCCAGGCTGCCAAGTGCATTATTAGAAGGCTGCGTATATCTCACCACATGGAGTGGAGTCCCAGACTAGGAAGCAATTCCCTATAGTTTCCTGCTTCATACAGAAACCATTTGATGATAACTGGGTAATTTCTAAGCTGTTAAGTATGTACTTGTTTGTTACACAAAGAGTCAGAAAATAACTACCAAGTAAAATACCAAGAATCTCTCACATAAATAAGATGTGCATAAGATCAAGCAAGTTAAAAATTCAGGCATAGGGGAGAAGGAAAATCAGTTTTCTCCAACGGAATATACTAGTTATCTCATCCACTCCAGGGCAGGTCTCAGGTTCAGGGGGTTGACCTGTACTCATGAGAGAAATCACTGGATCTTTCTAAGCATTAACTTCATCACATGTCTCTGAAGGACCAAGGAACTTCAGCTGACATCTGGGGAGGGGATAGGTACAGAAACTGAAAAATGTCACAAAAGGTGTGTGTGTGTATGTGTGTGTGTGTGTGTGTGTGTGTGTGTGTGTGTGTGTGTGTGTGT
>CAJQZJ010004888.1:14353198-14363987 GCA_907164525.1 Lophiomys imhausi
CTATCTATCTATCTATCTATCTATCTATCTATCTATCTATCTATCTATCTATCTCATTTCTTCTCCCAGATATACTACTAAATTAAATCATGATATGAAAGCAAACTACCCATGTCTGCATGTATCATCCAAATCTTCCCCAGAGTGATCCCAGGCATAGGAAAGAACAGCAATATAGACACCGGGCTTGCTTGCTTAGTGATTGATTCATTGACTGATTGATTGCAGTTGCTGATGGCTAGGCTGATTGCTTGGTCATGAGATCCCAAGCTCAGGGTCAATTGAGGAAAAATAAACAACACTGATTGAAGCCACTTCTGATATGGTTCTCCAAAGCAGAGGACAATGTTTATAACACTACAGGGAACTCAACCTGAGTCTCAAGGCTTGAGAGAATGGATGCACTAGTATGTTTAGGTCTGAGCTCTTGGGTTGTTTAATGAAGTATTGTGCTATTTAAAAAGATCACTGACTCACTGTTCACCTTCAGCTTAGGATGAGGTTAATATGTCTCTTAATCACAAAGTGAACTAAAAATATCCAATTTATCAAGTTCATGCAAATAGATAGTGATGTCTAAAATTAGTGAGTTTCCACAACAGTCCATTGATCTCAAAACTAGAGCAAGTGGCCAGAAAACAAAATCACTGTTAGGAGTCCCACACAACACCAAGCTAACAGCTATAACATATACACAGAGGACCTGGTGCAGACCCATGCAGGCCCTGTGCTTGCCACTCAGCCTCTGTGAGCCTAGAAAAGCAAAAGAGCTTTTCTAACTCTTTTTCCTGCTTATAAGACTCTTTTCTTCCTATTAGGCTGCCTTGTTCAGCATCAATAGAAGGGATTTTTCCTTATCTTATTGTATCTTGTTCTGTCCCATTTTGCTGTTGTCTCTTGAAGGCCTTGTCTTTTCTGAAGCGGGAAAGGAGGAGGAGGAGGAGGTTTTAGGGAGGTAGGAGGAGTGGAGGGAGGTGGAGGGATGTATTATAAGAAAAGACTCTATTTTAAATAAAAATTTTAAAAAAATAAAAAGAAAACAAATTCACAATAGGTTATTCAATATCCCTTGACTAAGCCTCGAAGAGAAAAGTCTATGGCTCCCAAGGACAGCAGTGGATACTGTGTATATAGTTCCAGCTAAACTGCATGATCCATCTAGATAGCCGGAGATTATTCTGGGCAGGACAGAAAACAGGAAGAGGTGCAAAGAAGATGTTACGATGGAGGAAAAGAAAATATTCCAGGATGAGGCAAAGAGGAGTAATGTCCAGAGGTGGAGGCAGGAAGAGGAGTGTTGGTGTGTTGGGAACACGAAAGAATGCCATGCTGGAGAACAAAGGTACACAGGATGTAGAGGACATAAAAATCTAAGATGAGCATTGTGACGCATTCCAGTGGATCTGCCTCAAGAGGAGAAGAGCTTGGCAACAACATGTGGGTAGAAATGGGACTTCACATTCCATATTGCCCAGGGTTAGATTTAGCCTCCTGAGAGTAAGAACAAATGAGTTTCCTTAGAAAGAAAATATCAACCAATACCAGCTTGATAAAAGTCATGTAGGTGGGTCAGGGACAACTAGAAAGAGACAAACACTTGGCTAAAGTTGCAATGTACTCATGGCCATCACTGGTTGTCTTGTGTGAAAGTGCTCTATCATTCATGAGTTAATTTTTTTTCTCATGAATAAACCGATGCAATCAACAAAACAGGTGAAATGAGATTCTTTAGACAGCAATGGCAGCTTCCCACAGAAAGAAAAAAGAAGGAGTGGCAGAAGAGTTCTAAAATCCTAACAGCTGAACCATGTGCCAAGAGCTAGGGCATCTGGATAGAAATGAGGCTTAGTGTACCACCTCAAGTACTTGAGGTCCATCCAGCAGGAGGGCAAGCAGCTATGAAAATCAATTTCATTCCATGAGAACAGTGCTATAGTGGAAATATACACTAAGTACATGCAGACAGGAGATAAAACAAGTTGCAGTGATCCTAACAACTCAGAGGTAGTGGTATTTGAGTTTGTCATGCTTTCTAGAGGGAATATCATCTTGCAGAAGTTGAAGGAGTGCTTCCAGAGCACACTGTCACTGTTGAAAAGGCAGTGTGAGCTATGAGCATCACACTTCCTGCAGCAAATGATGTCCCATTTTAGAGAACATGAAGACAACATGAGGGATTTTCTTCAGAACACACACTTTGTGACTGCCCCCAACACAGCATTTAAAATATGTGAAGCATGTGGTTGAGCTACTTGTAAACATATTGACAGTGATGGATTCTGGTGCTCTAGGCAGGTTCATTCTTCGACAGGGCAGGATCTTATCGGCTGTTGATTCTTTAGTAGGGCATACCATGCCTGGCAGACAGCAGGTGTTGAATACATGTTTGTTAAACATTAAAAAAATCAATTATTGAAATAAATAAAAAGTCTAAGCATACTTTATTTTCAGATAGATTTAATTTATTGATTTCAACTTTCTATTTGCACCCTTCCAGAGGGTAATGGAGATATCCTGCAATTAAAACAGTCACAGGATGAATTGCTTTTTACAGTTTAATTTCATTGACTGATAAACTTGGTAGGGCTCAGGTCTATAGTGATGGCTGTCAGAGCTCCTCCTCTGATCGGGAACCATTGGTATCTGCTTGCTTTTGATCTGCAGAACATGCTCTTCTGAAGAACAACCATCATCAATCCTCCCTGATTCAACTGCCCTGATACTAATTGGTCTCAATTAGTGGGGTTTACAGTACCTCTTGCCAATCTGAAGGAACATATAGCACCCTAAGAATCAAACATGAGGCGAAATTTCTCATTCTGTCACATTTTCCGTCCCTTCAAAGTGTTAAAATTTGATTATGGATAATTGAGTCAAAAGGAACAAGACAATCTCTATTCTATCCTGTAGAAAATAAGCTGATTCCTATTTCAGGTTTTCTAAGATATCACCAGACTGGTTTCCACAGAGGTTGTACAAGTTTGCACTCCCATCAGCAATGGAGGAGTGTTCCCCTTTCTCCACAACCTCTCCAGCATGTGGTATCATTTGAGTTTTTGATCTTAGCCATTCTGACAGGTGTGAGATGGAATCTCAGGGTTGTCTTCAGTTGCCTTTCTCTGATGATTAAGGATGTTGAACATTTCTTCAAGTGTCTCTTGGCCATTAGAGAGTAATCTTTCATGAAATCTCAGTTTAGCTGTGTTACCCATTTTTCATTGGATTATTTGGTTTCTTGCTGCTTAATTTCTTGAGTTCTTTATACATTTTGGATATTAGCCCTCTGTCGGATGTGGGGTTGGTAAAGATCTTTTCCCAATCTGTAGGTTACCATTTTGTTTGAATGACAGTGTCCTTTGCCTTACAAAAGCTCTACTTCAAGACCCAGCCACACCACTCATTGGTATACATCCAAACGATTCCTCACCAGACCACAAGGACATCTCCCCAACTATGTTCATAGCAGCTTTATTTGTAATAGCTAGTAACTGCAAACAACCCAGATGTTCATCAACCAACAAATGGATAAAAAAAAGCTGTGGTACATTTACACAATAGAATACTACTTAGCTATCAGAAACAAGGAAATCATGCAATGCTGCCAAATGGATGGAACTAGAAAAGCTCATCCTGAGTGACCTAACCCAGACCCAAAAAGATGAACATGGCATCTATTCACTTATAACTGAATCTTAGCCATATAGTACAGGATAACTATCCTACAATCAACAGAGTGAATGGAACAGGAACATAGACGTTGTTATTTGTTAGTGGGACACTTTGCCCTCATGGAGCTGCCATGTAGGCCCCCAGTGCAAAAGGAAGTTCTTAGCCCTCATATGGTTGCTGAATTGAAGGGGGCTGATATGTAGGGCACCCCCCACCAGAGGAGTAAGATAGATGGGAGAAGGGGGAGAGGGTGGGAGGTTGGAAGGGTAGGTCTGGGAGGGGTGGAGGGAGTGAACTGTGATGGAGATTTAAATTGAAGTAATAAATAAACATTATAAAAAATAAGAAAATAAGATGATTCCTTAGCCTACACTGAACTCAAATACCTTCACTTAGACTTCTTTTTTTAAACTTTCAACAATGCTCTGTGCTGTATTTTCCTCCTGCTCATTGCAATCTGCTACATTTCAGATCAGTTACATAACAGCAATTCAATTAATTAGAATGATGGTAAGAGGGTGGGAGGGAGGAAGAGAGGATCAACTCTCCTTAATAGATAGGACACTTTTGCTTACAATATACAGGTAGAGGCTACATTTAACTAATTATTTACAACTAATATTGAAACAGAGCGTTCCTACCAGTCTGCCCTCTTTTCAAAGAGATTTGGAATGGATCCCAAAGGGGTCCTAATACAATTTGTCCTGTATGAGCCTCAAGAGGAAGACCTGTACACTTCTGGTAGAAGGAAGCAATGAAAGGAGAGTGGTCCCCAAATAAAAAGAACTCTTAAAATAGTCTTAATGTGGTATGATGAAGACAACACCACCGTAAAGAGTGTCAAGTCCCCACTCCGTGGCAAAAGATAGAGTTAGTTTTCGCCCAGAGATGAAACCATGTGACCGGAGGTCAGGCAGTCTTCCTAGAAGAATTATTGGAGTCATTTTCAAGGAGAAACAGAATGTGGTTGGGAAAGCAGTGACATGCTGTAACTTCTAAAGATCTCACCAGACGTGAATGGGATCAGGTGTATGGTAGGAAATAAAAGGCAAGATGGGCCAACACATGGGATCTAGGAACAAGACAGAGAATAACAATTTTCACCTTGTTGTGTTAGTCAACAAGTTATTTTTATTAGTGTAACAAATTACCTAAGACAGGCTTGTTATGAAGAGAACAGGATTATTTTGACTTATAGTTTTTGGGGCCATATGTTACAATTTCCAGTGAGGGACCCCATCACAGGCTACATTACATCATGGCAGAAGTGTGTACACACCTCTCTATGCATAGTCCCTTCCTTTTCTCATAAAGCCATTAGAATTCAGGCATGAACACTTCACCCCAAAGATCTGATCTAATGTAATGATTTTTCAGAGAACCCATCTCTTATCTTACCATTGCTGAACTAAGGTCACATTCTCTTAACTTCTCACATCACGTTCTGAAAGCCAATCATAGCAACTGCTTCCTAATCTGGCCTCAGGTACCTCATGTACATAGCTTGGAAGTGGGCACAGTTGGACATTAACAAAGCCTAGTGACAGAATGTGTAAATCAGGATGCTTTGAGAGATGAAGCAAAGCGTTCACCAACCCATCAATGACCAGAGCCCCTGATGACAGTCTGAGGGAGCCACACAAAACCAGGAATCTAGAACAACTATTGGTAGGTAAGAGTGGCTTCTGCAGAAGAGATAACTTTCCCACCCGAGACAGTTCTCCTTGAAGGGCACTCCGTATCCAGGGATTCTGCATTTCTATTCCAAACATTGATGAGGGATACTAAGACTGAACTGAAGATAACATGCACATGAGAATTAGGGATCACACTGTAGGATGTTTTCATTCATTGCCAGAGTTATCAGTTGCATCTGTGTTTGTGTGTATGAGTGAAAGCAGGAGTAGGAGGCAGGTTAGAGACTCTTGGTTATAGGCTATATCTAAAATAAGTGAGGGAATTTATAGGTAATGTATACAGAAACTGGAATAACGTCCCGCAAAATCCAGAGCCCGAATACTATAAATTTACACCCAGGCATCCTGTTTGCAGAAATAAACTCCAAATCCAGCTAAGCAAGGGCCCTGCTGTTTTGCAGAAGTTTAAAAAGAGGAAAATGAGACTCATGTCACTCACTTCAGGAAACATCACCAGCATGATGTCAAGTGTCAATGATTCTGGAATAGGAGCCTGTGAGCAGAAGGAAGCTGAGCAGATCCTACCAAGGCCAAACTGATAAACATGAGCTAGGCTAGACAGGGAGGCCATTTTCCTGTGCTCACATTTTGGCAGCTACAGAATTAATGTTCTGCTGAGAGTGTCCCTGGTACACAGGCTGGGGTGTTTGTGCAAGGCATTCCTTAGATTTCTGAGAGACAGTGACAGCTCATCTGAGACTTCCTCTCTTGCAGTTGGTGATTTCTCCTTCTCTTTGGGTTACCATGTGCATAGCTTCACTGCAGTTCCTCTGCTGCATGGACCCAGCTCTCTATACTGCAGGCACTTATTTTGCTACTCTTGCCTTTCTTTTTTTATATGTTTATGGTTGACTCCCTGCTATTTGATGATATTCATGTACAAGGTCAAATGACTGCCACAGTTAAGCAAATTAACTTATCCTTAATTTTCAAGAGTTTCCATTTGTGGTGTGTGTGTGTGTGTGTGTGCACGCGCGCACACGTGTGTCTTAGGAATACCTGAAACCACCTCTAGCAAATGTTCAGGACACAATACTATGTTGTCTATGCAGTTCTCAAGGCTGTTCATTACTTCTCTGAACTCGTCCTATAAACACTACTCTACCTTCTGGCAACTTCTCCCAATTTTCTCCATTCCTTTTCTATGACTAACTATCATTCCACACTCCACACTTATATTTGGTGATAGTGTGTATGGTGAGGAATGGATTCAATATAATGGAATCAAGCTGTTATTTTTTTTCTATCTGGCTTATCTCACTAAGCACAGTATTCTTCAGGTATATCTGTGTCTTCACAAATGTCAGTACAGCCATTCTAAACAATATCCTGCTGTATAATTCATGATTTTTAAAACCTATTATTTCCCTAATTGACACTTACAGGGAATAATATTCAAAATATCTCAGGAACACACAAGTCAACTCAACAGTGGATAAAGACTATGAATCAATGCTTTATTTTCTGTTTTGATATATATATATAATATATATATGTGTGTATACATATATATATATACATATATAATGTAGTTGCATAAGAACATACAGGCATGTCTGTTTCTGATTATTTCTCTACATGGTACTTGGTATATAAAAGTCACTTACTATGTGAGTTATTATTATTTTGTTTTGTTTTATTCTGTTTTCATTTATTCTTTGACGGTTTCATATATGTATATGATGCAGTATGTCTGCAATGCCCAGTTCACAAAACCATAAGACAAGCCAGGAAGACTCCAACTCGATGCAAAAGCAAAAGGATCTTTAAATGGGGATTCGAGCCATTGCAAGGTCCATCACATGCTCTCCATACAGGGAGTCTGTGAATGGCCTTGAACCTGGAAAGTTTGAGGCTCTTAAGGGCTAGGCAAGGGAGGGGGTGGACAGTTAGGGAGGTGGGCGAAACATACAAAATCACATTTGGACTTGTAATATGAGATCAGAGAGTCCTCTGGTAACCTTGTCCTCAGGAGGCAAAGGAAACACCCAGTTAACAAATAAGTCCTTTTGAGAGTCCTTCATTATCTATGGCTCTGTCCAGATGGTCACTCAAGGCCTCTGAGGGAGGGAAAGCTAGGTTCTCAGTTTTTTTTTTTTTTTTTGTTATTTTACTTTTATGATCTTGTTACAGTAGAGGGGGGTGGGTAAGAACTTGGATGGGCCAGGATGAGAGACTGGGTTTTTTTGTTCTTTCATGACCATGCTCAATCTTCTTATTCCCCCATCCCATTGCTGCCTAAACCCCCACACTTTCAATTAGTTCCCCACTCACTTTCATGTCTTTTTCTTTTGTGTTGTGACCCAGTGAGTTTACCTGGGCTACCCTTTAGGCATGGATCACAGGGAGACCACTAGTATCTATAATACTTAAAACAATGACTCTACATCCCCAGCAGCTATTAACTGCCGACAGCTCCTAGAAGAAGGGCAGGCACCCATGAGACCCCCTCATCATCATGACTGAATGTACACAGGGCAGTTCTGTGTATATTCTCTGTAGGCATTCTGAGCTGCCTGGAGTCCATGAGTGCAGCAGCCATATGATGTCTTCCCCCCATCATTCTGCTAGTAAATGTTTTCTGTCTCCACTTCCATGATGCTCTTTGAACCTTCAAAGGTATAATAATAGATATCCCATTTATGACTGACCAATCATTGGTAACTTATTTTAAGCCCTTTGGCCAGTTAGGAGTCTCTGCATTAACCACTACCCACTTCATAAAGAAGCTTCTCTGACCAAGGAGGGAATAGTACTAGTTTAGTCATTAGTTGGACAACATGTCTATTTATCAAAACAAAAGTGGTTGGTCCACCCCCCCAGGGCCTATGATCTCCTCAGCCATGGGGTTTTCACCAGGTCATATGCAGAGCATGTGTGTGGGGTTCTCAACGATGCACTGATGAAAGTAAGACACACCTAAGTATGGGTCTGAACTTCCCAAAGGGAAGACACCTTGTCTTAAGTCGACATCAGGGGCCCACACCTTTTGGTGAAAATGAGTTATGATAACTCTCAGTAAACAATGGAGGTATGGGCTGGCTCAGGTGAGGGAGGGATGAGTGGTAAACGCTATGGGGATCATCAGCTGTAGTATTGCTGTTGAGGTTTCATCCAGAAGGTGCTTCAGTTACTAGGGAGAACCAAGAAAGAGCTGTGGGAACCTGGCAGCACACTCATAGCCACATCAAATAACATCTTCACACAAAGGCTCCAACCCCTCTCAGGCTTGCTCTCTGCACTCATTTCCCTGAGGTCTTCCTATTCACATGAGGTCAGTATGGCTTCAGATAATGTGGTTCAAAGTTGTCCTGAACTACATGGCCAGTCCTCTTCTCAAAGAAACAATGATAACAGAAGAAGCTCCCTGAGAAGGTTGAGAGGAGTAGAAGGTGCAGTCAGGGTCACATTCATACTTTAGAAATACATTTCTGCTGATAATGAAGACTTTCCAGGATACTGTGTACGAGGGACTCAACCAGGTTAGTGGTCGACTCAGAACACAGTGAAGCCCTAAAGTCAAGGACAACAGGGGTTGGGTATGGTATGGTCAGCAGGTGTCCCTCAATGAGTTTTGGTATACAAGAGTGTTTGGAAGAAAGTTGATCAGACTAATTCTGGATATTGTGTTCACAATGTCTTCTGGATGGGATCTCCCAACTATGAAGTCAACAGACACATGTGGGAACTCCTAACAGGCTCAGAACAGGCACTAGGTATTTGGAAGCTGTGAGCTACCAGGTAGTCAGCTAACCTAGGAATACCTAGTACCAAGAACAGCATTACAAACAAGCATGCACACTCTTCTTCTGGGACCTTTGAAGGGACATGTTCTTGCCATTACATATATTAAGTAAGGGCTCAAATGTAACATCTTCTTCTTATGTGAGGCAAAAGCTAAAAGAAAGAGTGAAGTCCTGGGATGAATCTATCACAACTAATGACATGCCACAGTTTCCTATAAGGAGACTTAGAGGAGGAGGACTGTCAGTACATCAGCTCACATATTTGGAATCTCCAAGAACTCATGTGCTGTAGAAGGCTTGCAGGTTCTGGCAAGGAAGGGAAAATGAGGTCTGGTCACTCAGCTTTCCACAGCTGTTGGAAGGACCATGAATCTGGGAAGCCTGTCTGTCAATAACATTCGTTTCTTCACTTCAGGGTCTTGTTGGATCTAACTTGTCCATAATAAGTGACAGGGTCCAACCACATTCCCATCTTCTCCCAGAGGTTACTTCCCCTAGGGAGGCCATATTGGTATAGTAATTGGCTCCCTTTTAGGTTCCTAGCAGCAAATGTCCTTGGAGGCAGCATGACCTGACAGGCACTCTGTCACTTTCCTAGGCCAGGAAACAAAGCCCCTCTCCCTGTTCTAAGGTGCAACCCACATAGAGAAAAGGAAAATCACACCCACACTCAGCTGAGAAAGAGAGAGAGAGAAGCCAAACCCTTACCATATTATATATTATATCATACACATTTCCTTATAATGTAACTCCCTGGCTCTCAGTCAGGAAAGTCTTTATGATATTATTTGCAGGGACGAGAAAAAATGAGATACTGTCTAAGAACATCTACCCATCTACCAGAAGGGTATATTTTAGTTGTGATTTTGTTATTTGGATGCTATTTTTGGAAGATGGGGATCTAAACGTACATTGACCTAATGTTTACTATGTGCTCTTATTCAGACAATATCATTATTTCTCCTTTTCCTTTCTACTAAAAAAGACCCAATTTCATTAAGAACCACTTTAAACACTCCTACCCTTTGTAGCCTGGATGGTCAAGGGACATTGTGTTGGCCAATGAAACATAAAGGGATGTTTTTGGGGCTTTCTTGATGAATGGGCTCCTGTGTCATCCTTATGTGGTATAATACATGAATTTAACATATACGAATGCAGTACAATGGGCATTATGAGGCAACTAAAACAAAAGGAGGCCAAAATGATCATTGGCCTTGGCAGTGTTGAGTGGCAGAGAAAGTGTCATCAGCAACTAGCTTCATCATC
Organism: Lophiomys imhausi; assembly: GCA_907164525.1. Lineage (NCBI taxonomy): Eukaryota > Metazoa > Chordata > Mammalia > Rodentia > Muridae > Lophiomys > Lophiomys imhausi. The sequence goes on from CAJQZJ010004888.1 coordinate 14,363,580, forward strand.
TTATGTGAGAAAAATCCAATTTTCTCTTCTATGTCAACTTTACTAGAGACTTCCTGTCTGCACACATCAAAGAGATCTTAGCTACCTAGCACTGTCTCCCAGAGGGAAACAATTCATCCAGGACACCAATAGAGGTGAGGGTTGTGTATTCAGATTTTAAAAGCAAAACTGGATTAGATATGAGAATGTCATATTTTCCAAATCAAGACGCTAAGTTCACATGTTTTCTTCGACTTCATTTGACTTCTCTTAGAAGGATGTCTTTTGCTTTGCTTTTATTTTGTCCTGCTTTCTAATCTAGACTCCCCTAAACACTCACTCTCTCTTTCATTCTCTCTCTCCCTCTCTCTCTCTCTCTCTCTATATATATATATATATATATATATATATATATATATATATATATAT
>CAJQZJ010004888.1:14363997-14387137 GCA_907164525.1 Lophiomys imhausi
ATATATATATATATATATATATATATATATATATATATATATATATAAAACACATCAGTCTCCTTCCCTGCTTAGAGAGATGCCAGTCAAGACAGGGCCCTTCATTTAATTCTGCCTTATCATAAGACACAGAATAAATGTTTGGTTTTATTAATATTTTATATAAACTCAAATTATGTGAGTGCATATATAATGGAATTGTATCTTCAACTGAATTTAGATTGTGGGGGTGGAGAGGCAGGCAAAATTCATTTATTAATAAAAGTCATTTTAAATATCTCCATGATACTCTAAGATTTATTTTTTGAGTGTGTGTGTGTGTGTGTGTGTGTGTGTGTGTGTGTGTATGAATGCAGGTGCTTGTGAAGGTCAGCACAATTGGATTCTCCCTGGAGGTAGAGTTACAAAAAATTGTGAGCTGTCCAGAGTGGGTGTTGAGAACCAAACCCAAGTTCTCTGCAAGAGCAATATAAACTCTTAATCCCCCTGAATATGAACCATCTTTCTAGCTCCTCAAAATACTCTTAAATTACCAGGTTACAGCACTTTAGGTATTTCAGCTGAAGCTGTAAAGTAAGGGTCTAATTTGACTTCTAGGATGAATGATGGGGTGAATAAATTGAAAGCCAACTAATTTGTTGCCTGCACTAGATCACTCTTGACAATGAATGATGGAGACATGAATAGTGATGCTGATACAGTGGGTGTCACTTCAGGACACCTGGAGAAGCGGGGTACATGAGCATACTATGAAGAACGGTGAAATTCCCTCTAGTGTGTAGATAGCTCAGTGCTGACCAGATGCATATACATATATGAAGTAACACAATGTTGCTGTGTTTGTACAGCCTGTTGTGATGTCCTTGAACACTGCATATCCAAGACTTGGTCCTGGCTTTGGTGGATTTTAATTTCCTCCCTGTAAAAAGGGAAACTGGTTTTGAAGGGGTTTGATTAGTACCAGACATTACTAGGTTTTGGTAGTGGAGTCAGAACTGTGTACAGTTCTTCTCATAAGACACAGTTTGTCTTGTTTTGTTTTAACATGGCAAGTAGAACTCTAGCCAGTTCTTTTGAAGGACTTTTTGGGGAAATCACTCAGGGGAAATCATAACAGAGTTCTTAGCCAATTCCAAGTCACAGCTGCGTTTCAGGACAAAGGAAAAGGAAGATAAATACAAGAAACCAAGAAGATTAAACTTAAACAATTTCAAGATTAAACATGGAGCACACACTGTACCCTGGGCACTGTGATAAGAAGGCACACACTCTACCGAACTTGATTTCACAGCAAATATTAGACATGAGCATATGTTCTTGTTTTTCAGGTGGGGAAACTGAGGCTAGCTAATTTAAAGACTTGTGCACAATTAAGCATCTAGTAAGTGCCCAGTTGAAAGTCATTCCCACATCATGTGCTGGACCCGGAAAACCCAGAGCCTCAGGACAGTCAGCTTCTCTCAAGAACCACTGTTCCCAATCCAGTCCCCGGGCAGTCCTACCTGGGCTACTGCATGGCTTCATTGCATAGCTTTGTGCAGTCCATTTTCTACCCAATAGAGGGAGATGTCTGAAAAATGAATCAGTTCTAATGGTGATGGGTGGGCTTACTGGTGAATTTAAGAGAAATCATTGAACTGTACATGCTAAACGATGAATTTTCTTTCTAGCATATGAATTATTGCTTTCAAAGATGTCAGACAGCGTCAGATCCATTGAGTTATAATTTGTTTGAGGTAGTAACTACTATTCTTCTAATACTTTCCAATGGCTTCTTGTGATGAACTGCATTTGGACTGAGGTAGGCTTTCACCATTTCCTGTGAGGTCCCCTGTGACAGATGCCACTCAACTGTCCATCTCTTTATCTAGCAATTTCTTCATTACTTCTCCACACACTATGTAAGTTTGAAATTCAAGGCTCTTCACTGGCTTGACACTGGGCTTGGAGTATTCCACAAATCTCTGTAAGTTTGGCTCATTCCTATCCTTTGGATCTCAGCCATATATCATTTCTTTAAAATGGCCTTCACTGTACATTCAGGACTAGTTACTATGATCTAAGCCACCTTCCTTAGAATTGCCATGCTTCTTTCTTGATGGTGCATACAAACTTCATCTTTTTCTCCACAGCCAATCACATGGGCATGGTGAATGGTAGTGAGATTTGGTAATACTGGCGAATGAGTCAAGATTTTCTCTTCTTACCTTGATCACCACTTGAGTTTTCTGGACTTTTTTTTTTTTTAACAAAATCACAATAGCAAAGTGCAAATTGTCTTTATCTTTTTATGGAAAATATAGAAGTTAAAGCCAACATTTTGAAAAAAAATTTCTGAGGGACAATTGTTTCCCATATACAATTACTTCTCAACCACAGCCTCTACTTGGTTATTCAAGGTGAAGATACATCACAAACAACAAACTCTCAAAGCTTGCAAGGAAGAGCAAAATACCCAAGAATCCTAGGAATATTATTCCACTGTGTACACTGCAGTGAGGGAGGGGCAAAAGGACAGTAGAGGGACGGGGCAAAGAACTGCAGAGGTGGGAAGGATACTAAGAGGGAGAGGCACAAGACTATAAAATACCACATGCATAGCTCTCCTCATGACTGATGCATGGTCTTCAAGTCTTAACACAATGTTAAGTATTAGAGAACTGAGATAGTACAAGAAATACTGGCTCCCTTCATTTTACTATTTGTAGATAAGGCTCCCTTCTATATGTCAATCTAACCCTAAGACAAAGATAGACCAGGAATCTGGGAATAGGGCTGTTCCATTCTGAGCTGCTCTGTTCCATCCTCCTTCCTGTTTCATTTCATTCCATAGTCAGATAACGCCTGCAAAGACACTCTGCTCCTCTTATTGCAAGTTGCTAAATCCAAGGTCTAATCAACCATGTTCCAACACATGAATAAATAAGGGCTGAGCCAGACACTGGGGGAAGTTAGCACCTCTTTAAGTACCTCTCAGGTTATTACTTGGAGAATTAAAGTGCATTTCTTGAAAGCTACTGATTTCAGATAAAATGAGACATAAAGTAATTCGGGAAAGGGGGAAGTAGAAGGGAGACTGCTAGCCCTCAGAAAACCTCGAGAATTAGCAGCAAAACCAACAGATAGAAAAAGATGAAAGACTGGGTCTGGCGCTGCACCTCTAGAGTGCTTTAGGTGTAGTGATGCTCAGTGAAATGAACTGTTCAAAAGAATAAGCCAGACCTCATGAACATCCAAGAGGAGATTTGTTGTTGGAAGACTCTCAGCTAATGAAAATGCAGCAAGACCTGAATTTGAATCTTGGCTCTGACCCATGGAAGTTTAGTGAACCAGGATGAGTCATTTTAACCTTCTGTGTCTCAGTTTATCTGTTGGCAAAATATTATCCGAGTTGTTGTGACTGTTCAGAGGTGTGATGTAAACTCATAAGGAACAACCTTGGGCATAAGGTATGTACTGGGATCCCCGTTGACATTCTCATCTCTCATTCTACTTAACAGCATGGCCTTTGAGATTCTCTGACAGTATCGGAGTCCTGGTTCTGTTGTTTATTTTGTTACTCTGGAAGTACTCTAGATCTCAAGGAAATTCTGTAGCTTGAGCTTCATGAAGCATTTTCAGACATGCTGAACAGGAGTGGAGGGTGGGGGAATTGCAGACTCATTTCCATTTAGCCCTTCTTATGTCTCCTAATGCAGCTCCATGAATGTGACATGTCCCTTACAGGCTTATGTGTTTGAACATTTGGCCCCTTTCTGGTGGTGTTCTTTTGAGAACTCATGTAAGCACTAAAAAGTAGAGCCAGGCTGGAGAAAGTGGGTCACTGGGGGTGGACTCATGGGTTAGACCTAGCTCTACTCTGAATCCTCATCCACTGTTATGGAAACAAGCTACCTTATAATCCTGCTGCCACAATCTGGAGCTGTTCCCACCATCATGAGTGCTGTCATGCTTGTCCTGCTATGATGGACTGTAACCTCTCAAACTATGAATTCATGTATACCATTTCTCCCTTAAGTGGCTTCTGTCCAGTAGTCTGTCACAGTGACAAGTAACAAACCCAGAAAATTGGTCCAGAGATATCAGGTTGTTGCTACCATAAACCTGATCATGTGGTATGCAGGCCTTCAGTATTGGTTGTGAAAGGACTGTAGAAACGTTTGGAGAGGTCTTAAAGAATTCTCTGATTATCTGAGTGGAGCTTAATAATCAATTTGGTGGGAGTTCAGAGGACCAAATTGCTGACAGAGGCAGGTAGGACGAATGTGGTTATGAGACTTCAGAGAAAGGGAAGGAATATTGAGAACTGGGCTAGAGACCCTTCATCTTACATTCTGGTAAAGCATGAGGCTACATCCTGCCCCTGTCCCAAAAATGTAAATGGGCTTGAATTCAAAAGCCAGAGACTAATTTGTGGATTGAAGGAAATTTTAAGATAGCATACCATTCATTTTGTAGTTGGTTGCTACTCACTGTTTTTAGCCAAGTATACTGTGTGTGCAACTTGTTAAGGAAAGGAACAAAGCTGAAGTTTAGGTATGTTGGGTTGCAAAGAATTTGTACTTATTAAAGACATCAGAAGCATTAAAGAGACACTGAACATCTTTCCAAGACAATAGAAAAAAATGACTTGGGGAAAAGATCCTACCCATTGCAAGTTCCTAAGGATAAAGCTGAAATTCCATGTGATAAACACCCATTTGAAAGGAAATTGCCTAAAAAAATTACAGCCTCTCCCTCTCTGATGTCTTGTTAAAAATAGCTGTCTAGGGATGTTTTCCCAAGTACAGCTATGGAGACAAAAGGTGAGATTGTATCTTGAGTACACAAAAGAACTTATTCTTCACATGTTGCTGATATGCATGTATAAATAAAGCAAGAGTTACAGGGCCATGGGAGTTTATGCCAAGGTCTCAGAAAAAAAAAAACTTGATGAGATCAGTCAACATGTGTTAGCATCATATGTCCTAAAAGGAGGCCCTGAGAGGTCTCTTCATGAAGATCTTAAAGTAAAGCCTACATTTCAGTGGAGGTGTCAGCATTGTGAACATGCCAAGAACATGGAACATCTCAGGAAAGCTGAAACCACCAAGAGAGGCCTAACCAAAATAATAAGAAAAAAAGTTTAGACTTGACCTAGACCCCCCTATACAAATATAGAGGATAGGCAACTTGGTCCTCATACAGATCCCTGAACAAGTAGGTGTGAGGTGGTCTCAGTCATGGACTTTGTTACCTGTTTGTGGGACACTTTACCCTAGTGGAACTGCCATGTAGGCCCCCAGTTCAAGAGGAAGCTCTTTGCCCTCATTTGACTGATGAAGAGGGGGGCTAATATGTGGGGGTCCCCACACCAGAGGAGTAGGAGAAGTGGGAGAGGGGGTAGAGGGTAGGACCAAGAGGGGAGAAGGGAGAAAGCTGTGATTGTGATGTAACTTGAATTAATAACTAAACATATAATATATATATATATATATATATATATATGAAAAAGGACTGTAGGGAGGGGCTGTCCAAGACCACTGAGGCCCAGATGATGCTATCACAAAACCCACATGTGACCAATGGAGCTTTAGGATTGGATGTTTGTCCTGCTGGGTTTTGGGCTTGCTTTTACCTAGTTAGTCTTTCCTTCCTATTTCCCATATCTCCCTTTTAGAATGAGGAATTTGATTCTGTGCCATTGTAAATTGGAAGTGTATAGCTTTCTTCTTGAGTTTACAGTATTTTGAAGCCAAGACTTTGCTGTGCTCCAAGCAGAGGCTTTGGGTTTGTGGTCAGTATTGGAACTGTAAGACTTTTTGAAATCTTGATTGGATTGAATACATTTTGCTTTGTTAGATAATCATGAGCCTATTATGGCCAGGGCTTGAAGGTAATGTAAAATGTCCTCATCCCATAGGCACCTGTATTTGGACACTCGACCTGCAGCTAATGGTGCTGTCTTGAGAGGGTGTAGAAGCTTTAGGAGATAGGGCCAGGTTGAAGGAAGTGGATCACCAGGTAGGTAGGGGGTGGCTTATAGCCTGACCTGACTTCTCACCTAAGATCTTTGCTCCCTGATCTGTATGTAGACATGTGAACAAGCTGCTGCCTCATACTGTTGTTGACTTGCTCATAAACTTCTCCCACTATGTGAACCCTGCCATGCCTTCCCTGAAATGATATACTCTGCCTTTTTAAATTGTGAGCTAAAGTAAATCCTTCTTTCCTTAAGGAATTTGTACTAAGTATTCTGTCACAGTGATGAAAAAAGTAACAAACTCAATGACACCCACATCGAGAAGGCCACAGCTAGCCACTCTTCCAGAAGGACATGCTGTGATTTAAACATCTATCCTCTTCCACCTACCATCCTGTCCAGCTCCCTGTGCATCAGTCCTAGACTCCTCTATTCATCATCCTGCCCAACTTTTCTATTCATTAATCCCAGAAAATAGGACAAACATTTCCTCAGTCAGGCACCTGAACCTGACTCAATGCCAATAACACCAAGCCCTAGATACCTGACAAGAGAAGCCCTATCCCCATCATGAGAGGGTGTGTATTTGTCAGTTGTGTTCCATGAACACAGTAGCCTCTCAAGAAAGTCCTTGCCAAATAAATGAAAGGCAGAACAAGTAACTTATCACTGTGTACCTATGGTAAGTGATTTATACCTGCCCAACTTTACTGCTCACAACAACCCAGCGCCATATTACATTTTGATAATAACTTTACTGATGAGAGAGAGAGACCTAGTGATTAGAAATAACTTACTCAAGTTCATACAGCTGGAGACCACCAGCCATCCCTACTCTACTCAATGACTTCAAAGCACACTGTAAAATTCTGTCTGACTTAAATATTATGCAAAAGAATTTTTTTGTATAATCATTTGCTGTCGTAATCATTACCCATTATCTGCTTTTGTCCTAAAGAGACATAGTGGTAGAAAGGAACAGAGTTAGTCTTACTGAAATTAGAAGTGGGAACTGAAAGGGGTGCGGAGACCAACTCGCCCAAGCCTACAACAAGCAACACAACACAGCCAAGGGCATCTGGGCAGATCAAGGAGACTTTGTTTTGCTTAGGAACTCATCCCTCTCTGAGCAACCACTTAACAGCAACCGATTTCTTCGGAGCCAGGAAGTAAACTCAGCTAATTTTTTTGCATGCATTAGTGGGAAAGAGACATCTTTTGAATCCTGTAGAAAGACAAGTGCCTATTATGTGGGTGAGTCAGAGTTGTTGACCTGAGAAATGCTTAATGCATTTACTCAATCCTATCCAGCGAGTTTTTACTAGTCAATTAACAAACAAATACAACACCTGTGGCTTGTAGGGCAGTGTACAAGGGGCTACAGGGGTGGCATGGATGGCTGACACTTAGAATCCCTGAGGGAATCAAGGGGGGTTTATGACATCTATGAATTTTCATACATCCTTGCATCATTCAGTCTTCAAGGACAATTCAGAAAATTGGCACTGTTACGCTTAGTGCAGTCAAAAAACCTGTCCACAAACGTATAATCAGCAAGAAGCAACATGAGAATTTAAGGAGGAAACTGTAAAAATAAATACAGTGATAAAACAGGGCTGTGGCAAGATTACAGCCAGCCAGCCACTGTCTGCCTGGTGCTGAGCCAGGGAATGCACTTCTAGTTTAAGAAAGATGGGGAGATAGAAAAGAAGGGAGAAAAAGAGAAAGGAAGGAAGGAAAGAAAAGAAGGGGAAAGAGGGGTAATGAGGGAAGGAGGAGGGGAGGTTTAGTAAGGGAATGGGGAAAACATAGGATGAAGGAAAGTTTGGGAGCTTAGAAAGTGAACAGGAGAGAATGAGAGTCCAGGCAGGTTGTAGATTGTGCAAAAGTGTCCAGGATACATAATCCTCCCAATAAGACTTTCTCTTTTTAGCCAGAAAGATCAAAGGAAGGAAAAGTCACAGCCCTGGCACCAGGAGTCAGTGTTATGCAGAGTCTGTTTTCTCCCTTTGTTCTCTCAAAGCCATGTTATGGAAATCCCAGCTACAACCCCTCAGTCAGAGTCCTGCTGCACAAGGAGGGGCTGGTGTCTTTTCTGTCCCATGTTCAAGGACCACAGAAACCTGTAATGCAGTGTTTTTCTCCTTTCTGACCCTGTCATTCCATATCACTTGCTTCCATCTGTAGTCTGGGGCTAAATACCTCTTTACTATGTACAGAAGTTTTTAATCTCGAAACTTTTCTGACCCCAGCATCCAATGGTACTTAACTGATGAAAAGAAAGGAAGAGAAAGCTACCCACAATTCCTCTCTCCTATCACATTAGAATCATCTCTGTTGGTGTTCTTTCTTGAATACATTTACATAATTGCAATCACAAGGGCCCATTTTTAAAGCATTTTGAATGGCCTTTCCTACGTCTCAAGAGACAGAACTTATAAGTCATACCTGTCTATAGCAAAAGCTTTGGGAAGAACTGAGTTTCCTCTGTGATTATTTTCCTATAACTCAGTTTCTTTCTTTACAAAACAAGAGCAATCTTATACTTACTCAAATAAGAGCTCAAAGATGAGAAGGAAGCCCAAATGCCAAGACTCCTGTTTCATGGATAGCAAGCTATTATCCATGGTTTGGGGAAATGGCTTAGTCAATCAAGTGCTGTATGGTAAGTCTAGAAACCTCAGATCAGTCCCCAGAAGAGCTGGGTTGGGTGGTGCACACTTGTGACCTCCCTCAGTGCTGAGCAAGAAACTGATAGACTCCTGAAGGTCACCAATAGTCTAGGCTACTTGGTGAGTTTCAGGCCAATGAGAAATGTGACTCAGAAACAAAGAAAGTAGTGTTTGAGAAATGACAACCACCCCTGGCCTTCATGTGTCCACTATATGGCATCTACACAAACACACGCACACACACACACACACACACACACAGAGAGAGAGAGAGAGAGAGAGAGAGAGAGAGAGAGAGAGAGAGAGAAATTGATGTGTTCCACATTGTTTTTATTCAATGGACTTTAGCTGGACCTAAGGCTTCAAGGCTGGAGCTAGCAAGGTGTTAACAGTCCCTAACACCTAAAGGCAGGTTCTGAAGTTAGGATTATTTAGCTACTCTGACAGATCAATTTCTTCAGGATCTAACCCATGGCCATGTTTGCTTGTGATTCACTTCTATGTATGAGCATGGTCTATAGTTTCATCATAATGGGAACTCATTATGTGCTTTCTTACAGGAAGCCCCACCTTATTTCTGAAACACTCATCTGTTATATTATGACTACAGCCTGTACATGCATCTCAGAACATACCAGAAACACATGAATCAACTTATTGGTTAAAATGTTCAGGTGTATTTAGAAACTTCTGTCATTTTTCCACCTTTCCCATGCCCAACAAGAAAATAATAACTCAGTTGTACCCATCAGTGATCTTCCAAGTTAACCTCCAAAGTGATTTTGGTTCACATGTCTCTTACAGAAGGATGTGTCAGAGATAAAGCATATCAGTATTGAGGAAAAGTAGGTAGAAAGCCTATAAGAGACAGAAGACCAAGAAGTCTGATATGAGATCTTGTCTCCTAGAAATAATAGCAAAGCTTCACCCATGATACTCTACAATACGACTGCCTAAACAAGACTTGAGAAGTACACCACCAATAAACACGCTAACATGGAAGGGGAAAATCTCAAAGGGCTTCAGCCCTAGACAAAGAACTATAGGCCACTATTGACTGCTTAAGGGGAAGATTTCATCTTCCCCAGGGATGAGCTCCCTAATTGGTTATTCAATACCAAGTTGTCAGCTGTGAAATCATACACATACAAGGAATACTAAATGGACTCAATATGTTGTATTTATATAGTTATGCATGTATACTATATATACATATATACATACATGCATACATACATATATATATATATATATATAATTAAAAGAAAAGAGGCCATGAATTTGAGAGGGAGTGTGGGGAGTGTGGGTGCGCATACTGGGGTAGAAGAGTTGCAAATGGAAGGGCTGGGGCAGGAAATGGAAGGAGAGCAATGATGTATTATATTTTAGTTAAAAAAATAAATGATGTATATTTAAACAAACAAGTAGCAACAAAACATATGTAGATTACTTCATGCTTTCTAAGAGGTACATGGAATCCCAGAGTGTGTGTCATGGTTTCTGAAGTTTTTCCCTACCACATGAGGTGATACAACCAATGAGATCGAGAGTTCACATGCAATAGGGCCCAAATCAACTATCTCATATCTTTTCAAACTCGAAAAATTCCTCCCATGTATAAAAAACCTTAAAGGACAGTGATCAAATGAATAAACAAATAAAACATAATCATTGGTTATTTCCAGAATCCTTGTGCAGACATGAAATTCTTGGGGATTCTTAAGTCTTCCTTCTCAATTCCCTAGTTGGAGGCTGGGACACTCTCCTGCCTCCATTATGGCCTGAGATTGATGCAAGGAAACTGTTTCCAGCAAACAAACTACCTACCTTGTTCTTTAATTCTTGTGCACATGCCCAGAACCCTAAGGACTGGGCAAAGAGGATTTAAATAAACTGAGGAAATAAATAAATAAATGTCTCAAAATAACCAAATGAGAGATTTCCAATAAACTGCTTCTTTCTTTTCTCTCACAGGCTCTTGAGAGAGGAGTCATGTGGAGAGAAAAATGCCAACCACTGCAAGTTTACAAAGAGGCTGTAGCACAAACGGAAATAGAAGGTTTGCAGAAACACGTGCTGTCTCCACAGCACAGCTTCAGGGTTTCTTTTATGAGTCAGTCTTGAAGTTGGAAAATAAACATTGTTTTAAATCATTATTTAGTGAAAGTGGAGGTTTTTTTTTGGTTTTTGTTTTTGTTTTTTTTTCAGGTCTGGCTGCTGCAGTGGTAATTTTCCTGTTTATTTGTTCTCTTTCTCTAAGAAGCTGAACAGTTTTGATAGATTGTTCCAGACCTTGCATTTCCCAGGGACATTACTGCATCAGCTGACTTCATGGAGTGTTCCACTTCAAAGGGAGACAGTGCCCTCTCTCGGCCTGTCCTAGCCCTTCCATTAGGAGTGCTGGCTTTTCCTCTGGTCTCTCCTAACTGTGGCTACTGACCCCTTGGCTTGCAGGCTAAGCATCACTTCCTCCAGAAAGCCTTCAATGTTCTGGAGAATTATCAAGGAAGGGCTGTGTTACAGTCTGAAAATAGTAAATGGAAAGTTCTAGAAATTATTATGGACTGTTGAGTCTATAAGTCTAAAGTGCACGCCATTCTAAGTACCATGAAGTCTCTGCCCTGCTGGGGTTGTGGACCTTTCTTAACCTAGTGTATCCTAGGATCTATGATACAATCCGTTTGCCACCCTGCTCTCTCAGCAATCAAATCCAGTGTGCTGGTACATCAGCGCTTGTGTTCAAAAGACCCTCTTTAAATACATCGTGGCTCCAAAGTGCAAAAGTAGCAATACAGTATCGATTAATGGCATAGGTCACAGAACAGACCAACTCTGGCGCTATGTGGATGCACTATGAAGAACCTAGAAAAACATAGGCCATACAGAACTCAAGATCATACATAGTTTGGGGTATATGCAAGGAGCCTTTACACTTACATTTCATTACAGCAGAGGAAGGCTACAATATCAACTCATTTACTACTAACCCAATGCTAGGAGTTGGTGCTCCGCTAGTTCCTGTGATACTGGGGTGTAAAAAAAAACATTAAACACTTCATCAACCCTCCTGAAGATTTAAACCTAGCTTCTGGGCTCCACAGTCACGCAGCATTACAGCTCTATGACATGTACATGCCAAAAGTACATACCTACATATAAGATTAGAATCTCCCACTTCTGCTCTGACTTCCTATGAGTTATAAAATCTATTTTAGAAATAGGAGTTTAAAAGGATATAACAGTCATTAGCTATTTTCTAATTCTAGACAATGTGTTGGTGGTTCATAAAAAATGAGACCTTTGCCAGTCAACAAATCTCCATATATAACACAGATGACTGGCATTCTTCTCAATTAAGTACATAAATAAATATTCAAATATCATATTCTGTTAATATGGCTTGCCCTTTGCTATCACCATTTCTCCCATGAAGATGCTGATTCTTTTAAACTGACCTGTAGGGGGAGCGCAAGACCCTCTTTAGCCTACTGTGGAAGCAGAGACAGCTCACATTCTCTTTCCTTTGCTCCCTCTCCTCCTTCCTTCCTTTTTGGACAGATTTTTACTGTGAAGTCCACTGTGTTCTTGAACTTGTGGCAATGCTGCTGCTTCAGGCTGAGTGTTGGGATAACAACAGATGTGAGCCAGCACACCTGTCTTATCCATCTGTTCCTTCTGACAGAAACACTGCCTTCTACCTGTATTTCCACACCCATACACTCACACCTGTAGCTCACTTGGACTGTACCTCTTTCATTTCCACCTCTGACCCCGCCAATCAGTGGATGGCACTGCTCCTTGCCACAGTGATTAGCTAGGGGAGAGACAGCCAAGACAGTCCTGTCAGAAGCAGTTCATGGACCATATTTGCTGGGACTTTGAAAAGAGATCTCTCACCTCACCTCCTGAGCCAGTGACCAAGCCATAGCCAGCCCTGGAATTGCAAGCTGTCTTCCTGCCTCCAGGTGGGGAGGGTCTGACAGAGCACACATGGAGAGATGTGGAACCAAGAGGCAAAGAAATACAAGTTTCATTGCAGCATCATTTTGAGTCCTGTCTTTAACCTGTTTGGGATGTCAGCATTTCTTGAATGAAAAAAAGAAAAACTGACCCCAATGAAATAACTTCTACAAGTGGGATTTGTATTTAGGATGAGTTAAATAGTTTATAGTTAATAAGTTTATAGTCTGCGGTTATGATGCATTTTAAATATTGCAGAAATTCTTAAGTTTCTGAGACAAGCTAATTAAAAAGACACTTAGCTTAAAATATAGAGTACAATTTGGGGGCAGGGAAGCTCGGTAGCCTAGTTGTATTGTATGACTAAAATTGTATAAGGCATGTAACTATGTGGAAGCTCAGAACAATTGTGAACTCTGCCTTTGCTCTTCTGTTTTGTGAGTCATGCCAAGAAGGTGGCAATACTTTTATGATTATAGGAAAACTGAACTGATTGTAATACATTAAGCTTTGAAATGGAAGTGTCCATGACTTTGTAGGGTGATGAAATTCTCTTCATTGGCATAAATAAAGAAATTGATGGGGAGCGAAGATGGCGGCGACCTACACTGACGCATTCTGAACGCTGGGAAAAAAGAGCCATAAAAAACACAGAGATATTGGGCACTGTGCAAAAACCGGAGGGGCTAGACCCCCCCCCGGAACACTCACAGCTCCCAAGGGACTGTTAAAAGTCCCAGGGCAAGGCTCTCCCCATCTCTCACAGACACGGAGGCCACTAAACGCGGGATTCGGGAACTCCCATTTGGTGAGGCGCCTGGTAAGATCGATCCCAACTTACAGCAGGCAGAATCAGGGTCCATTTGGCCATAGATCGCTGTCCTATTGGGCTCCCCACACATCAGGTTGAACTTATACCCACTTAGAAAAGGTTGCGAGATAGTGGAAGCCTTAGCAAGGAACAAACAGGGGGCTCAGCGGGTGGTCCGCAGCGGCTCGTGAAGCAGGAGGGCGGGAGGTTCCAAGAGAGCGAGAGCGCAGGAAGCTGGGAACACAAAAGCAGGTGGGAGGGGCCAAATCTCGCAGATTCACTATAGCGCAGCTGGGGAGAGAGCACGGCGGGCAGGGACAAATCCCCGCCAGTCCACGGCAGGTCATCTGGGGAGAGAGACAGGCGTGGGTGGGGCCAGGGGTCCGTACACCCAAGGCGGAGCTGCTGGGACGAGAGGTGCACTCAGGCAGCTGGAGGATCCGGGGCTTGGGGTACCCACGGGACCCGTGGCGGCGCAGACAAGAAGGGAATTAGGCACAGGGTCCAGCCCTGTGGCGAGAAGACTAGAGAGAAACCAGAAATCGGGACCATAGCTGTATCCTGGAAAATCCTGACATATCAGGTGTGGTGCCAGACCCTGTCAGCCTCCGGGACAACAAACAAAGCCCACAGAATCTGTGCCTGGGCAAACAGACCCATACTATCAGAACCATTACAGGCTGATAACTCAAAGTGCAACATAGAGAAGTCTGAATTGGGAGCAGTGAAACAATCCTGGTCCATTATTCACAACCTGGGAATAGGCTGCACCAGATCACAGTGCCTCTGGCCATTAAAACCACAGTGACCTTGAAATCCCCCTGTAAGCAACGACAGATAGCCAAGTAACTCGTCCCCTGCACCAAATCATCCACTGTGGTTCCAAGCACAGAAAACAGACAGCTAAATGCATCCAATGGCAAAAGGTCAAAAAAAAAAATAGAAATCAAGGAATTATGACTCCAACAAAGCAGAACCACCTTAGCTCATCCAATTTGGATGACCACACACCAACAGAACCACATGAAAACATTGACAATTCTGCAGTATGGAAAGTGATAGAGTCCCTGCAAGAAGAACTTAAATCTATGAAGGAATTCAAAGAAACCACAATTCTACAAATCAAAACAAGGAACAACACCATTAAAGAGCTCCAAGCCAAGGTGACAGAGCTTGAACAGGAAAAGGAAAAAGCCATGAAAGATTTTCATACAAAAACAAGCAAGCTGGAGAAGGAAATGTACAAAACGAACAAAACCATACAAGACATGAAAATAGAAATAGAAACAATAAAGAAAACACAGAGTTAAAAGAGGAAGTGGAGAACCAAGGGAAGAGAACAGGAACTACGGATGTGAGTATCAACAATAGGATGCAAGAGATGGAAGACAGGATCTCAGGCATGGAAGATTCAGTGGAAGAAATCAGTACAACATCCAAAGAAAATGAGAAGGCTAAAAAATCTCTCACCCACAACATCCAAGAAATCAAGGACTCAATGAAAAGACGGAACCTAAGAATTATAGGTATAGAGGAAAGAGAGGACTCCCGACTCCAAGGCCCAGGAAATATCTTCAACAAAATCATAGAGGAAAACTTCCCAAACCTGAAAAAAGAGATGCCAATAAAAATCCAAGAGGCATACAGAACACCAAACAGATTAGACCAGAAAAGAAACTCCTCTCGCCACATAATAATTGAAACCCCAAATATACAGAACAAAGAAAGAATATTAAAAGCTGTAAGAGAAAAAGGTCAAGTCACATACAATGGCAGACCCATCAGAATTACACCTGACTTCTCCCCAGAAACGATAAAAGCTAGAAGGGCCTGGTCAGATATACTACAAGTCCTAAGAGATCATAGATGCCCAGCCAGACTACTTTACCCAGCAAAACTCTCTATCAACATAGATGGAGAAAACAAGATATTCCATGACAAAATTAAATTTAAACAATATCTACCCACAAACCCAGCCCTACAGAAAATCCTAGAAGGAAAATCCCAACCCAGAGAAGAAAACTCCACCCAAGAAAACAAAGGGAATAGAAAACCCATCAACAACTAAACCAAAAGAGGAACAGGACCACCACCTATACCAAACTAATGGGAAATAACAACCCCAGGTCACTAATATCCATCAACATTAATGGACTCAATTCCCCAATAAAAAGACATAGGTTTACAGAGTGGATTCGCAAGCAAGACCCTTCCTTATGCTGTATACAAGAGACACATCTAACTACAAAAGATAGACACTGCCTCAGAGTAAAGGGCTGGGAAAAGGTTTTCCAAGCAAATGGACCCAGGAAGCAAGCTGGAGTAGCCATCCTAATATCAAACAAAACAGACTTCCAACTGAAGTTAATGAAGAAAGACAAAGAAGGGCACTATATACTCATTAAAGGGAATATTCATCAAGAGGAAATTTCAATACTGAACATCTATGCCCCAAATACAAAGGCACCTACTTTCGTAAAAGAAACACTTCTAAAACTTAAAGCGCACGTCGATCACAACACATTAGTAGTGGGAGACTTCAACACCCCACTCACAACAAAGGACAGATCATCAAGACAGAAGACAAACAGAGAAATATTGAGTCTAACAGAGATCATGAACCAAATGGACCTAACAGATATCTACAGAACGTTTCACCCAAACACAAAGGAATACACCTTTTTCTCAGCACCCCACGGAACCTTCTCCAAAATCGACCACATAATTGGTCACAAAGATAGTCTCAGTAGATACAAGAAAATTGAAATAACACCTTGTATCTTATCAGACCACCACGGAATAAAGCTGGTCTTCAACAGCAAAAGAATCAACAGAAAGCCTACACACACATGGAAATTGAACAGCTCCTTACTGGATGACCACTGGGTCAGGGAAGAAATAAGGAAGGAAATCAAAGACTTCTTAAAATCCAACGACAATGAAGACACAACATACCCAAACCTATGGGATACATTGAAAGCTGTGCTACGAGGAAAGTTCATAGCACTAAGTGCTTTCAAAAAGAAAATTGTGACAGCTCATATTAGTGAACTAACAGCTAAACTGGGTGAATTGGAAAAAAAAGAAACAAACACTCCCAAGATGAGCAGAAGACAGGAAATCATCAAACTTAGAGCTGAAATCAACAACTTAGAATCAAAAAGAACTATACAAAGAATCAATGAAACCAAGAGTTGGTTCTTCGAGAAAATCAACAAAATAGACAGACCCCTAGCCAAATTAACTAAAAGGCAAAGGGAAAGAACACAAATCAACAAAATCAGAAATGAAAAGGGAGAAATAACAACAGACATTGAGGAGATCCAGAAAATATTCGGACATTACTTTAAAAATCTATATTCCACTAAATTTGAAAACCTAAGCAAAATGGACAATTTCCTCGATAAATTCCACCTACCAAAACTAAATCAAAATCAGATTAACAGCTTAAACAGCCCAATAACACCTAAGGAAATAGAAACAGTCATTAATAATCTCCCAACCAAAAAAAGCCCAGGGCCAGACGGCTTTAGCACGGAATTCTACCGGACCTTCAAAGAGGAACTAACACCATTACTTTTCAAACTCTTCCACCACATAGAAACAGAAAGATCACTGCCAAACTCATTCTATGAGGCCACTGTCATTCTGATTCCTAAACCACACAAAGACCCAACAAAGAAAGAGAACTTCAGACCAATCTCCCTCATGAACATTGATGCAAAAATACTAAATAAAATACTAGCAAACCGAATTCAAGAACACATCAAAAGTATCATACACCATGATCAAGTAGGCTTCATCCCTGGAATGCAGGGATGGTTCAATATACGAAAGTCTATCAATGTAATTCACCACATAAACAAGGTGAAAGAAAAAAACCACATGATAATCTCGCTAGATGCAGAAAAAGCATTTGACAAAATCCAACACCCCTTCATGCTAAAAGTTCTGGAGAGAACGGGCATACAAGGACCATACCTAGAAATAATAAAGGCAATATACAGCAAGCCAGTAGCCAACATCAAATTAAATGGAGAGAAACTTGAAGCATTTCCTCTAAACTCAGGGACAAGACAAGGGTGTCCACTTTCACCATATCTCTTCAATATAGTACTTGAAGTCCTTGCTAGAGCAATAAGACAACTAAAGGAGATCAAAGGGATAAAAATTGGAAATGAAGAAGTTAAATTATCCCTATTCGCAGATGATATGTTAGTATACATAAGCGACCCCAAAAATTCCACCAAAGAACTCTTACAGCTGATAAACAACTTCAGCAAGGTGGCTGGATACAAAATTAACTCAAAAAAATCAGAAGCCCTTCTTTATACAACAAACAAATATACCGAAAAAGAAATAAGGGAAACAACCCCCTTCACAATAGCCACAAACAACATAAAATACCTGGGAGTAACTCTAACCAAGCATGTAAAGGACCTATATAACAAGAACTTCAAGCCCCTGAAGAAAGAAATGGAAGAGGCCTTTAGAAGATGGAAAGATCTCCCATGTTCATGGATAGGTAAGATCAACATAATAAAAATGGCTATCCTACCAAAAGCAATATATAGATTTAATGCAATTCCTATCAAAATACCAACACAATTCTTTATAGACCTGGAAAAAGCTAGTCTCAACTTCATATGGAACAACAAAAAGCCCAGAATAGCTAAATCAATCCTGTCCAATGAAAAAACATCTGGAGGTATCACCATCCCAGACTTCAAGCTGTACTACAGAGCAACAGTAATAAAAACAGCATGGTACTGGTATAGAAACAGACCAGTGGATCAATGGAATCGAATTGAAGACCCAAACATGGATCCACACACATATGGCCAACTAATCTTTGACAAAGAAGCCAAAAACGCACAATGGAAGAAGGACAGCATCTTCAACAAATGGTGCTGGTCCAACTGGATGTCCACTTGAAAAAGAATGAAATTAGACCCATACCTATCACCTTGTACAAAACTTAATTCCAAGTGGATCAAAGACCTTAACATAAGGCCAACCACACTAAAGATACTAGAAGAAAAAGTAGGAGAAACCCTCGAACTCATTGGCACAGGTGACAACTTCCTGAACAGAACACCAACAGCTCAGGACCTGAGATCAACAATCAATAAATGGGACCTCATGAAACTGAAAAGTTTCTGTAAAGCAAAGGATACTGTCATTCGAACAAAACGGCAACCAACAGACTGGGAGAAAATCTTCACCAACCCCACATCTGATAGAGGGCTATTATCTAAAATCTACAAAGAACTCAAGAAACTAAATGCCAAGAAACCAAATAATCCAATCAAAAAATGGGAGATGGAGCTAAATAGAGAATTCACAAAGGAGGAATCCCTAAGGGCTGAGAGACACTTGAAGAAATGTTCAACATCCTTAATCATCAGAGAAATGCAACTCAAGACTACCCTGAGATTCCACTTAACACCTGTTAGAATGGCTAAAATAAAGAGCTCAAATGATAGTGCATGCTGGCTAGGGTGTGGAGAAAGGGGTACCCTACTCCATTGCTGGTGGGAGTGCAGGCTTGTGCAACCACTATGGAGGTCTGTCTGGCGATACCTTAGAAATCTAGGAATAACCTTGCCTCAAGACCCAGCCATACCACTTCTGGGTATACACCCAAAGGACCTCTCACGGAGACATAGGGAAGTCTCCTCATCTATGTTCATAGCAGCCTTATTTGTAATAGCTAGAAATTGGAAACAACCCAGATGTCCCTCAACTGAAGAATGGATTAAAAAATTGTGGTACATCTATACAATGGAATATTACTCAGCTATCAGAAACAATGAAATCATGCAATTTGCAGCCAAATGGATGGATCTAGAGGAGCTCATCCTGAGTGAGCTAACCCAGTCTCAGAAGGATGCACATGGCATCTATTCACTTATAGTAGGATTTTAACTATTTCGTACAGGATATCTGTACTACAACCAACACATCAAAAGGAACAAGGACATAATTTTTTTTATCTTTTTCTTTTTCCTTCTTTTTTTCTTTTTTTCTCTTTCCTTTTCCCTTCTCTTTTTCCTCTCTTTTTTTGTTGATATTCTTTGTTTTTGTGGGTTTGTGTGTTTGTTGGTCTTTTTTTTTAGTATTCCCCCAGTAGCAATGAGACACCAGTCACTGGCAGTACTGCCTCTTAGGCCCCCGGTGAATGAAGAGGCGCTTGGCCCTCATATGACTCCTGATCTGTGGTAAGAGACTGTTAGGCAGGGACACTCCACCACAGAGGAACAAGATGGAAGGGTCAGGGGGTAGAGCATGGGAGGGTGGGGCTGGGAAGCGGGAAAAGAGGACAATATGATAAGGATGTAACCTGAAGCAACAAACAAATAAATTTATTAACTAGAAAAAAAAAAAGGCAGGGGGCAGGGCTGAAACACTGTGAATGGAACAGAGGATACAGCCATTCGGCCTGGATTTGCAGACCTCCAGGTGTAGAGAAGACGTGGAGCTAAGGTAAAATACAAGAGAATTGTGGTATTGGCCCATGCCTTTGACTTCAGCGGAGTCCGGGGGGGTGCACCTTAGAGTTGGTGGTCTTTTGTACTCTGGAGTCATACGGAGCGGGGTGGTGAGGGTGCATACTCTTGGTCCCACCATTCAAGAAGAGTACACCCTTGGTCCCAGCTCCCAGCACACTGGAGACAGAAAGAGGCAGATCCCGGAGCTCAGGGTCAGCCTGATGCAGGGTAAACTCTAAATAGAGAAAGACTTCGATCCAGGAGTGGTGGAACACATCTTTGATCCCTTCAGATGAGAAACACAGGACCCTGTTCCCAATAATTAGAGTTCAGAGACACACACATGGGATTCGGAGGGACCTAGGTTTGGAGGCTACTTACAAAAGGCCTTCTCGATGCAGGCAGATTGTCCTTTGGGATCTCAAAATATATACACTAGAGCTGGTTTAACTCCAAGGTGACAGATGATTTCTACTTTAACCCGGATTGAAAGATAACGCTTTGTATGTTGTCAGAAGGCTAAATTTGCTTCAGGAGAAGTACTACCTAGCCCCCCCATCCCCCCCCAGGAAAAAAAAAGAGGGCAATTGTCCTAGGGTTGGGATTGGGGCAGGGCTCTGTTCTTATCGTTCCAGGAGAATCGAAGTGTCCATTAGGGGAGCCCGGGGACAGCGGACAGCGGAATCCTCAGCAGAGAGCAGAATCAGGCACCAAGGAGGATGAGTGACCCAGTTGATTCTGCCTGGCAGACTTCCTCAATAGCTGTCTCCATCGGGGGCCTACAACCACCACTGCAATCCAGTGGGACCGTTCAGCTCTACACAATGCCCCAGCCGGAACCTCAGTGAAGCCTGCAAGATCAGCTTCTGCCTACAAACCCCTTAGGTCATCTAAACAGCTGAGAACAGAAGGACTGAACATAAAAGGATTGTATTAACATTTTTAATCATTTTTCCCATTTGGGTTGGGGCCCCAAACAGGTCTACTACGACCCAAATCAGCAGGAAGTCACTTTAAGAGAGCGACGTCCCATGCCCAGAGGGTGGGGAGGGTGTTTCTCCGCCCATCTTTTTGGTTATTTGAAGGATAACTGAAAACTCTGTTATGTAGGGTAAGAGACTACAAGGTGATAAATGGTCCTGTCTTAATGGGTTTTGGAGGTTAGCCCCAGCGAATTCCTACTTTTCCTTTTCTGTATCCTTCTTCCTCTCCTATGTAGGAGTGCATGGGCTTGAGAAAAATGAGATATAGACATAGCACAGGAAGGTCCAAGAAGAAGGGGCAGATTATTGAATATGCCCTTATACCTTTGTATATTGATACAAAATTAGTAGTTTATTTGGCTAAAGAGGTATTGACCATTGTTTATTGTGCAAAAATAAGATTGTATTGGATTACATCGGTATTGATCTTTGTATATTGATACAAAATTAAGATTATAGTTGGCCACAATGGTATTGACCCTTGCATATGGACGTAATATTAAGATTATATTGGGCTACATAGGCATTGATCTTGGTATATTGATACATAATTAAGAGTATATTTAACCACAATTGAATAGATCTTTGTATATTGATACAAATTTAAAGGTAATGCTTCCCAATGGTATCATACCTAGAGATACTTAAAAATAAAATGTGAAGCTCTGACCTCTTGATACCAACCATCTAAAACGGTCTAGGATAGTTAAAACAAACTCCTAGTCATGCAAACATGTCTCTTTGTTGGCTACTATGACAGTCTATCACAGATATTCTCTAAACTACCCAGTAATCAAGTTGCTAAGAGACAAGCAACATTTGCTTATCTAAATACAAAAGATGGATAGGGCATCTTCAAAAACCTCTTGAGACCTGCAGAATATGGCATTCAAAGATGTTATCTTAAATCAAGATTTTTTTTTATATCGAGACATATCAGCACCTGACGGCAACCCTATTCTACTCCAAGTAGAGGATAAGCATCGAAGAATCTCCAGTGTAAGATGGTTGAATTGGTGGCAAGCCTTTCTCTTGGCATGAAAAAACCCCTTGCACCAACTGCAGACAGACTGCTGTCCAAAAAGGACAAAACTTGGTAGCGGGGAAGTCGACAGCCTAACTCTGCCAAGACAGGGTAGGAAAAACCCCTTGCTTCAACTGTAGACAGACTGCTGTCCAAAAAGGACAAAACTTGGAAGCAGGTAAGTTGACAGCCTAGCTCTGCCAAGACAGGGTAGGCGAGTCCTTCATAACCCCTGCTCTACAATCAATGTCTGTCAGAGAAATGGGGTCAAATGACTGAAGATTGATGCTGTAATGTATGGAGAGAAAATGGGAGCTGTCCAGGCAGCCACTGGTATGTCATTTCTTAGTTTGGGAAGCTGCAGCCCTGCACTTCCTATATAATCAGATATATTTGTCCCTCTCAGGTCTCTGAGGTGGTTGAAGAATAGATAGCTAGAGTCTCATAGTTAAATTTTGAGTTGTTTGGGAATCAAGAGGGTGTTCTAAGAAGATGCTTTTTAAATTGTGATGAAAGTTGAGTTGGATATAGAACTTTAAACTCATGGAGATAGGTCGACAGTAGAATGTTGAAGTCAGGTGCCAAATACATATAGACTGGACATTGGTATTGTATGCCAAGCCATATAACTCTCATAATTTTGGCCTAATTACCTCTGTTGTTTTGTATTGTATTTATTATTATAAGAGTAAGAGCCATTTGTTGGACTGAAAGGGGGAGCTGTTGGGGGGAAAAGATATATCTTAAACTTAAAAAAAAAGGAAGGGGATGGGTGGGTTGAGGCGGAAGAGGGTGGGAGGGTGGGACTGGAGGCGGGGTAGGGAGGGGATTTCAATTGAGATGTAACTTGAAGAAATAAAAAATAAATTAAAAAAAAAAAGAAATTGATAACATAAAAAAAGAAGACTTATGACACATTGACAGACACTTTCTCCATCCCCAAGAAGATGAGAAGGACTCAGGCATAGATACCAATCTTTCTTGGGAGGTCTCAGCCCCTTCCCACGGGGCATCCTATCAGTGGGATGGCTCTTATCTGTTGAGAGGCCACTGCCACCTTCAGGAGCTCACATTCATCTCTACTTGCTATCTGCCTAACAGAAGAAAACTTCACTGAGGGAGGCTCTTGTGAAGTGAAGTTCATTGGCTATCCTAGATATTCCTTAGACCTCATAGGATGAGTCAAAACACACACACACACACACACACACACACACACACACACACACACACACAC
>CAJQZJ010004888.1:14387147-14435917 GCA_907164525.1 Lophiomys imhausi
CACACACACACACACACACACACACACACACACACACACACACACACTGCCCTTTGAAGCTCTTCTTTCATTGAATGGTGTGGAAACTGGCAACATACATCAAAGGTAAGGTCCAGAACAGAAGTAGCTGTTAAACAGTCTGCCCACCATATGGACTGTGCCTTGCAGGATACTATGAAAAGTGGTACACATCATCTGGCAGAGCAACCACTGAGAAAGAATAGAAGAAGCTTTGAACTGGGTTACTTTTCCTTAACATTTTCACTGTTTGGTTTTTTTGTTCTCTTATGAATGTTGCATTTTGTGTCCATCACCAGGTTCCCATCTTTGAGAGGGCAGAGTGCCAGGCTTAACCACGTAAAAAGGGTATTGCACATTAAAGGCTTCCCTGGCTGTACTTAGCTTCCATTCTGGTTTTCCTTTCTGGTTTGGCACTCGTCAATGCTGTGTATCAGTAGAGGTTACAGCTAATTGTTCCTGTAACAAAGGTTCAAACAAAATAACTAAGCCTAGTTATGGCTATGGGGAGATGCTCAGGCCAATCTGGTAGTGAGGATGTCCAAGTATAACCAAGTGAACTAGCCTCATGTAGCATCTTAAGAAGAATATTTCTATCTTAGGTGCCCTGGTGTGGACTGCAGGATTATTTCCACTGCCTATGAAACTAGGGTAGACAGGTAAAACTGCCTATCTGGTGCATTCATCATTCCCAGGGTCCTGGGTCTTTTCTAGAAAATTATAGTATCTTTGTGTTTGTGTGTCTGGTAAGTTTCTTTCCCAGATGACATCCTCTGTTATTTCTGTATCATATTTCCCAGAGGTGTTCTGAAGTACACTCTGATCCGCTGGGTCCTAATGGTGCTGTCTCATCATAGCTCCTGGCATCCAGAGAGTGATGGTGTTCTTCTGGATCACTTTTTTCCTACCTCACTGGCTTCTGAGTGACAAGTTGATGTATTTCACCACTTGCATCAGGGGAACATTGCACAGTAGATGAAAAACATCTTTCTACTTCTTTAGGGTGGAGTTTCATGGGGCAATTCTGCATGTTTCCAGAATTCTCCCATTCATTCAGGCATGAGCCTGTATTGGTACAAGGTGGTTGGTATGCCAGGCTCTGTGTTAATATCAAACCCCACAGAATTCCTCAGCAGTTTGTCTTCCAGTGACAATGCAAGAACAGCTGACTTTCCACACTACTCACAGCTCTGAGTCTAGTTCAAACAGGCTATCCTCTCTGTGTCTTCATGGCCTCATCTCCAAGTAAGAGAACAATGAATCCTTCACAGAATCAGCAGTTAAAAAAAATAGAGAGCAATGACCCAGCAAAGTCCCAATTGGCAAAAGCAAGGTCTGCTAACTCAGCCCTATTGAGTGCTGAGAATTAGCATATAGGTCCTGATGATGATATCCCATCCGAGCACAGAAGTAACTGAGACACAAAAGCAGCAGCCACCGTTTCATTTCATATAACACCAGTGAACACAGCTCCAGGGCTTGCTCTGGTGCTGAGGGACACCAGCAACCCCTACTGTCTACAGCTCCTAAAAGATGACAGCTCCATGCACCAGTCTTCACAGGCTGTCCTGTCATTTTCCCTCTGCTTACATACTTCTAACTCATGGCTACCCTTTGCATCATTTCCACTGCTGGCCTGACTTGTGTTGGCCAATTATCTGTTTGCTGATTGTTCAGATGTCTCTTGGCTTCTCCTAAACATGAAACCACTAAAGTAAAATACTTGGAGAATCTGACCATAATCAATTTTTCCCTTGACCTAGAAATCTTTCCCTACCTACTCAATGTCTTCGGCCAGAACTTCCCAAAAATTCATTGTAAAAGTTAAGTTTCCTTCTCCTCCATGCTGGAGACCTAGAGAAATCTAACAGATTTATTCAGTGGTCCACATTCTATAGTTAAGGTACACAGCCAGCCCACATGGAGAAGGCAGGCCAGGCAGGGCTTGTTCCTAGGAAAGGCAACAGCCCCAGGAGCTTTCAGCCTTGCTTCTAAAATTATGGTCCAGAGACAAGCATCACCTGGGAAAAAACAAACTAAGATTTTCAGTCCTCTGAAAGTTATACAAACAACAACAAGAGTTTGTTCATTCAAATGAGGTGGCTGAGCATCTGTGAAGAGAGCTTTGTCATGCTTTCATTTGCCTGTTTCCTCGTCCTCCCAGTCCTAAGCCACAGATTGAGGTACTCTAGAACAATGCTCTACAAACACAGTCAAAAACAACAGCAGAGCCATAACTGTAGGAAAGGCTTGGAGCTGTAATTCCTTCAAAGCCTAGTTTTCCAATAGCTTCCTTGAGTCTGTCTGGTGACTCACTAAAAATCTCACTTCTTTGAGTTGTCTTTATCTGAACTAACTCAAGAGTTTGCATGATGGGGACAGACTTCTTCTTACAAGAGGTAAGTGACAACTGTTATGTCAGTGTTATAATCAGTGACAACTGTTAAATTTTGTAGCTAACTGATATTGCAATTTGAGTTAGGAAAACCAAGTTAGCCAAAGACTTGAAAGGAAGTCTGTGCTACCTCATACATATCACATATCATATATATCACATATCATGGAGAATATTTAAAGCCAAACATGTGCGTAGGGCTGTAGGGAGTTAGATTAATATAAATTAGATTTAGTAAATATCTAGGTTTCTGATACAGTCTCTTAATCCAGGGCATGAATATCAACTTGGCTGTGAGCAATTAGCTTATCAGCTTATGGATGAAGTCACGTGAAACGAGGGGAGTCTCTATGGACTGAAAAACAAGGTTGAAGCCAGGTGAAACAAGCAAAGACTTTATGACCTGGCATTGTTTTCAACTGCTAAGTGGGCAGAGCCCAAATTAAGCTGAAGCAGGTGGAACAAGGAGAGATTCTATTTAAGGACAAGTGAATGGAGCCAGGAGGACCGCATGCTAGAGAGCTCCATGGTAGAGGGACCCATGCTAGAGAGCTCCATTGCTAGCAAGTCCTCACACCAGAAAGGGCAACGAGTAGTTTGTATCCTCTGATGGAGAAAGTGCTGGTGGACTGATGGCCAGATCTCCCTGAGGCAGAAAGAAGCTGGTGAGCAGAGAAAGCCTCAGCAAGACAGCAAAAGGCCAAGGACTAAACTCTGTGGCTCAGCTTTTGCCTAGAGGGGTTTGACCTGTCAGAACAGTGGCCTAAATGAAACTGTGGCAGGCTTTAAAGACTGAGGCAGAGCGGCAGAGTTGCTGGAACGAAGGAAATAAGTTGGCCTACAGATGGCTGAGGTCTCCCAGAGAGAAGAAAGCCTCAAGCCTTTTTTAAGGTGAAACTGCCATAGCCAATTTACCCTGACGAATCTACATCTGAGATGTCCCAGAAGAAAGACTGCTAAGTGCATTAAAGGGTCTACCCCAGAGACTGTGTTCCTGATGACTGAGGACCTGCCCCAGAGACTGTATCCTTCTAAAAGGTTATGAAAATAGTTGTAATAGTTACCAATAGGTTTAGTGGTTAGGTCTTAGGGGTTGTAGGCATTCGTAGGGGTTGTAGGAATTTATAGGAATAGTAGTTAAGTAAATGTATTTGTTATAAGTGAATATAGTTATTAATAAATGAATGTTTAATAATTAAAAAGTGGGTTTCATAGGGCTGCACATATGCTTAGGTCTACATACATGACAATGAAAGACCCAGGAAGGCTCGATAGTCTCCTTTCTGCTTTTGAGGCTGTGTGTACGCACATACTGAAAACTAAGGTCCAGTTACAAGCTGGCTTTCTGAGCATTGGCACTAACTGAACCTTTCAGCACTGGCTAGCATACTTATTAGCCCTAGGAACTTAAGGGAGTCCCTAAACTGACTACTAAGCTAACAGAGACTTAAGTGGTTACACAGGATACAGAATGTAGACGCCAATCCTGCAAATTCATTATAGGAACAGTACAGTCATGGAGGAATCTGATTTATAGAGTTGTCACATTTTACTGTTTAAACTTTCCACTTCCTAAAAATTATGAACCAGAAAAGAAACAGTAAGTTATTACTTACATGCAGGAAAAACCAAACACATAATTACCAGAAACCATCCGCACCAAAGCACAGATAGATGAGTGACTAGACAAAAATTCCAAGACTGCTATTTAAATGTGCTTCTAAATACACCAGAAGAAATCACAAATAAAGATTTATAAGGAAGTGAAGAGGGTAACAGCTCACCAAATAGAAGATAATGGTAAAGACAAATTATATGTAAATTAAATTAACTGATGAAGGCCTTAAATCAAATGAAAAACTTAAGAGAACTCAACATCACATTAGAGATGGCAGAAGAAAGTGAGGCACTTCAGAGATGAGGAGACTAAGATCTCCAGGCTGAGTCATGAGAAAATAAATAGATAAATAAAAAATAGATAAATAAATAAGTGGAAAGTAAATAAAGCCTCAGATTTCTGTGCCACCGCTGCATGTGCTAGTGTGCTCTTCCCTGGGGGGGGAAGGTCACCTCTCCTGTTCCCACAGGGTCTCACTCTACAGACAAGGCTGGCTTTGAACTTGTAGAGTTCCTCTTGCCTCTGCCTCCTAAGTGCTGGGATTAAAGGCATGTGCTGCCATACCCAGAATAAATGCTGGATTCTTACAATTCTTTTTTTCTACCTGTTACAAAGGATATTGGTAAATCTGTGCTTTATAAATATATAATGTACATTGAGATATTATTCATATGACAACAAATGCTCAATGAAGGATTTTTTGTATATTATTAATATTAAGTTGATGTTAATATGAACCAGAAATATTTGTTCTTGAAGTTCTAGGAATTGAACTCAGGGACTTATATATGCTAGGCAAATACTCTACCACTGAGCTATATCCCCAGCCATGAACCAGAAATATTATAAATTACTGAGTTATCTGTGCTCCAGCCACTAAGAATCACATGAAATAGTTAAAGAAACAATTACAGAATTAAAGCGAATGCTAGCAAAATATCTAACACAAAAATAAAAAGTAATGCAAGAAGAGCTAAAGGGAAGACTCAACAGTTAAGAACACTGACTTTTTCTTCCAATCAACTTGAGTTCAGTTCCAAGCACCTATATGGCAGCTCGCAACCATCTGCAGCTCCAGGCCCAAGGGATCAACCCTTTACTGGCCTCCCTAAGCACCAGGCATGCACACAGTGCACAGATACATGCATACAAAATACCTACACACATAAAATAAGTTTAAGAATTGAAAGAGTCATGAAAGAATAGAGTAATGAAAACGACATTAGATATGTAAATAGTATCAAGATATAAATATATACAAGTATATTTAAATACATAGCAAAACTGTAGTTACAAATCCTACAGTGTCTATTACATTAACTCTGAGTGGCTTGAATCCACTCATAGTTAAAAGCAGGGATAGACCAAATGCAAAAAAAAACAAAACATGTTTGAACTACAGGTGCTTTACAAGTGCACAGTTTAACTTAATACAGGACTACATTGAAAGAAAAGTTCAGGCAAAGACTTTAATCCTACCACCTGCAAGAGATTTATAGTTACTAGGCAAGGTAGAATGAAAGAGAAAACTACTCTCATATATAAAGACTGTTTAATGATAATATAACAGTCAATCCATAAGAAAGGCAGGAATGCAACTAATATCAAAGCTCCCAATACACAGGACATATAGGGTTAGTATAAGGGGAGCCACACAACTTTATACAAAATATTGGTAATTTCAGTACTCTAAATGAACTAATGGATAGAATGAGTAGCTGGGAAGACTTATGTAACAGTATCAGCCAGCTAGACCTGACAGACATCCACAGAACACTGCACGCAGCAACAGCAGAAAATACACACGGACTGTTTCCCAGGATGGCCATTTGCTGGGCTATAAAACAAGTTTCAGAAAATTGAAAAGGCTGAACTCATACACAATATGTTCTTCAATAACAATGTTATAAAATTAGTAATCAATAATAGGAAGAAAAATTAGGGAAATCCATAAATGCATAGAAGTTAAACAATATAATCCTGAGTGATCATGGGGACAAAGAAAGGCAAAACCCCAGAGGGACTTGAGATGCTTTGAAATGAAAACAAAGATAAAACCACGCTGAAGCTTATGAAATGCAGAAAAAGAAGCCAGTGTGCATATATAAATGTCTATATTAAAAAGGAAGATATCAAATATATAAACTAAACTCCCACTTGAAAAACCATTATAAAGTTTGGCAAAGAAGAGTTCATGGCAAATGAACTCCTAGGTCAGAAGAATGAAAGAAGCAACTAGAAGACAGAAATCAGTGGAACAGAGAACCACAAGATGATAAAGAAAATCAACAAAATCAAAAGTTCATTCTTTGAAAACATTTAAAGAACTGACAAGGCCATCAACTTGGGCAACAAGATGAGAGATGACATAAGCTACTGAAATGTCATCACTAGTGAAAAGGCATCACTGATTCAAAGAAAAAAATGAGTCTTTGCTATGCGTTATTATATGACAAAACTAAGATTATCTAGAAGTAACAAACTCATGGAAAGACATAAATGACTAACACTGATCCATGTCTCATCGTGTGTTTCTTAACACAACCAGAATGGTAATAAAGAGATTAAACCAGCCACAGTAAAGCAGCTTCTCTTCGTATCACAATTATCCATTTACTGATGATGTCTATCAAAAATTTAATGCAGTTTATTTAAAATACTAATGCATGGATAAAATACTTTCTAACTCATTTTAGGTCAACATCACCTTGATAAAGATAAACATACAGACTAGGCAAAAATCACAGACCAATATCTATTATTAACATACATGTAAAATACTTTAATGAAATTTTAACACTCTGGATCCAGTAGCAAATAAAAAGGATTATACATTCCATCTAAATGAGATATTTTTTCTTCCAGAATAGAACACTGATTCAATATTTGAAATCAATCAATAGAATATATCATATTAATAGAATGGAAGGTTTTCCCAAATGATTACATCAATAGATGCAGAACGGCATTGATGCAATCTATCACTTATTATGAGGAGAATAAACTAAAAATAAAGGAAGTTTGTTCAGCTTTAGCTAAGTCATGAATGAAATGCCCAGGGCTGAGGAGATTGCTTAGTGGGTAAAGTTCTTGCCATGCAAACATGAGTTTAATCTGGAGAATTTACAAGGAAAAAAATTCTGAACATGATGGCACAAATTTGTAATCTCAACACACATCCTTTAGGTAGATTATCCACAGGGATACAACACACACACACACACACACACACACACACATACACACACACACACACACACACAGAGAGAGAGAGAGAGAGAGAGAGAGAGAACTAAAAAATGAGTCCAGATAAGCTATAGCATGCTATGTAAATATTTAGAAATGAATTACACATCTATATAACTTCAAGGAACATCCCGAAAGTTAAGACTATAATTCATGAATAGCAGCAGGAAAAGAAGTAAAATAGGAATGTATTTAATAAAAATATACAAAGTTCACTACTCAAAAGTACAAAATGTTATTTAAAATATTTTTAACTAAATAAATGTCATAACATCCTATGTTTATAGACTGGAAGCTATACTATTTTAAGATCACAACTCTTGAAATTACCTGCAGATTTTAAGACAATCTGTTTCAAACTCGCAGTGGCAAAAATTGACAACTAAGTTTCTACTTGATTGGTATCTTTCCTAAATACAGATGAGTTTCAAATACAATGAGTAGGTTACACGAGTTCCATGAGAATATATTCCATATATTGTCATTTTTGAATTGGGGGCTAGAAAAGCTTTTTCATCTCTCCTCACAAGGAACGAGGCAACTTAGTCATTATTCATTGAACAGAAACTGCGTGATAAACATTTTTCTATGGTCTAGGATTGCAGATATGAACTGAATAGACAAAGTCACCCTCCTTTTTGTGAACATGCCACTGAGGGGGCAGACATTTTTAAACATAATGCAAGCATGTGTCAGATTGTGGTAAGTGGTATAGGCATTAAGAGCTAAATGAACATATGTCCGGTGCTATATGGGGGCATGGAGATGCTTCAAAATAAGTTGCTGGGATAAGTATTATCTAGGAATTGTTTCTAATAGTGGGGGAGAATTTTAAGCCATGTTATTATCTTGATTCTCAGCATGGACTGTGTCCCAGCCCAGTCCCACCTTTCATAGAACAACAGTTAAAAGGAAATATTAAGTTGGGTGCCTCTGTAGGTTTTGTACATTTCCTTGTTTTTGGTCCATCTCACTTTCTGTCCTCAATTTACCAAACAGCCAGCCAGTCAGCCAGCTGTTCATCTGATACTCAGGTTCAGCCAATCTTCCTTCCATCCAATCATATATTTACCATCTCATTCATCTTTTTTTTTTGATTATTGAGATATAATTCCCACAACATAAATCGCAATTTTGGAAGGGTGAATCAGAGTGGTTTTCAGTATCCTAACAAAGTTGGGTCACCATGATCAGCAAACCCCATATCACGTTACCATACCCTGCATCTCTAAACTTCAAGACTCTCTTAAGGAGGCACCTAAGCACTCTGATCTGGGGTGAATTGAAAGAAATCACTGGTCAGTTCAGAAGCCTTTTTTTTTTTCTCTGAAAATGAAGTCACCACATCCTTGTTGCCACGCATCCCAGCACAGCCACCTCCACATATGCTGCTTCTTTGCCTCAACCAGAGCTACTGCTGTGCCAAGCAGGACTCTGCTCTGTTAAATGGACCTGCAAGATAGACCCAGCGGTGCTGACTTACTTTCTATGCACTGCCTATGCACTGCTGGGAGCCTTGAGTTCCCTGATGGGCTCACTTCCTCATTCCTGCTCTGCAGCAGGCTTTCTAAATGCTAGGAGATGTTTTGAGCCTTGGAAGAGAAAGACAGTGTGCAATCGCCCCTCTGCTGCAGGAGAAAGGTGGGTGTATGTGTGGGTGGCAAGCACAGTGGGGACCAAGCTGGCAGGACCAGATGCAACTTGGAGAGGAGGAAAGAACAGAAACAGAGGGGGTTGAGAGAGGCTCTGATCTTTCGCCCCCATTGGCCAATCCCTTGTTTCCAGCCCACAGATTACAGATGCCTACATTAACACCTCACTTAGAAGTCAGGCAAATGCCGTACTTGTCTATGACATGAAATAAAACTTGTTTTATATAGTAAGAGGACTGAAGCAAAGTGAGTGAGACTCACACACAGAATTTAGGGTTTCCATGTGGGCAGATACTCATGGCATCATTAGCCATAACAGCCCCATAACAGCCCCACAGTGGGTATAAGACAACCAACCCTCCACCAATTACCAGATAGACAAATATGGTATAACAACAGGATGAAATTTTATGTGGTGATTAAAACGAAATTCAAATAAACTCTGAAACATGGTAAGTGGAAGAAAGAACCCAGACACAGAACAAATATTATTGCAGTATTGTGTGATCCTGTTTATAAAAAGTCCACAACAGGCTACGGAGATGTCCTGGTATTTGCCAGGCAAGCATAAAAACTACAGTGCAGATTGGCATCACCCACGTAAATGCTGAGCCTAGAGGCCTGCCCTCAGAATCCCGGAACTCTAGAGGTGGAGATGGGATTTCCAGGCAAAGCTGGTTAGTTACACAGCCCAACCTGTGAGCTCTGGTTTCAGCAGAGACACTGTCTCAGTATATCAAGTAGAAAGTGACTCAACATGAACCTCCACTTTCCATGAACACAGACACATATGTGTTCTACATACATACATACATACATACATACATACATACATACATACACACACACACACACACACTGTCCACTTAAACTAGTGATTTCTTTCAATGGGAAGTGAAAGATAAGAGGTGAGAAGGTGAAAGAGTATGGAGGGAAAGGTAAGTGGTGAGGAGTGAAAGGGCTGTATGCTTTTAAAGGTCTCTCTTCCTTAGAACTATTATAGAATATTATTCTTTAGAATAATAAGATGTTCTAGGTTTGATTTTGGGGGATTATTACACAACTCTGCTTTGAATTTGAAATTTGAAAAGAGTTGAATTATGCATGATATTTTATCAACTTTTTTTTTTTTTTTTACTTTTTGTAATGTGTGTAAGAGGAGGTGCAGGGCACACATGCACCACAACATGTGTGTGGAGATCAGAAGATAGTTTGTCTGAGTTGGTTCTTTCCTTCTGTCCTGTGGGTTTCAGGACCTGAATTCAGGTACTCAGGCTTAGCAACAAACACCTTTACCCACTGAGTAATCTCATCAGTGCCGAATTACACATTTCAAATGGGTAAACTGAATGAAAATTGAATTATATGTCAATAAAGGTGCTATGAAAACAAATTCAAGGGGAGTACAAACATCTTAGAAATTTGAATAAATAAGATTTAATGTGCTATTTATTTGATAACTAATATTTAATATTTTGACTTAACAAGTATAATGCAAACAATCTGCAATGAAGAAAACAATGTTATAAAAATCACAGGCTCTCACCCTAAAGTCACACACTCAATCTACCCTCATCCTGGCCTTGAACAGAAAATGCACTGTACAACCAACTGCACATCTGGGACAGAAGTTGCTCCAAAGGTACTGGGGTTACACAAAGGGCTTCCACTTGTACATCCCTGTGTTTCCTCTGAAGTTCTCTGAGAATTTGGCTGTTTACTGTATTGCTGTTTATGACATTTTGAACATTAGGAATAATTATTAACACACTACATTTTAATATTTGCCTCAGGTTTGTTTAAAGGAATAATGGCCATTAAGTAAATCAAAGCATGGATAATATGGTAATCCCCACAAGTTCTCTCCTCAGGCACTGGAAACTAAGTGGCAATTCTGTTTGGAGAGTGTCTATGTTGGGGAATGCTGAGACAGGTAATGTGGTAAGATCTGCCTCATCCATCCAAACACTAACTACTGCCATATCTCCTGAACCCCTTTTCCACACTAGTTCTTGTACTGGGGACCATGGAGCTGAGGGGCTCAAGATGATTAGGTGCCAGTGAGAAACAATTGGGACAAAGGTAAGAGGCAGGATGAGCTGGCTGCATTTGAGGGGTGGACTTCCAGTGCCTTCCTGAGCCATGATATGCTCTGTGGATAGAGACAGTAGCTGGGGAAGGTGAAGTGAAATAACAGGAGGCACTGGGGTAGCCTTAAACATCAGAGAACTGCAAGCCAGCTGATCTCTAGCTGGAGCCCCAGCCTCACTAAACCCTGATGCTCATCTCTTCCTGAGTTTTACAATGTGACAAAGTGTCTGCTTATTGAATTATACAAAAAACTCAATGAGATTCCGCTATTCTCAATTCAGTTAGCAAACCATGGCCCTGAAGCTGAGTTCAATTTCAATCCACCTGATTCCAAAGCTTCAGGTAGAGACAGCTGTTCCTTCACCTCGAACTCCCTGTTTTGAGCCCTTGCTTTACCTGTGCCTCATCTCTGAGTGCTTACGTATCCCCACTGGATATATGCTTTGTTGTTGGAGTCACCCTTGACCACCTCTTGTCTTACCCTAATGGTTCCACCCTCTTTACTGGGCTACTTTTCTGCCACATGAGAATTTACTGCCTGGTAAGTACAATGGTAAAAAGCATCATTTTAGCCAGAGACACTGAGCAATTCCCTGATTTGTGCAAGTCGATCCAGCA
Organism: Lophiomys imhausi; assembly: GCA_907164525.1. NCBI lineage: Eukaryota > Metazoa > Chordata > Mammalia > Rodentia > Muridae > Lophiomys > Lophiomys imhausi. Next base: position 14,398,786 of record CAJQZJ010004888.1, read on the forward strand.
AGTGGCGAAACTAGACTGTAAATTCAGGTTTGGCTCCCTCTATAAGCAGGGCTCTTGACCAGTGTGGGGTGCCTATTGGATTATCTTCAAATGCATTTCATCCAGGCCAGCCACTGCATGAGGTATCCTGTTCATGTCCATAGGTGCCTCTTCCCAAACACAAATGGCTGGGCTGGAACAACAATAGGCAACTGTCCACCACAGACTAGCAAAGAGCCAGGACCTCATTCCTCTAGCCCCTGCTATCAGGAGTTGACATCACACTGAGACCATTTTTCCTGAACTTTCTAGGTCATCCTGTATGAAACAGTAAGTTCTTCTAGGCAAGAGTCCGATATGCATAGTGAGCACACAGAATGGAAGATTAGGAGAGTTGACAGTGAGAAATACAACTTTGAGAGCTGCAGTGATCTCCAGGCAGTAGTTTCTACCTAGATTACATCAGAGCCTCCAACAGGAAGAAATAAAACACTACAAATGCCAGGAGACCAACTCCAGAAAAGCCAAGGCATTCAGGTCTAGGAGGAGACACACAGGGAAACGGCCCCAAGATCCACTTGCCCGGGTTCAAATCCATGAAGTACCATTCTCAAACTCTGTTATCTTGGTTACGTTAATCTCACTTCTCCATGAACAGGTTTGTTTTTTATTATTTCAGGATCCATATATTGGGGCTTTTATGAAGGTTGGAGGTACCTACAATACAGCCTGGTTCTTAGCATGGAAGGACTTGCTATTGCAACAATAATTTATAAGCTGTATTTTCAACAGGCTCCAGAAGTTGGGTTGAGAACTATGGAAAAAACAAATTGGCATGGTAAAAACCTAGGCCATAGCTAAAGCGGATCGATGAATTGTGTGATACTGAACAACACTTAACCCTTCTGGTACCGTTGACCTATTTGAAAAGTTAGAATAGTTCCCTCACAGACTTTTGAAAGAACTGGCATTAACCAGTCCATACCTAGCTAGCATAGTACCCAGTGCATAGCAGATACTCAGTAAATCACAGCCATTTTCATCAAGAAATTCTACAATAGGAAGGCATGGTTCATTTCAGCAGGGTCTGGAGGTGTGGGGTGATAACCCCTTACCCCTCTCATCTGGATGCAATAGTCCCTCTGTTGTTCCACAGGAAATCCACATTTGCTTGCAACAGCAAGGCCACCCACTGGCAACTCTCATGCTCACAACCTCAAGAAAGCAGTTCTAATCATGAAACTTTAATTTGTGGCAGTGAGTTCATCTGTCTCTTGGGCCCCACTCAGATGGCTGTATTACAAAGGCAGGAGAAACCGGCATTGCTGTCCTTAGAGAAGCACTGTTCCTAAGGCTCTGACCACCTGCACTGACTTCTTCAGCTCCCTCTCCTAACATCCGGACTGTGGAATACACAGTCAATTGCCATGGAGATGGGGACTTTTTCCATGGAGGACATCCAGCCAGCGTCCAAGCAAAGAGGCTAAGTGTCACACACCTTGCATCAGGAAGGCAAATTTTAGCAGTGAAAGATGCAAATTGTTCAGTATGATGTTGTACACAGCATGGCCCCTGTGTCTGCTGCTCATATGGAATTTGGTTCATTTGGCCTTTTAATACAGCATCATGTGAGGCAGGTTGTCTTAGAAGCTTTTGATTTTTTCTCCCTAGAACAAGGGGTGACATAACGCCCCCCCTCCCTGATTAATCTTTAGTGAGATTGTGAACCTTTTTGGCTTTGAAAAATCACTTTATTAAACCTTTGATAGCCCTGGTTATGTTTCTGTCTCCATGGTGAACCTGTCCACTGGAGTAGGACGAGTTAGGAAGTTGGTTATAGCCATTACTTACTGTGTTTTTGTCTTTGTTTTGTTTTGGTTTTTTTTTTTTTTTTTTGTGTGTGTGTGTGTGTGTGTGTGTGTGTTGTTGTTGTTTTATTTTGTTTTTATAGGCAACTTCTTTTCTTGGGGCTGCTGGGCCTGTGCCATGTACAAAAGCAGTTAAGTGGGGGCACTTGGCAGAATGCAAAAGGCAATGAATGATACCGTGTAGTTGAACTGCTCTTCAGATAGAGAAGCCTCCTTCAAGGCTGCCCTAAAGTCAGCATTCACAGAGGCCAAGCACTTGTTGATTGAGTTGGCTTGTGAACACTTTTCTCAGGGTGGATTCTTTTCAGAGACAAACTGAAAATGTACCCAAGCATCATTGAAGATGGAACACCAGTTAACTTTTATCTTTCTCAAGGTATTGGGGGAAGTGTGGGAAGAGGATAAAATGTATCAGCATCCTTTGGAGCCTGCAGCCAAGACTCTACCCTATCACACCGTCCTCATCATCATTCTGTGAATGAGACACAGTTGTCCATATTTCACAGATGAGACATGGGGCAGGCTATGCTCAAAGTTCATCTTATCGCAACCTATTTTATTATTCTTTGTGAATGTTAAGATCCCAATGCCAGCCTGCCTTGCAGCAGGTGCGTTCAGCAGAATACAAAGAAAAGTGCCTTGTGCCTGTATAGACTTAGTTAATCAGACCTGCTACACATACCATCTTTGTGCTTCCTCTTTCAGGCATAAAGCAACATTTCTCATATTCAACCTACACAGGAATCCATGGGAGGTATGCATGGAGCAGGTTTTCTTTGAGCGTTTCTACTCGAAAGGATTGGACAGAGACCTGGGAATTACAATCTCCCAAACATTACTTCTGGTTCAGGAATATTTTTGGCATTATAGTTTCACATTATTGTGACCAAACATTAACATAAACAACTAAAGGGGTGGAAAGATCATTCAGGCTCACAGTTTCAGTTCATGGTTGGCTGGGTCCATTCTGACTGGACTGTAGTAAGACAGAGCTTGGCAGAAGGGTCTGAGGTCTAAGGAATGGAGTTTCTCTCCTCATAGATGTCAGGGCACAGAGCCAGAGACAAAGGCAAGGGGTCAGCATTAAGATATGCCCTTTACAAGCATGCCACAAATAATCTGCTTCCAGTAATTAAGTCCCACTTTCCACAGTTCCACCACTTCTAAATAGTTTACTAATTTTTTAAATTCATCAATGGATTAAATCCTTGGTTAAGTCAGAGCATTCATTATCTAATGGAAACTCACTAGTAGATACACCCAGAGGTATGCTTTATTAGTCTCCTAGGTGTCTCTTAATTCAATCAAGTTGACATCCAAGATTGACAGCATGCCTTCTGGGGCATGGCAGCATAGCCACAAGATGAAATTTACTGGAGTCTCTGAACATCCATGTGACAGGAAGTTGCCCACTGTGTTCACCAACTGAAATTTTGTGTTAGACATCTGAACCTTAAGGATTTTCTCATTACAGCTGTTTCCAGGACACTCAGCTAAAGAAACCGATTTCTCTGTAAGACATGAAATTTACAGATGAAGGAGCCCTGTATTTAACAACTGATGGCACCACTGAGATCCTTCAGGAAACTTCAGTCTGGTTTCTGTTGACTGTAGTCATAATTCCAAAGGTCTTTTTAGAGTCCACTGTCCATACTGAATTTTCTGTCATTCGCTGTCTGGTACATAATCAGTGAAACCGTGTCTCACACTCAACCAGGCTTCATGGTTAGGCAACACTCTTAACACTGGAATTCAGCTGCATCCCTTCCTCTTGAGTCTCATTGCATTTATCTCAGCTCAGGAGCAAACATTGCTACCCAAATGTAAACCCCTTCACCTGTGTCAGGAACTGTTCAAGCTCTTTGCAGGCATCCTAGCATTCTATCCTGGCTTGCATTTCCTGGGCATGTGCAGAGTTCCCATCTGGCAGACAAATATCTGAAAAACACTTTGAACCTGTCACTCTAATCAGAAACTTCAGGGCCTCTCCACAGCCTACAGGGCAGAGTCTAAATTCCACAGTGTGATATTAAATTCTCTCCCAAATCCTCCCATATATAAACCTTGTCAACTCTCGACTTTGATTAGAGCCTGCATCAGTGATTCCAAACTGTAAGTGCACTTCAGAAATACTGGCAAGACAGTTGACAGGCAGATTTGCCAGCTCCACACAAATTTTCCTTATGAGACACAGGAATCTGCACATTTGCATGTGTATACCTTTATGTATTTACATGTCTTGGTGGGCAAGCATGTGTACATGGACATGGTGTATCTCAGGGGGAAATCTCAGCTATCATTCTTTGGGTGCCATCCATCTTAATATATTTTGTGGGTGGGCTGGGGTGGATGGTGATGGGAACAGGAGGGATCAGGTTGGGGAGGAAGGAATGGAGGGAGAGAGTACAGAGAAAGACAATTGGAATAGGAGGGGTATTTGGGGGATGATGTGGAAACCTAGTGTAGTAGAAACTTCCTGGAATCTATGAGGGTGACTCTAGTGAGGACTAGAAGTAATGAAAGATATGGAGCCTAAACTAGCTATCTTCTGTAACCAGGCTAGGCTCCCAGAGGTAGAACTGAGACACTAGCCCAGCCACCAAACCTTCAACCTAAAATCTATCCTGCCTGTAACATGTGCTGGAATAATAATGGCTCAGAACTTGTGGGAGTGGCCAACTAACGAATGGTCTAACTTGAAGCCCAAGCCATGAGAGGGAGATCCTGCCTGACGCTGCTGGGATAGCCAGGATCTGGAAGCTGGATGGCTCAGAGACCTAGGGCAGAGCCAAACACAACTAACAAAAAGCAAACAAAACAAAACAAAGAAAGTCAATGAAATGATTCCTAATGATATTCTCCTATACTGATAATACTCATGGATGGGTGCCTAGCCCAATGGTTGTCAGAAAGGCTTCCTTCATTAGCTGATGGAAGCAGATACAGAGACTCTCAGCTAAACATTGGGCAGAGCTCAAGGAATCCTGCAGAAGAGAGGAAGGAAGGATTCTAGGAGCCACAGGGTTTGAGAATACCAGAACATGGCCCACAAAATCAACTAAGAATGGTCCATAGGGGCTCACAGAGACTGAGGTGGCTTCAGACACTTGATGTATGTGCTTGGTTGAGGAGCCAATGGGGTGAAGCTACCACTTGTGGGATTATGACTGAATGCCTCTAAGTCAGAATCCCACCCAAGTGGATCAATATGGCAACACCAAAGGAGCCTCCGTTGGCCCCCGATAACTTGGAGTTTTTGTTGGATTCCTAACAGTAGGAGTAGGCATGACTCTTACTCTTTTGCCTGCTCCTGGGACCCTTTTCCTCCTAGTGGGTTATCTCATCCAGCCTTGATATGAGGGTTTGTGCCTAGTCTTGGATCTTGTTATGCTATATTTGGTTGATATCACTGGAAGGCCTGCTCTTTTCTGAAGGGAAACTAAGGAGCAGTAGAGGATCTAGGGGAGAGGTGAAATAAAGGAGAGCTTGGTGGGAGAGAAGGAGAGCAGGTTGTGGTTCAGGACACAATGTATAAGAGAAGAAATAAAAGAAAGGCAAGTTTTCTTTTTGGTCCAGAACTCACCAGATAGGCTAGACTGTCTGGCCTTGAACCTCAGAGATCTGCCTATCTCTGCCTCTGCAGTTCTGGGACTACAAGCACAAGGCAATTCATCTGTCTTGGAATGTACACTTTTAATAGACCTAAGTTTTAGAGGTACTCTTAGGTTACATCAAAAATTAGAAGAAGAGAGAGATTTCCTGTATACTTTCTCCTCCCACACATGCTAACCACTAACCAGCTCTCACAGAAGGTAGGGACACATGTTAAGACTGTCGAAACTTCACGGAGACATCATTATTAGGAAGAATTCAGTTTATTGTTTTGCTGTGCTATCTTACAGCTTAGACAATTATAAAGACATGTGCCCACTATTACAACCACATCCACAGAATAATTTTAATGATCTAAAATCCTCTGTGTCCAGTATCTTCATTCCCCTATGTCCTTTTCTAATTCCTGACTTCCAGCTTTTCATGGAGTGGAGAGCACACAGGTTGCAGGTTTTAAGATAGATGTTTTCATTTGATGTGCGTATTTTTCTTCTGTATATTTTCAAGATTTGGTGGCTTTTTAAGGTGCTGTGTGATATTTAGCAACAGTTTCTGTGTCCATTCATTTACTGAAGGACATCTCGGTGGCTTCCAAGTTAGGGGCAATTATGAGTAAAATGTGCCATTGTGTGCAAGGTCCTATGTAGACATGAAATTTCAACTTCTAAGTGCAGATACCAAATATATGATGGTCGTGTCACAGTTAAGTGTACAATTTTGTAAGGCTTCCAATCTATCTTTCAAAGTGTCTGCATCATTCTGCATTTCCACTAGCAGCTGAAGGATCATTCCTGTTGCTCCATGTCCTCACCAACATTTGATATCCTTGGTGTTCTGGATTTGGGTTATCCAAATAGGTACATTGCTTCACTGTTGCTTGAATGAACATTTCCCTGAGGAAGTGTGCACACACATGTGATGTGGAGCCTGTCTCATCTTCCCATTTGCCACTGTCATGTCTTTCTTCTGTGGTGTACTATCTGGCCAACTTATTTTTAAGGCAAATGTTAGTGTTCTCACTGTTGAGTCTGAAGACCTGTTTGTATGCTTTTCATAATAATTTTTATCTCATGATTATCTGAGCAAATGTTAACTTGTAGCCTACCTCTTATCTCATTCCATGGTGTCGTTCATAAAGCAGAAAAATTTAATTTTAATGAGGTCCAGCCCATGCATCCTTTCTTTCACAGATAACCCCTTATGGGCTGTGTTTAAGTCACCATCATATTAAGCACATCTGGATTTCCTTCTCTGTTATCTCACAGAAAAGTTTTCTGCTGTTTTACACTTATTTTCAGTACCCACTTTGGGTTACTTTTTGTGACATCTGTATATACTATGCCTGGACCAGTCTTTGCAGGTGAATACACAACAGTCTCATGCCATGTGTAGGAAAAAAAAAAAAAAACCTCTCTCCTCTCTGTAGTATTGCCTTTGATAGAATCTACGATTCTGACATGCTCTGTCATCCTTTCTCATGTATTTGGTCTAAGGATCACATTTTGAAAAAACACTGATTTTAACACATTCTCATACTTTTGCTAGTAAGTATTAAAACAACTAATCTTCCACTTCTTGTTGTTAATTGGATTTTATATCAGAAATCATCTCCTTATTTACAGTATCCAGAATCACCAGAAGCAAGGCTAAGTCTACCCTCCCCTGTTGGGCTGTGGGCTTTTGATGACAAGGTCTCAGTTTTGCCATCCCTTGCATCTTTCTCCCCTGACACCTCTCTGTCCCAGCCAAACCTCAAGCAAGAGCAATGCTGAACCAGGAGTCAATAAAATCCTGTCAAAATGAACTTGTGCTTTCTGCATTCTGTCAACATCTGATTGAGGAATTACAGGGCAAGACAGCAGGATCCTGTTCCTGTCCAGTTCACTCCCCTGCCCCACTGAAATAGAGCATCTTTAAAGGCTCAGCTCTGCCCCAGAGTTTGCACATGTACCATTTTCTATGAGGATTAATTTCTCTAACTTACCCACACTATATCCAAACACAGGAGTTAGTGGCAGTAGCTTTATGAATGAAGCTTCATTTGGACACAGTCACACCCATTCTTATCAGTGCTGTCTATGGATGCTACTCCATACAGTTAATGAAGGTAAACAGACTAGTACCAGTAGAAATTTCTTTTCACTGCCAAAATATTTGGCATCATGTTTTTAAAGATATTTTTTTACAAAATATCTCCTAACAGAAACTATTACTCTGTCCCAGAAATATGTTCTTTCAATTCTATACAGAGATGTTACACACTCATTTATTCACTTGTGTTAAACTAAGTATTTGGGTTGAATAAGTTTCCCAGGAGGTTCACATGTGATGAGTACAGCCAGGGAAGTGCCTGCCTTGGCAGCTGCATTACTGTGGTCCATGATCCATTCAGTGACCAAAAGATGGAGTCAAGATTTCAATACCTCTTGATTTGATGCCTGCAACTCAGCTGGTTTCTTTATCAGCCATAGATGCCAGTGATTTCAAGTTTAATGACTCTACTTGATGTATCTTGCCCTTCCCTCTTTTTTATGTATTTGAGTGTGCATGTGTATGCCCATATGTGCATGAGTACATGGGTGGATAATTATACCCATGTGGAAGCCTGAAGTCAAATGTTGAGGGTTTTCCTCAGTTTTCTTTTACCTCATTGTTTGAGACATTCTTTCCCTGAACTTCTAGCACACTGATTGAGCTAGACTGGCTTCTCAGTAAGCCCCAGAGAGTCTCTGATCTCCCCTTTCCCAGAACTGGGTTTATAGAATCATGCTGCTGCATCTGGCTTTTGGTGTAGATATCCTTAGGATTGCATGGCAAGTACTTTACTGACTGAGCCATCTCCCAGAACCACCCCCCACCCAGCTATCACTCTCTTCTGTACTGTTAGACTAACTGATGTTATGGTTTGACTAGTTTATTACCTTCTAAAACCAATTTGGAAAGGTTACACTTGAGAGCAGTGAGAAAGGCAACTTAATGCACAGATCAAGTGAGTCACAACCTGGATGAGTCAAAGATGAAAACAGGCAAAGCATGCCACCATCAGCGACAGAGGGGGATGGACGTGGCTTGTCGTCAATCTCTCTCTAGCTCTGGAGAGCTACCTCAGGACTCAAGTCTACGTTCTATGATCTTCAGCTTTTTGATTGAAAACTGAGGTGAGTAATGCCTGCCCCATGGGACCTTGCATAGAATGGACTCCCAGGGACATACAGGAGAAAGCCTTCCCTAACTCAACCACTGGTGGATCAGCTCATAGCTGCGGGGATTCAAAGGGGATGACTTCCTGAGGAGGTAGAACAGACACATGACTGATCCATGGGTCTATGTGACTAGTCTGTCACCATTTTCCCAGCCACAATTGACCTGTGAGAAAGCCAGGTTCAGGCTTTTGGTTCAAGCTAGGAATCCAGTATTCTGGCAGGTGAGTGTCTTTGTGTACCAAATGATAACAGACATCATCTAACAGAGATCATGAGCTAGTCAATAGGCTCTCATTGCTGCTTTCTGGATATGGAATGCTGTTTTCCCTGCTTCCACAGTTGCTGGAACTAATTTCCAACCTATTCATATTCCATTTCATTTGTTGCTTTAATACTGATTTTTGCCTGGTATGTCAGGCTTGCCATCCATATACCTACCGCCAAAGGACCTGACCTCCAGTAGCAGAAAGATACATCAACAAATTTTCAGACTTATTTTTATCATTATTTGCATGTATCTGTGTATGCCTGTGTGGGAAAATGTGTACATATGAATGCAGATGCTTGTGGATGGCAGAAAAGAGTGTCGGATACCTTGGAGTTGCAGGCAGCACAACTTGGGTGATGGGACTAATCCCAACAGATGGGTTGCTGAGAATAGAACTCAGGTCCTCTGCAAAGCAGCATGTGGTTTTAATTGCTAAGCCATCTCTCCAGCCCCAACAAAAAAAAAAAATGTTGTAGACTGTGAAGTGCTCATTAGCAGCCTAAGCGCTGGCGACCCTGGTTGGCACTTGAAGGTTGAGAAGTGGCTATCCTTATGGGACTCTGGAAAGAGTGATGGCCACTGAGAGGTATCACCGCAGAGCAATTTTGGAGATTAGAGCAAGGCCAGGGGTGGTGACAGAAAGTGAAGGTGCCCATCCAGCTGGAGGGAACAGGATGAGGGGAGGAGAGCAGGGGGCAGAGGCTGGGCCTACTTCATGCTGGAGGTCATCTGCAAGGGTAAGGCGCATAGATTAACTGGAAGTCAAATGGAGAAGCTGAGTCAACGGAGAGTTTTAAGTGCAGTTGGGACATGAGTCCTTTTCAATAATAAATTTGGAAAACCATTTGCTGAGAGTAGGGCAAGTATCCACCATTGCTGGTTTCCCCAGAACATACACATGGCCAACAAGCAGCAATTGTTCAATAAACATGTATGGAATGAGTAAAATCAAAAACAAAGTAGGACCTCTGGGGAAATGTGAACAGTACTTACTAATTACAAAGGATTCTGAATATGAATGGGGGTTTACTCTCATTCAAGATCATTTACACTCATTTTCAAATCAAATAGAAGTGAACTCAATGACTTCATTACACAATTCTTTGCGAGAAAAGCCCTGAAGTGGCACAACTGGGTTTCTGCAGCCAGACCTCCACACCCCTGTGGTTATCAGCAGTGGCAAGTCCCCTTGTTTTCTTTCCTTTGGGAGCTGGTAAGAGCTGTTACAACTGTTTATTAACCCCAGAGGTCCAATGAATGCCTTATGGGGTCATTATGCAACTTTCTGGAGCCCCCCCCCCATAGGTTGACCAACCCTTGGGTGCTTAATGCTTGCATTTGATGCCATCTTCTGGGCCCACATAATAAAAATAAAATGCTACCACTAGTGACTGTGATTTACTGAGCACATACTAGGTGCTGCCTTTGCACCAAGTACTTGTAATAATCTACTATGCACATTAGCCCAGCAGGGGTGATCACAGAACAGAATAGGCCATGGTCCTCTGGATTGATCTTGAGGCACATGACTTAAATAATAAGGTTATCTTTTATCTGTAGTGTGCTGGGGGAAATGAAGAGTATGCCAACGTGCACCTTCACTAACCATCATAAGAAACAATTCCTGTAATTCTACATAGCTTCTCACCTCATCCAACACTGCTCTGCTCCAGAAAATATAACCTTTCAAGGGTTCTGACAGAGGAAAAGGAGGCCAGAGGTGAAAGCCATTCAGCAGAGGAGACAGAGATAGTAGGGAACTGTCAACAGAAACCCTGCCTCCTGGGAGTCTGTAGTCATCTGGTTTTCTAGTCATTTTGGCCTCAGCTACAGCACAGCAGCTTCCTGCTTCCTCATTCTCCACTGTTTATATTTTTATTTATTTTTTCATTTTATATCCTAACTGTAGCCCTCTCCTTCCCCTCCACTGGGTCCCACACTCCTGTCCACTTCCCCCATCCCCTCCCCCTCTCCTCAGAAAAGAAGAGCCTCCCACTCCCACCTCCAATCAAAGAACATGTATGAACTGAACCTAGGCCCCTGCACTGATAAGCAGGTTAGTCATCATGTGGGTCCCTAGCAAGTGGAGCCAGAGCTGCCTCTGGCAAAGACTATGATGCCTGCTTCTTCATTCTTTATTTTATTTATGTTTATTTATTGCTTCAGGTTACATCTCCATCATAGTGTCCTCTTTCTACCCCTCTCAGTCCCACTCTCCCACCCTCTACCTCCTAAATCTTTCATCCCACTCCTCCAGAGTGGAGTGTCGTACATAACAGTCCCCCGCCCCAGTTTAGCAGTCATATGAGGGCCAAGAGCCTCCTCATACACTGGAGGCCTACAGGGCAGCACCACTAGGGCAAAGTGTCTCATTGACAGGAAACAAAGTCTATGTTCATGTTCCCTTTGGTGCACTGGTTGTAGTATAGTTATCCTGTACTATTTGTCTAAAATCCAATTATAAGTGAATAGATGCCATGTGCATCCTTCTGAGTCTGGGTTAACTCACTCAGGATGAGCTTTTCTGGTTCCATCCACTTGGCTGCAAATTGCATGATTTTGTTATTTCTGATGACTGAGTAGTATACCATTGTGCAGATGTACAACTACTATGGACATCAGTCTGGTGATATCTTAGAAAACTTGGAATAGCTCTACCTCAAGATCCAGCCATACCATTCTGGGTACACATCCAAATGATTCCTCACCAAATCATAAGGAAGGTTTCTCATCTCTGTTCATAGCAGCCTTATTTGTAATAGCTAGAAACTGGAAACAACCCAGATGTCCCTCAACCAAGGAATGCTTCTTCATTTTTAATGGTGGGAAGGTCACCCTGGAGCAAGGCAGCCTCCTCCAGATACAGGCAGAAACGGTGTTTGAAACCATTTCTTTGCATTTTGGAGATGATTCAATGGGTAAGGAGCTTGTCCCACAAACATGGGTACTTGAATTTGAATTCCCAAACCTCTATAAAGCCAGATATAGTAATGTGGATCGCTAACCTCAGCACTCCTACAGCAAGATGAAAGGCTGAGACCAGAGTATCCCCAGAAACTCCCAGACCAGCTACCTTAGTGTGCACAATAAAACAGCAAAGAGACTGTGGTCTCAAACAAGGTGGAAGGTGAGGTTGACCACAACCAAAAAATTGGAGTTCTGAGAGTCTTGTATATGACCGAGAGGGAGGAAAAACAGAGGGGTCTGGAGGGGACAAGAATCCCATATGAAGATCAATAGAACCAACCAACCTACGCCCTTGAAGGATTATAGACTCTGAAGCACCAACCAAAAAGAAAATACAGACTGGACCTAGGCCCACTACATATATGTAACTGATAAGCAGCTTGGTCTTCATGCAGATCCCTTAGCAAGTGAAGCGGTCGGGTGGGGCATGGAGACAGGGAGGCTGCCTTTGACATGGGCCTTGTTGCCTGTTTGTGGACCATTTTAAGCTAGCTGGGATGCCATGTCTGGCCTCCATGGAAGAGGATGTTCTCAGCCCTGGTGCAAATTGATGAACTAGGATGGGTTTGTGGGTGGGGCTCCCCCATCTGAGGAGAGAAGGGAGAGGGGAAAGAGGGTGGGACCAAGTGGGGAGGGAGGAAGGAGGGGGTGCAATCAGGATGTAGCTTGGATAAATAAATAATTTTTTGTAAGCCTTTGTTTTCTGTAATTAAACCAGCACATTTCCATCACAGCTGCAATCTAGTTATGTGGCGTGCGAACACTGACATTCATAGCATACAAGCCTCAAGTCTGAGTGGAGGTGTTTTGGGCAGCATTTGCTAGTGTTGAGTGATGTGATGGTATGCAGGGCAGAGTGTGCCGGTGGGCTGTGCAGAACCAAGGCTGCTGTGAAGGTGCAGAAGGCAACAAGGGAGAGCCTGCCAGAAAGGACTCAGACTCCTAGAGAGTTTGTTTTTAATTGATGTTTGGTCATTGTGTGCTCAGAAACTATTCATGGTTGCCCGGATTTTTTCAGCTTCCATCCTTCTATCTAATTCTAACTTGTTACTCATTATCCAATTCTGTCTCTTCTATCTGCTACTGTTCTTAGCCTCTTGTGGCCATTTTATAATCTCTCTTATGAGGTCAACAGTTTCAGTTACCACATATGAATAGAACTCCCTGTTCTGTGTTTTCTGTCTTAAAGTTACAACCTCTAAGAGCTCATCAAACACCGTTTCACATATAAGAACAACTGGGACTCAGAGATGTCAAGTGTCTTACCAAATGGGAGTAAGACCAGCTGGGGGGGAAGACACAGCTTTTCAGGGGCAAAATCAGACTCGGGACCCAAATCTAGTCCTGTTCTTCTCCACACAAATTCTGGCCAAATCAAGACCATTCAGTGTTTGCTCATCCATGGAGCAGATGGAGACTTTGCTGAGATTTACAGATATCTGGAACAACAATGGGACACCCAGGTCTCCAGAGTCAGGAGCTAGAAGGATGCAGATCAATCTACCTGAGGATTCAGGAGGAAAGGAGAGACAGGGAGACCAGCTGGGGGGGAAGAGAGATTTTTGAGCATCTTCTGGCAGAATCTAAAAATTACTAACCTTCTGCATGTCAAAGATATTTTTTGTCAACACATGCAGAAGCACCAGGCTGAGAGGAAGCCCAAGTGAGCATATGGGGGAGTACACAGACTCAGAAGTTGATGCTGGAGAAATTCCTGCTGACAGCTCCCCAACTGCAGGTTTAGAGCAGGCCCCATTAGTCACCTCCCACCCTATTCCCTTCCTTTCCCCTGCTGTGATTAAAAGACCTTCCTGGAGCCTACAGCTTCCTGATCTCAGTTCAGGTAAATCTTCCTCTTTAGAAACCAAGGTGGGTGCAGGGTCCTACTTATGTCCTTGCTTCTAATGAACCTTTGCCTGTATCTTCTGCCCCTACCCCTCTCCTCTGCATATTTCTGTTTTCTGTCTGACATTCCACAAGCTAACTGTTGCCCTGAAGGCTAGGGGGGCGAACACACTTCCCTGTGTGACAGGCAGGACTTGCAGGGTACCACATAGCAGAACTCAAACAAGCCAGGAGGTTGTAATGACACAAAAATCTACCAATTCTTTAAGACTATGCGATTTGTGCAATAGCATGTGCCCTTTAAGTACAGAGAGAAGCCTCACACGCAGAACTTCACAGTTAAAGACGGCATACACATTAACGTCTCATGAGATGGTGAGAAAAATAGTGCATAAAATCCCTGTGTCATTCTGAATTTGGACTACAGTTTGATTTTATGGTTCTTGGGGCCAAAAGAAAAGAAAAGGAGATTAGGGAAAGGTGAAGGTATAAGGAGAGGGAGGAAGACAGGAGAATGAAATGCAGATATGGATGAAGGCAAAAGGGGAAGGGAAGGAGGGAAAGGGAGAGAAACAGCAAAAAAAAAAAAACAGGAGGAAAGAGAGAAATGGATAGAGGGGCACAGAAGGAGGTCAGGAACAAATAGGGAAGGCATGAAGGAGAGACGGAGAGAGAGAGAATGGAGGAGAGAAAAATATAAAGGAGAGAAAGAGACCAGGAAGGGAGAAAGGCAGAGGAAAGGGAAGAGAAGAACAGAAGGGTAGCAGAGGTGTAGAGATCCTAACTAAGGATCAAATTGTTCCAGAAGAGGTATCCTGCAGAGCTGAGTCTCCTCTTCTGGCTTGTCCATTTGAAGGAGCAGCTCAGTGGGAAAGCAATGGCATTGATCCTCCTCTTCCCATGATGGTTTCTTTTTATGTCAGTGAATGAAACAACTGGGCACATTTGGATGGGGATTTTAAAAAAATAGTTCACCTGAAGAATGTGGACTACTCTGGTATAGTTGATCTTCTCACTTCCTCTGCAAAACTGTGGCGGAGGTCCAGTTCAGTAGTCTCAGCCTCCTTGGAATCAGCTAAGTCATGCAGAATCTGATCTCAGAGGCAGCATGCGGTTTGAATGAAACCAGTAGAAGAGTCATAAACACATTCCAGCTTAAGAAGTATTTCCCTAGAATATTTCTCCTCATGGTTCTCTTTTAAGAACTGGGTGTTCACTATACTTGCTGATGCTCTGCCTTGGCAAAGAGCTAGACCTCTGGTCCTATCCATGAATGCACGTTAGTGCCACCAGAGAAACTGATAAAGCACATGAATGGTTGGATGCCAATCCTCATAGACTGGCTCATTTGATTTAGGGTGGACCCTATGCATGAAGGCTTTTTAAATTCCTCAGGGGATTTTGCTGTGTTTTACCCGGGTTAAGAAACCCAGGACCAGAGGTTTGTATGCCCTGCTAATAACTCTTCCTGTCTCAGTAGCCATGTGGAGGTGGTGAGATTTAGTTTAGGATTGGTTAGATCTGGATTCTTACTCAATACAAGCTGAACTTGGAATATATTTAAAATTCTGCAAGACTCTTCGCTAAGCCCAGACTGAAGATTCCTGATACAGAATAGTGCTGAGGGCCTGGCCCTTGTTGGTTTTTCCTTGTTATGTTTTGTATACAAAATGCCTCCAAAGGCTCATGTATTGAACTCTTGGTCCTCAGATGGTATAGGCCTACTGAAGGCTGATTATATCATCCTGGATGAATTCACAGTTGCATGGACCAGTGGGAGGCAGTGTATACTGCAAAAGGCTGTGTCTGGTTGAAGGGAGTGCATGGCTGAGAATAAGCTCTCAGAGGGTTCCTTCCCTACCCCTTTCTCCCCACTACTCTTTGCTTTCTGGCTACTCTGAAGTAAGTTACTTTGTTCTTTCTCCCAGTCATGATGTCTCTCCTCACTATAGACCGACAGTGATGGGACCAAGTGGTCACGTACTGAAACCATGAGCCAAAATCATTCTTTTCTTCTTCAAGTTGCTTCTCTCAGGTATTTTATTAGCAATGAAAATATCACATGACAAGAAATGAATACACTTGTGTTAGGCAACTCAAATTAATGTAGCCACTTAGATAACAAGCTCTCACTCTTTGTATACATTGAATCCCAGAGGAAGAATCAACCCAGCTTGGAATTCTATCTGAAAAGGATGAGGCCAAGAGATTACTGGAGCTCTAGGTTTTCATTGACTCCCGGATCACACTTGCCCTGATCGAAAGACACTTTCTCCACATCCAGGAGCATCCAGAGAGTCAACAGGGCTGTCAGCACATCTGGAGAAGTTATTGCTATCTCCTTCGAACCCTGAGCAACTCAGGAACAGCTGCCCACATGCTAACAACATCATGCATTCCAGGATGATCTGAAACTCCCAGGACTAGCATTTCCTAATTCATACATCTGAGTTCCAGTGATACCTCTGATATTAATGGCCATGGGGCTTAGAGTCATTGAAATATCCCTTTAGACTTTACATTCTCATGATGGTTAATTTCCTGTGTCATCTTGGTACAGGTGTATGAGTTAGTGTTGTTCTGGATTAGTCCATGATTGTGTTAATGAATGAGATTTACTCTTAAACTAGTAGTCTCTGAGCAAAGCAAACTGTCTACCATATTGTGGTTGGCTCTGACAGAATCAGAAGAAAGACTGAATAGAACAAAGGGCTAGGTTCTTGGGAGAGACATTCTACAGTGAAAGACACTTAGACTTCAAATGCAATATCCATTATTCCTCAGGACTCCAGACTACTGGCTCATCCTATAGAATTTGAACGTGGCACCTCATAGTGTATGAGAATAATTTTCTATTTTTGCCTTTTTAAAAAAATCTCTTTATACATGCAGACACAGACACACAGACACATATATATCCTTGGTCCCAATGCAATTGTTATGCAAAACTTGTATATATATTATATATGCATATATAAATTTTTGTTCGCTTATTTATTTATTTAACTATTTATTTATAGCAAGAGACCTAGGGCATTGCCCATGCTAGATAAATATTGTACTACTGGGTCGCAACCACAGCTCAGGGCTGCTGGCTTAAATGCACATTACAAAGTATGATTCGTGGTGTGACCCCGAGTACCTCGATGAAATCGTATGTGTTAGGAAAGGTTAAGAGAAAGCTGAATAAACTTGCAATGCAGAGTAGATCACCCACCTTGGACTCCGATATTATATATAACAGAGCACGTTTAACTGACTGCATCACTATTTTGTTGCATGGATGTTTAAGGTATTTTAAAATTGGAGTCTCTCACTGAGTGTATGGCTTAAATTCAGGGGGTTCAAGCCAAAACTTTGAGGGCTGTGGAAATAGTTGCTTGCATTGGCCACTAATTTAAGCATCAGTAAACTAGTGCATAATCCAAATTAATTTCACCATCATTTCATTTTGTTCTGTTTTTCAAGACAAGATTTCCTTGTGTATCCCTGGCTGTCTGGAACTATCTCTGTAGACCATGCTGGCCTTGAACTCACCGAAATCTACCTGCCTCTGCCTCCTAAGTGCTTGGCTTAAACACATGTACCAGCACCACCTGGCTTCTTCTATTATTTGCAAATAATGTCAAATTGTAATATTTTATTGAAACACAATCATACTTTTTACTTAATTTTATCTCTGGCAATTTCTTACCTCCATCGAGCACTTACGACACTTGCTGTACTATACCTTCTGCAAGCCTAAAAAGTCACACTTATTATGTGGCTAGTGACAATGTCACACAGTGATCCATTGTAAGAGTATACAGCTTGGCTTTCTCCCGTGTCTCCTGGCACAGAGCTCCAGAACTCTTGGATCTGATGTGCCATGTGGGAGCTAGGAACAGCTTTTGTGCCAATGGGTGTTTTATGTAGTTCCTAAAACAGAACTCCAATTCTTTCCACAATGGAAATGCCTTCTTTTCTAATAAGTAAGTTATCTTGGTAGATTCCTGGATGTGGATATTCACAAGAAGAAGATCCAAGTGGTGTTTAATGCGTGCACCTATCCCTACCCCCCAGGAAGGGGTCAGGAAAGAAATGAGCCAATAAATCATCATACTTATAGGAGGAAGGTTTTGTTAAACTCTCCAAGCTTGCTGGATCACAGAGCTTCCAAGTTGTTAAGCAAAGATCTTCCTGGTTTTGGTGTGTTGTTTCAGAAAACCATAGAACTCAGGAGGAGGGATATTCAGAAACCTCAGATATGTTGGAGAAAGCTATGGGTCACCTCAGACTTACTACTTCAGTATTGAAAGATGGGCAGTGCGGTGGGTCTGAGTCCTTAATCTGTAGGTAATGACACAATCTTCAGGAAAACCATGTCACAATTTATTTAAATCAAGGGGAGCCCAACTGGAGTCAGAACATTCATTTCCTAAACACACAACTAGTCACAGAAGTACTATGTTGAGAGGGCTGTTTTCCCACTAAATGTACTGTAAGAACATGTAGTCTCATTGTGCTTTACCACTTCCTTCAATAAAACATGTAGGCATATCACAGCAGCATTAGCCATGCCTGGGACTTAGTCGCCAATATATTTTAATATCACAGCATAACTGCAGCAGATGTCTTGAGAAATAGCTTCCACTCTTCACTACTTTGCAATTATAATACTTATTGGGCCTGTTGCCAGATCTTCTTATTTAAAGTGTTAATAATAATAACAACAATAAACCTCATATGTCATTATTAAATTTTAAAATTTTAGCTGTATTTCAGTATAATTAGCTTCTTTTGTAATCACAACAATTTTATTTCATGCTTAAAACATTTTTCCCCCTTGAGAGTTCCCTTGGGCTGAATGCCAAAGGGTTCAGTAGATAAGAGTGCTAACCTTAGAGGCTGGAGTCTCAGGATCACATTTGAGGGTGCATTTGTTTTGAGTATTTCTCTGACTCCCCATGCCATAAGGAGATTGAGAGGGTAAGTGTGTGTCTGAAACAGGATCCACAACTTGGGATTTTTATGTAGGATGAAGAGAAGAGTATATAATTCTCCTTAAGATACTGTTCCTCACAGCACCCAAATTATAATCAGGAATGTTACTTCACAGTTTAGGAAATGGTCTTGAGTCTCTTGAGTCCTTTGGTTAATTTCTGGCTGACAAGGATTCTGGCCACAGAATGACAGAGGCATGCCTTTAGTTTGGATGCGGTTGATTTTCTCTACTACTCTCCAAACACTGTGAGGAATAGAAATGCATGCAAATGTGGCAGATATGGACCACTTCTATTTGAGCCTCATTTCCATGAGTGCAATGTTGAAGTGTTGCCTGCTCTGATTCTGATAACACACATAAACACAGGATATGTCCTCCATTTGTACAATGAGTACATGCATACACATGCATGCTTTCCTGAAATCATGTACCTATGTACATATATATGTATATATGTATATACGTGTGTGTGTGTGTGTACCAAGGTTTGTTACAATATGCTATATCTATCTTTATGCACATATGCATGCATATGTATTTGTTTATATATGATGGTATGAGGTACAAGGGAGATCATAGGTTCCCTATGAGACGGTTTTGTAAATTCCCTAAGGAATTAGCAAGTAAGCTAAGACTACTAATAGTTATTCATTTGTTTATTCAACATAACTTACTGATTTTCCAAGATCCAATAATGAAGAAGAAATTGAGTTCTCTGCTCCTACGAAAAATCATGCCATGTTTGGTGGAAGACAGGCCTGAACACTAATGAACTAACACCCAGGATTGCTTCAGAAAGAGAAGTTGCTAAGATGTAAATATCCCAGGAATCCATGCCTGAGGGGGATGGGCTATTTTTACTTGGATGTTCTAGAAGACCTTTGGATGAAGATTACAATGAATCTGGGAGATGAGGATTCAGGAAGGCAGCTATGAGAAGGTCTGCCTTGAGGATGTTATAGAAAAATGCAGAGTCTGATGTAAAGACCTCTGGATCATGTTCAAGGGACAGTGACTTTACCATTTTCTCTCTGTGTGTGGCTGCCTTCAGAACTGTATTCAGACTGTGAAAGGCAGCTAAGTGCAGTAAGAAACAAGCAGCAAGGGCTATGCTGAGGGTTGTCACCAGAGTTGTGTGAAATTCTTTGATTTGGTGGGAAAGTGTGCATTCCAAGTAGACCAGGAGGCAGACAGAATAAAGTGTGGCTGGTCACCTTAGTGCAAGAATAAAAAGCTGGGAGGTGTGGAACTCACTTGTACTGGACAGTAGCTGTATCTAATGGCAGGTAGACATTGCTTCATTTATTGGTCCATATCAATCCCATGATAATGCACCACTAGCTCTGCAGGATAAATTTGTAGACAGAAACCAAGGCTGATATAGTGTATAACATTACAACACTTACACTATGTGCCTTCCATTAGGTCATCAACCATCCCTGAAACTTCAGCTGTGTGCCAGCATTCCCCAAGTGAATCAGCCCTAGGATTCCCGTGAAGCACCTGCCTTTCCTCACTTGCTCTCTATTCTGGGAAGGCAGCACTGACCCTCAACAAGGGTCCACCTCATGCGCTCATGCACTGTATCCCCATCTCTGTCCTAGAGTAAGTTTCCAGACAGAGGAGCAAAGCACTGCTCAGCTTAGAAGCAATTCTCTGTAGTCAGGCAGAACTTCACCATTGCAGGTTCATGCAGACTCTGCAGGTTCAAAGCCCCACAGAAACTCTGTGCAGCTATTTCCTCAGCTTCTTCCAAGGCTCAAGGAGTTCCCAGGACCTGTTGTTCTCCTCCTATCTCACTCTGATGATCTTCAACTCTAGCTCTCTTCCTGTATCCTATCATACACTCTTCCTGTATCTCAACTGTCTTCTTCCAATTCTTCCCTTAGTGGGAGCTTGGAGGCATCAACACTGTGAGGCTTTGAATAACTTCCCCAGGTCATTACATGCTCTAAAAATACCCTGTAAGACTCATCTGGAACCCCACAGTAACTACCATGAGTCAGACATTGGGTTTCTCTTCCTAGGCTCCAGCAGAATTTAAAAACCGTATCTAAGTGAATCGAATTACTACTTCCCAAATAGCATGGTCTAGAAAGAGCCACTGTGGTATGGTTTAACTTGCAGTTCTTTCAAGGAGAGAGGACACGTCTTACTCCTAGATAGTGATAGAGGAGACCCTTCTTTGCTCGGTAAATGACTCATGGGGGACGGCAATCCGGTATTTTTCTCCACATCCCACCTGTCATGCTTGCCAAGTTTAGGGGGGATGGAGCATAGTTTAATTCTTGATGGAACTCCAGCATGTCCCAAGCTCTTCTTTATCTCCTCTTCCCTCCCAGAATATTTACACCGCCCCAGTCACTACTCTCCTTTCCTCCTAACCCTGCAGGAGAATAATCCAATATCTAGGACTTCCACTCTGTCAGTGATGCTTGGCATAGGGCTGTCTTCTCCCTGAGATGCCTGCCAGACCAACTCACACACAGGGTGGTGCCACCAACCACCCCTTTACTTGATATCAGATGTCAAAAGCTCTGTTGGCCTGACACTGCAAAATAAGATAATGTTGTGGCCTCCACTTAGCAGGTCAGCCTCCTGACAGGCAAATCTGCCCATTATATCCTAGTAACCAGCCCTAGGGACTGCTAGACTGTGCAGGAGCCACAAAGCCAGCAGGATGTTGGCAATAAGGAGGGAAAGCTGACAGAAGGAGCCAGCAAGACAGCAAAAGGAGGAAAAAACCCAGTGTGTAGCCCAGAGGAGCCTGGGCAGAGAAGAGAAAGGAAGGTAACAGCCAGGAAAGGGACTTCATGGGAAAAAGAACATGAGGAATGCTGGAAGAGAAAGAGCAAGAAGAGAGCTCCCTGGAATTGTGTTTTACTTAGTGGAAAAATAGCTACAGAGATTCATATTAGGGTTCTACCTCATTGATCAAATATCTGCTCAGGGCTCTTCTCTGGCTATACAGTATCATTAATTACTATTTTCTTGAGAGGCAGAAACTAGACATTTATCTTCAACTGAAGTGCACTAGCTGACATCAGTTTGAAAAGAAGACTTTATCAAATGTGCTGCAGAAAAGATGAATACAGAAGAAGGGTCAGTGTGTCTAGTCTGAGTCCTGTTGCTTGGCCACTACGCTTTCTGCATCACTTTCAGCAAAACACACATACACCTAGAAAAATGCCAGTGTATCTAGTGAACAAATACGATGTATTCACTTCCTAGAGTTCTGTGTTTCGCTGGCAGAGACTCCAAGTCATGCCAAGAGCCCTTTTTCTGATCATTTTGGAATCATCAGCAGTGTAGATCATCACAGCCTGTGTGCTATTGTTTACAAAATATTTTTTAAAAATTTATCTTTATGAATGTTTATGTCTGTGTGCACACATGTGGACAGGGGACTGTGGAGGCTATAGGAGGAGTTGGGTTCCCTAAAACTCAAGTTACACATAGTTGTGATCCAACCATGGGTGCTGGGAATTGAACTCCAGTCCTCTGAAAGGGCCGGAAGACCCTCAACCACTCATCCATGACTCCTTCCTCTCCAGAAACTACTTTACAGATATGAGTGTCTTCTTGGCATCACTATCCTATGCCAGTCAGGTTCCTCAGAAGACGTTATCAGCAACATGTTCCATGGGATTTGAAAGGAGCTGGAAACACAGAAATGGGTCGTGGAGTTGGTTGTTTTAGCTCTTGCATGGCATTCTGCACCTGAGCTGGGGTGTTTCTGACACACTTGGCATTCTGCATGCAAGCTGGAGAGTTTCTGACACATGGCGTTCTGTACATGATAGAGTTATTTCTGACATCTACCAGTTTCTCATATTTCTAGTAAAATGGCTCCCAGCATTCTAAGTCTAGAAGTCCAGGGCTGAAGTCCCAGACCTTTTCTTTCTTTCTTGGGCCAGGCTGTATTAGGCACTTAGGGGTATAGACCGGGCATCTCTGCACCTAGACTGGGGGAAAGTATCCTAGTTTCATTTCTGTTTCTGTGCCAAATACCATGGCAAAAAGCAACAAGGGGGAGAAAATGATATATTGGATTGCATTCATGTTACTGTCCTTTGTTGGGAAAGTGAAGGCAGGAACTAAAAGAATCCACAGTCAAGACCATACATGCAATGGTCAGTAGAGTAGGATGCGGTACTGGTCTAGAATCCTAGTTCTCTCTGAAGGGACAGAACCGGCACACTGGTTAAACTTGCCAAGCTGGAGAGCTCTTCTAAGTTCAAGTGAGAGATCCTAACTTAATATATAAGGTGGTAAAAAAAATGAAAGAATATATTCAAGTTCAACCTCTGTCCTCCACACATGCATGTATGTTTATACACACTAACCTACACATCTAGCCAACACACAATCAAACATGCATGCATACCACACACACATACACATGCCACCAAACCATCCACAAATGTCTCATCATCTTTTAAATACATTAGTGGTTTCACATTGGACTGTATCCATAGTTATCTTGGCCAAATGCTGCTGCATGCAGCCCATTGGCTGAGGGCTATATGCTGGGTTGTGGTTTATGATATTTTGACGAAAAGGGGCTTACACACATTCACAAGCTCCTACCTTCCTTAATCACTCTCAAATCATTTCAACTGTCAAGGATGCAGTCCATAGATTAGCTGACAACAGCCTAATGCCCAAGTAGGACACACTTAAAGTGTAGCAGACACTCAACATGGCATTACATGGGGTTAGTTACAAAGAAGAGGGAGTACCTGTAACCCAGAGTGTTTGGAACTAAACACAGACCAAGTCAGGCAGACCCAACTTAATGTATCCTAAGTTTAAATTTAAACTCAGATCACCTAGCCTAAGTATGTATCTAAAAAAAATTAAAAGTAGAGATTTCAATAAACCTTCTATAAGAATGCCCCCTGTAGCAAGGTTCGTGGTAACTATAAATGGGTGAATGTGTAAATAATGATGAAATATTAGTCAATCATAAAAAAACAAGTATTGATGCATGAAGCAATTTGGATGAATTTTGAAAGTATCACTTTAATTGAGAGATGTACTCAATTCATTTCTAAAATTCAATTTACATGAAATGCCCAGAACAAATAAATCCATAGAAACAAGAAACTAACCAGTGACTTTCATGGAGGAGGGAAAGAGAGGAAAGTGAACAATTGCTTAATGGATACACAGTTCCCAATAATGTTGATGAAAATGTATTGAGACATAGAGAGCAGTAACAATATCAAACAGTGTGTGCATTAGGTACAACTACAAAGTAGACCATGAAGTGGTATGTTTATGCAATGAGAATTTTACTTCAAATATTTAAATGGACAAAGTATCACATTTCTGGTTCTAACCCCAGACTGTCACCTTGTGAGTTCTAGAAACCATGACCTGACCGTTGTCTTCCTCTTGCATATTCACATTATTTCCTGCTTCTCAGCCATAGAGTTGCTTCAGTGAACACTTCTGTGCATGATGGCTTTAAAATTTGTGTTGTTCTTTTGTGCTTGGTACTGGGAGGCCAGCTGTATTCTCAGGCAAAATGTGGATATTGTTATAGCTTGACTGACATACCACATTATTGAGTTTCCTTATGGCTGTGACAAAACACCTAACAAAAACAATTTATTTTGTCTCAAAGTTTAAGAAAGGCAATGATCCAGCATGGAGGTAGGGTTTGAGGCAGGTGGACATATCATTTCTGCAGTCTAGGAGAAGAAAAGGGAAAGGAAGGCTGACGTTTTCACAACGTTTTAAAACAGCATCACCAAATAGGACCAAGTGTTAACACAATGAGCCCATGGGAAAATTTCACATTCAAACCACAACAGATACATACCGTAAAGTTCTTTCTTGATAAAACTAGACTAGTTTACCTCTCCACAGATACCATGTGAGAGGTCCCAACTCTGTTACTTCTGCATTCTCCTGTTACATTTTCTATTGTCATGTGTTTCTCAAGCTTCCTTTTGCCTTGTTTTTCAATAGCTTTATCAAGTAGCTTTATCAAGTTCTTCCATACAAGTGCAAGCCACTCTGGTTTCTGAGCTCTCTGTTCTTTCCTACTGCCTGCTCCTGCTCTGCCTAATGTTTAACACACACTCCACTCTTACCTGCTTCTCTGCCTGAAAAGTATTCATGAATTCCTCAAGGCCAAGCCTGCCCACACCGCTTCCCAGCACTCCAACCCTGGACTGTTTCCATCTCTCTACTTTCAAAACCCTTTGTCCCTGCCTCTTTCAAAAGGCAGCACATTTTAAGGGAGTTTTTTTTTCTTATGTGTATATTCTATTCTCTGGAGTTTGAGATGCTTCAGTACACAGTACAGGATGAATGTTTGTAAAACTCCTCACTCAAAGGAACCCATTATCATTGTTCCTCACCCATTGTTCCACATGGCTTTTGGGTAGTGGTTGACCTGGGACATCTTAACAGCATGAAGATGCAAATAAAATACTCAAGAGCCTTGGTTTGGATTATCAGTGGGCTTGTGCTTGGAAAAGACTGGTTCTCTCCCTCTCAATAGTCATCTATTGCCCGTAGCTCTTCATCTAGGAGTGAGGCCAGGCATCCCTAAACTCATACCTATAAACCAATACCATATAACTATATATGTATATATATTCTCAGTAACTGAAGAAGAGGTTATGATTTTGAGAGTAAGTGGGGAGAATATAGGAAGAGTTGGAGACGGTGGCACGGACATGATGTAAATGCAGTACTCATGCATGAAATTCTTTTGAAAAATTAAATCGAAAGTGAAAATAGAGAAAGAATACTGAAGCACCATTTCAGTGAAGGGAGTCTGTTACTGTTTACTGTGTGTCAAGGCCATGTGCACGGTACATGGCTACAGGAGCCTTGAAGTATGTCAGAAGGCAGGTGGTGAACCTGTGTCTGGGATTCAAGAATGTGAGGTGGATTCCCGTGTCAGAAAGAAGAAATGTAAACGGACTGTTGGGGAGAAGGTGTAAACCATGAAGTGAATCTTTAAGATATGCTCCCTTCTCAAGGTTATATGGAGACTATGTACCTTAGACATCATTTCAGAAAAATATGGATCAAGGGGGTTGGGGAGGTGAGGAAGAACAGTGAGCATCTATGACAGAGTGCCCATGAAAAATGCACACGTTCTCGCATTCAGCTCTCACATCATGTATATGAAGAATACCTTGGGTATGAAGTTTCCTGAGGATTCTGCATAAAATTATGAAGAATTTGGTTGATTAAAGAAGCAGAAGTATATTTTCCTAGAGTGCTGGGTTCTACAGGTCAACAATAAGTAGCTCTGTGATTAAGAGATGTCTAAGGGGGTGCTGAAGAGATGGCTCAGCAGTTAAGATCACTGATTCTTCCATAGGACCCAGGTTCAAATCCCAGCACCACATGGCAGTTCACAGCCATCTGTAATGGCCGAGCGTGGTGACATACCCCTTTTATCCCAGAACTCGGGAGGCAGAGGCAGGTGGATCTCTGTGAGTTCAAGGCCAGCCTGGTCTACAAAGTGAGTCCAGGACAGCAGAGATACACAGAGAAACCCTGTCTCAAAAAAAAAAAAAAAAAAAAAAAGCAAAAAGAGGTGTCTAAGGGTCATCCTTGCCCTGTCCAGCTTCAGGGGACAAACTGCATGTTTCAATTTGTGGTTGGGACACTCCAATGTCTGTTGTTCACTGACTATTTCTCTTCAGTGCATGTGTCCAGTCTCTCTACAACACCCATAAGATGAATAGATACGATTGCATTTAGTGTCCTCCCTAGGAACACTTGAGACTATCTTCTCACCCCAAAATTCTTAGTCACATCTGCAAAGTTTTTTTTGCCACATAAAGGAGTGTGCAGAAGCCCCACAAACATGGGAGGATCAGAAGCTATAAACAGGCAATTCCTTTGTTTTCCATGAAACTCCAAGACAAGTAATGTGCTTACATAATCTCCATCTCCTTGTTTATTATGGATCTTGAGAATTTTATTCAACCTGTAGCTTCAGCATTTGCTGCAAGTAGAATAATCCCAGATTCCCTGAGCAGAACTGAGTGTCAGTCACATGAGTCTCCTCTCTATGTCCTCTATAAATTCTTCTTTGTGTGGGAAGAATATACTTCAGTTTACACATGTGTTAAACTGAGACTTTACATGGAGCAGACTCCAATTCACCCAGCCAAAGCAGATGCCATTCTCAAACTCATCCATGAAGGTCAGCAAACACTCTTTCATACTAGGTTTGAAATACTCATTTAAGAGAGAGAGAGAGAGAGAGAGAGAGAGAGAGAGGGAGAGAGCAAGAGAGAGAGCTAAATAGATAGATAGAGCTACAATTCAGATTCCAAACCCAGAAAATCTTCTCATGACTTTGAATGGTGACTAAGTTGAAAAAAATAAGTTAAAGTTATAGGTCTCATCTTTGTACAAGCGGTACTGCTTGTATTTTACAGTCTGTTTTAGGGACAGAAAATCACTGTTACTGGTACTTTATCAAAGACGGGAACATCAACACATGCTAGACAATGGAGGAAGTAAGAGTGGTTGGACACAGGACATGAAAAGCAAGCATTATTCCAGGAAGTAACTCCCTACAGGTCTCTGTAAGGATCTTGTGCTTCATCCAAAGAATGATGAAAAACCACTGACAAGACCTATTTGGTTGTAGGGAGGGGAAGGAATGAGAGTTGTCTTGACCTGCATTTTTATATGAATCACTCTGGCTGCAAGGTTCAGATGAATGGAACAAAGGAGGTTGCTGTAAACTTCAATGATCCAGATGGGAGACTAATCTAGACTCAATGAAGGAGTGATGCTAACAGCGGAGAATTGGAGACTTCTAGAGATAAGTGCAGATATCAACACAGTTGGCTGTTGGTTTAGAGTAGAAGGTAAAAGATGAGATTTCTAAGATACTTTATGTCTCCCAGGAATAGAGAAAAGGGTTAATAGCTGAGGTACAAACCCTGGAACAGGACTAGGTCTACAAGGAAAGGTTGAGTGTATCTGAGTGGCCAAAACAGAAGACAGATGTCTATGCAGACACTTGTAAGAGATATGTGTATGCAGAGGACTAGGGCTCTTAGGATTACTCTTAGGATGATACTTCTTAGAAATTGTGTTGTGTCTGGAAGGAGAGACATACCCCAAAACAAGAGAGAACCAAGTTAGGAAGAGGAAGGACTAAGAGAAGACAGGAAGAGTAAATGCAAGATACCTGATATGGCTGAGGTGTCAATGAGAACTGGAAAAGGTCCTATGGATTTAATATGGAGGAATGGGGATTTAACTATAGAACAATTTTGTAGAGAGCAGTCATGAAACCAGGCTTGGGTAGGTGAAAAAAGTGTAAAAGGATAGAGAGAAACCTTGGACTGCAGTTCTGAAGATGCTAGGATTATTGATTACAATTATGGACGCTTAAGATTGTAGCTAAAATACTGATGATACCTTGTAGATGAACAGCAAATGTGTCATACCTTCTCGTTACTCACCCTGAACAGAAATTTTCTTTCTGTTTTGGATACTTTGAGTGGTGCATACAAACCTTTCCTCTCTTTAATAAAGTACCAGTAACGGTGATTTTCTGTCCCTAAAATATAGACTGTAAAATATATGTAGTACCACTTATGCAGTTCTTATATCCTAGGACATTTCCACTGGACAGTTAGTTAACTGTGTGTACAAAAACAAGTGAGTTTCAGGTATGTTCTAGAGTTTTCAGACATACTTCTCAATCATATGAGCCATATTTCAAAAAATATCACTACCAATAACTTCATGGATGGTTGCATGAAAGGCTCATATCATAGATTTTACTTATTAAAAAACCACATGAGATTTCATTTGGGGAAGCAAGAGGTTTTGTTACTTGAATAATAGACATAACAATGACATCTACACCTAATCACAAGAAGAAAAATTTTGACACACTAGAAAGAAGTGAACCCCACAGTCAGAGCCTCAAACCATAACTCACTGTCAGGGATAGATGAAGGCATTAAAGAGGACTGGAGTAAAATATGTGAAACATTAAGTTTATCATAGAAAGCAAAGTTTTAAAAAATCATTTTGTCTCCATGTATTACAGATGACAGAAAGGAAGGTTGGATGGACACATCCTGGAGATAGTGCAGGGCCTGGCCTGAGCATAGTTCCTGAGGAAACACTATGATCTTTTCTATCCCAGGCAGCCTACCTCATCTTAGTCATGATAGATGGGTGACACTGGCCATTACCTACAAAACAATTCCAAAGACTCTTTTCCATTCATCAAGTTATAATGTCAAATGATGTGATTGACAGACCTCTTGCTATTATACAAGATAAATGCTGAAATAATAAACTACATAGAAGGCAGAGGGAGGGGATCCAAGATGGCGGCTGTCGGCGTGGACGTATTTTGATTTCGGGGTCAACAGTCACAAGGCGGCAAGTGTTGCAGGACACTTTACAAAGGGCACGACCCCTTCTAAATCTCACCCAGCTACACAGGGACCACAAAAGATCCCTGGGAAGGATGCCCTTTCCCACTCTCAGACAAGCTAGAAAGCCTCTGGACCCGGGAATCGGGATAACCCATCCCCCAATAGGAGAGACCCCCGGTAAGTTCCAACCTAATACCCAGCCAGCAGATTCAGAACCCACGCAGAGATAATCCCCACCCTGCTGGGCACTCCCAGGTCTCACACAATTATCTGGTGAAAGGTTGCGACCCTTGGAAGTGAGCGGAGCTCCGCTGCAAAATGCCTTCAGACCACAGATCGCAGTCTGTGACGTCACTGGCCAGTTTCCAAGCCACTGGAGCGGCAAGGCTACTGGAGCTGAACTGCAGATTTACCGCTACAGGAACGAACCCCGGGCAAACTGTGAGATATTTGAAACTGTCGTATATCGGACTTTTGTACTAGTACAGGCCCTCCTGGCAGGGAACCAGAGCTTACTTGTACACAGCTCCGCCACCTGGATTAGTTAGGTCTCCACCTGGGAGGCGGGGCTGAATGACTCACCTGATAGGGGTGGAGTAAGGCAACACTACTCCTACACCAAAGCGCCCCCTTTGGACCCAAGGCCAGAAGACAGCAAAAAAAAAAAAAAAAAAAATTCCACATGGCCAGAGGCCCCAGACCAAAAAAAAAAAAAGAGCGAAATGTCTCCAAGAAAAGAAAACAACGCTATTCTATCGAGCCTGAACCACCTCACCACAACAGAAACACATGAAAACAATGACAATTCTACATTATGGAAAGTGATAGAGTCCCTTCAAGAAGAACTTATAATTATGAAGGAATTCAAAGAAGCCACAATTTTACAAGTCAAAACAACGAATAACACCATTAAAGAGCTCCAAGCCAAGGTGACCAAGCTTGAACAGGAAAAGGATAAAGCAATGAAAGATCTCCAGACAAAAACAAGCAAATTGGAGAAGGAAATGTACAAAATGAACACTACCATTCAAGACATGAAAATAGAAATAGAAACAATAAAGAAAACATAGTCAGAGTTAAAAGAGGAAATGGAGAATCAAGAGAAGAGAACAGGAACTATGGATGTGAGTATGAAAAATAGGATGCAAGAGATGGAAGACAGGATCTCAGGCATGGAAGATTCGATGGAAGAAATCAGTACAACATCCAAAGAAAATGAGAAGGCTAAAAAAATCTCTCACCTACAACATCCAAGAAATCAAGGACTCAATGAAAAGATGGAACCTAAGAATTATAGGCATAGAGGAAAGAGAAGACTCCCGACTCCATGGTCCAGGAAATATCTTCAACAAAATCATAGAAGAAAACTTCCCAAACCTAAAGAAAGAGATGCCAGTAAAAATCCAAGAGGCTTACAGAACACCAAACAGATTAGATCAGAAAAGAAACTCTTCTCGCCACATAATAATAGAAACTCCAAATGTAGAGAACAAAGAAAGGATATTAAAAGCTGTAAGAGAAAAAGGCCAAGCCACATACAATGGCAGACCTATCAGAATCACACCTGACTTTCCCTCAGAAACTTTAAAAGCTAGAAGGGCCTGGACGGATGCCCTACAAGCCCTGAGAGAACATAGGTGCCCAGCCAGACTACTATACCCAGCAAAACTCTCTATCAACATAGAAGGAGAAAACAAGATATTCCATGACAAAATCAAATTCAAACAATATCTCTTCACAAACCCAGCCCTACAGAAGATCCTAGAAGGAAAATTCCAACACAGAGAAGATAACTACACCAAAGAAAACAGAGGAAATAGAAACCTCCACAGCAACTAAACAAAAAGAAACACAAGACAACCAGCTATACCAAAATAATGGGAAATAACAACCCCTGGTCACAAATATCCATCAACATCAACAGACTCAACTCGCCAATAAAAAGACACAGACTTACAGACTGGATCCGTAAACAAGACCCATTTTTTGCTGTATACAAGAAACACACCTCACTATTGAAGATAAACACTACCTCAGAGTAAAGGGCTGGGAAAAGGTTTTCCAAGCAAATGAACCCAGGAAACAAGCTGGAGTAGCCACCCTAATATCAAACAAAATAGACTTCCAATTGAAGTTAATAAAAAAAGTCAGAGAAGGGCATTACATATTGATTAAATGAAATATCCACCAAGAGGACATCTCAACATTGAACATCTATGCCCCCAATACAAAGGCACCTACATTTATAAAAGAAACGCTTCTAAAACTTTAATCGCACATTGATCCAAACACTTTAATAGTGGGAGACTTCAACACCCCACTCACAACTATGAAAAGATCATCAACACAGAAGCCAATCAGAGAAAAATGAGTCTAACAGAGATCATGAACCAAATGGACCTAACATATCTACAGAACGTTTCACCCAAACACAAAAGAATACACCTTCTTCTCAGCACCTCACAGAACCTTCTCCAAAATGGACCATATAGTTGGACACAAAGATAGCCTCAACAGACACAAGAAAATTGAAATAACCCCTTGTATCTTATCAGACCACCATGGAATAAAGCTGGACTTCAACAGCAAAAGAATCAACAGAAAGTCTACACTCACATGGAAATTGAACAACTCTTTACTAGAGGACCACTGGGTCAGGGAAGAAATCAAGAAGGAAATCAAAGACTTCTTAAAATCCAAAGAAAATGAAGACACAACATACCCAAACCTATGGGACACAATGAAAGCTGTGCTACAAGGAAACTTCATAGCACTAAGTGCCTTCAAAAAGAAAATTGTGACAGCTCATATTAGCGAATTAACAGCTAAACTGGGTGAATTGGGAAAAAAAAAGAAGCAAACACTCCCAAGAGGAGCAGAAGGCAGGAGATCATCAAACTTAGGGCTGAAATCAACAACTTAGAAACAAAAAGAACTATACAAAGAATCAATGAAACCAAGAGTTGGTTCTTCGAGAAAATCAACAAAATAGACAGACCCTTAGACAAATTAACTAAAAGACAGAGGGAGAAAACACAAATCAACAAAATCAGAAATGAAAAGGGAGAAATAACAACAGACATTGAGGAAATCCAAAGAATACTTGGATCCTACTTTAAAAATCTATACTCCACCAAATTTAAAACTTAAGTGAAATGGACAATTTTCTTGATAGATTCCACCTACCGAAGCTAAATCAAGATCAGATAAACAGATCAAACAGCCCTATAACCCCTAAGGAAATAGAAACAGTCATTAAAAATCTCTCAACCAAAAAAAGCCCAGGACCAGATGGCTTTAGCACAGAATTCTACTGGACCTTCAAAGAGGAGTTAACACCAATACTTTTCAAACTCTTTCACAAAATAGAACCTGAAAGAACATTGCCAAACTCATTCTATGAGGCCACAGGACACCTTGATTCCTAAACCACACAAAGACTCAACAA
The DNA here is from genome assembly GCA_907164525.1 of Lophiomys imhausi. Taxonomy (NCBI): domain Eukaryota; kingdom Metazoa; phylum Chordata; class Mammalia; order Rodentia; family Muridae; genus Lophiomys; species Lophiomys imhausi. Next base: position 14,431,357 of record CAJQZJ010004888.1, read on the forward strand.
AGAAAGAGAACTTCAGACCAATCTCCCTCATGAACGTAGATGCAAAAATACTTAATAAAATACTAGCAAACCGAATTCAAGAACACAGCAAAAGTATCATACACCATGATCAAGTAGGCTTCATTCCAGGAATGCAGGGATGGTTCAACATATGAAAGTCTATCAATGTCATTCAAGATGAAAGAAAAAACCACATGATAATCTCGCTAGATGCAGAAAAAGCATTTGACAAAATCCAATAGCCCTTCATGCTAAAAGTTCTGGAGAGAACGGGCATACAAGGGCTGTACCTAGAAATAATAAAGGCAATATAGAGCAGGCCAGTGGCCAACATCAAAATAAATGGAGAGAAACTTGAAGCATTTCCTCTAAACTCAGGGACAAGACAAGGATGTCCCCTTTCATCATATCTCTTCAGTATAGTACTTGAAGTTCTTGCTAGAGCAATAAGACAACTAAAGGAGATCAAGGGGATAAATATCGGAAACGAAGAAGTCAAATTATCCCTATTTGCAGATGATATGATAGTATACATAAGCGACCCCAAAAATTCCACCAGAGAACTCTTACAGCTGATAAACACCTTCAGCAAAGTGGCTGGATACAAAATTAATTCCAAAAAATCAGAAGTCCTACTTTATACAAAAAACAAATGGGCTGAGAAAGAAATAAGGGAAACAACCTCCTTCACAATAGCCACAAACAACATAAAATACCTGGGGGTAACTCTAACCAAGCAAGTAAAGGACCTGTACAACAAGAACTTCAAGCCCTTGAAGAAAGAAATGGAAGAGGCCTTTAGAAGATGGAAAGATCTCCCATGCTCATGGATAGGTAGGATCAACATAATAATAATGGCCATCCTACCAAAAGCAATATATAGATTCAATGCAATTCCTATCAAAATACCAACACAATTTTTTATAAGAGCTATTCTCAATTTCATATGGAACAACAGAAAGCCCAGAATAGCTAAATCACTTCTGTAGAATAAAAAAACATCTGGAGGTATTACCATCCCAGATTTCAAGCTGTACTACAGAGCAATAGTTGTAAAAACAGCATGGTATTGGTATAGAAACAGACCAGTAGATCAATGGAATCGAATTGAAGATCCAGAAATAGACCCACACACGTATGGCCACCTAATTTTTGACAAAGAAGCCAAAACGGCACAATGGAAGAAGGACAGCATCTTCAACAATTGGTGCTGGTCCAACTGGATGTCCATTTGTAAAAGAATGAAATTAGACCCATACTTATCACCTTGTACAAAACTTAAGTCCAAGTGGATCAAAGACCTTAACATAAGGCCAGTCACACTAAATCTACTAGAAGAAAAAGTGGGAGAAACCCTCGAACTAATTGGCACAGGCGACAACTTCCTGAACAGAACACCAACAGCTCAGGATTGAGATCAACAATCAATAAATGGGACCTCATGAAACTGAAAAACTTCTGTAAGGCAAAAGACACTGTCATTCGAACAAAACGGCAGCCTACAGACTGGGAGAAAATCTACACCAACCCCACATCTGATAGAGCGCTAATATCCAAAATCTACAAAGAACTCAAGAAATTAAATGCCAAGAAACCAAATAATCCAATCAAAAAATGGGGGACAGAGCTAAATAGAGAATTCACAAAGGAGGAATCCCTAATGGCTGAGAGACACTTGAAGAAATGCTCAACATCCTTAATCATCAGAGAAATGCAACTCAAGACGACTCTGAGATTCCATCTCACACCTGTCAGAATGGCTAAGATCAAAAACTCAAATAACAGCACATGCTGGTGAGGGTGTGGAGAAAGGGGTACCCTACTCCATTGCTGGTGGGAATGCAGGCTTGTGCAACCACTACGGAGGTCAGTCTGGCGATATCTTAGAAAACTTAGAATAGCTCTGCCTCAGGACCCAGCCATACCACTTCTGGGTATACACCCAAATGCCTCTTCACAGAATTATAAGGAAGTTTCCCCATCTATGTTTATAGCAGCCTTATTTGTAATAGCTAGAAACTGGAAACAACCCAGATGTCGAAGAATGGGTTAAAAAACTGTGGTATATCTACACGATGGAATATTATTCAGCTATCAGGAACAATGAAATTATGCAGTTTGCAGCCAAATGGATGGAACTAGAAAAGCTCATCCTGAGTGAACTAACCCAGACTCAGAAGGACACATATGGCATCTATTCACTTATAGTAGGATCTTAGCTATATAGTAGAAGGTATCGATACGATACTACAACTAACACACCAAAGGGAACTTGGACAGAGACTTCTTATTTTTAATTTTTATTTATTTTTTATATATTAGTTATATTTTTTTCTATTTTTTAGTCTTTTTATCTATTGTCTGCTTATTGGTTTTTTTGTTTGTTTGTTTGTTTGTTTAGTAGTTCTCTCTCCTGGGCAATGAGACACTTTTCACTGATGGTACTGCTTCGTAGACACCCAATGAATGAAGAGGCTCTTGGCCCTCATACGACCTCTCAGCTGAGATGAGGGAATGTTATATAAGGACACCCTACCCCAGAGAAATGGGATGGAAGGGTTAGGAGGTAAAGAAAAAAAGTGAAACGTGGTGTTTCATCCTTTTACTACTAATTGTCATAAACTGTTTAGGATAATTAAGAAATGCAAACTAATAGTTATGCAAGCCGGTCATTGTGTTAGGTACTATGACAGCCTATTATAGTTACTTGCTAAGCTAATCAGAAATAAACCTGCTAAGAGACAAGCAACATCTGCTTACCCTAATACAAGAGATAGATAGGGCCTCTTCAAAAACCTCAAGAGATCTGCAGAATATGGCATTCAAAGATGTTTTCATAACTTTAGATTTTTTTTTTTATATCAAGACATATCAACTCCTGACAGCACCCACTATTCTCCTCCAAGTAGAAGATGAGCATCGAAGAATCTCCAATGGGAGATGACTGAATTAGTTGCAAGCCTATCTCTTGGTAGGAAAATCCCCTTGCTCCAACTGTAGACAGAATGCTGTCCAAAAAGGACAAAACCTGGAAGCAGGTAAGTCAACAGCCTAGCTCTGCCAAGATACGGTAGGTAAGTCCTTCATAACCCCTGCTCTACAATCAATGTCTGTCAGAGAAACGGGGCCAAATGACTGAAGATCGATGCTGTAATGTATGGAGAGAAAATGGGAACTGTCCAGGCAGCCCCTGGTATGTCATTTCTTAGTTTGGGAAGCTGCAGGCCCTGTACTTCCTATAAAATCAGATATATTTATCCCTCTCAGGTCTCTGAGGTGGTTGAAGAACAGATAGCTAGAGTCTCATAATTAAATTTTGAGTTGTTTAGGAGTGTTATAGATCTAAGAAGATACTTTTAAAATTGTGTTGCAAGTTAGTATGAATGTTGAGTCTGATATAGAACTTTAAACTCATGGAGATGGTTAGATAGTAGAATGTTAAAGTCAGGTACCAAATACATATGGACTGGACATTGGGAATGTACGTTAAGCCTTATAACCCTCACAACTGTGGCCTAATTACCTCTGTTGTACTGTATTGTATTTATTATTATAAGAGGAAGAGCCATTTGTTGGACTGAAAGGGGAAACTGTAGGGGGAAATAAGATATACCTTAAACTTAAAAGCAAAAAAAAAAGGAAGAGGATGGGGGGTTGAGGGTGGGAGAGTGGGACTGGAGGGGGAATAGGGAGGAGACTGCGATTGAGATCTAACTTGAAAAAATAAAAAATAAAGGAAAAAAAAAGAAGTCAGAGGAATTTCATGTCATTGGAATGAAGATCTCCCTGCAGATTGCTAGTCCACAGGCCCTGATTACCCACTGTTTATAACAGGTGATTATTAATAATAGCGATATGGCAATAGTGGTCGAGTGTTCAACCATATTCCCAGAAGTGGTCATGAGACTTTACATGCATCTCAGGTAATTCTCCTCAGACCTAGGAGTCTGAGATAAATATTACTCATTTCCATGTGTTAATGAAGAATGAAGAAAATATGCTCAGGGAGACCAAGGGATATGTTAGTCACTTATGCTACTGGAATCAAAACCCATGTCATATTACTTCAGAGATTAATCTACCTTTTTACAAGTATTTGTGGGTGGGCAGGTGGCTAAATGGAATAGTGAGAGGGGAAAAAAGAGAGAAGAGAAGGAAATAGGGAAGAAGGGAGCGAAGGAGAGAGAGGTTAAATATCAATAGATGAATGGATGGCAGGCAGGGGAATGAATGAATTACATACATTCATTGTTTGAGGTTCAGGAAAAGCCATGATTGAACACTGGCTCTCAAGTTATTTAATACAGCTTCACGTAGAAAATGATTCACGCTTCTTAAAGGTATTGTTCGTAGTAATACTTAAAAATGAAATGTCAAGTTTTGACCTCTCGCTGCCAACTGACATAAACTGTTTAGGATAATTAAGAAACGGAAACTAATAGTCATGAAAACGTGTCATTTTGTTAGTTACTATGACAGTCTATCACAGTTATTTTCTAAGCTACTCAGAAATCAAGTTGCTAAGAGACAAGCAATATTTGCTTATCTAAATATAAGAGAT